>CM046850.1:8101748-8701748 GCA_025618425.1 Heliocidaris tuberculata
GAATTTCATTGGCAAGAGTTTACAATTGACCGGGAAATCCTATGATAATAATAATAATAATGATAATAATAATAATATTAATAATAATAATAATAATAATAATAATAATAATAATAATAATAATAATAATAATAATAATAATAGCAATAATAATAATAATAATAATAATAATAATAACAATAGTAATAATAATAATAATAATAATAATAATAATAATAATAATAATAACAATGATAATAACAATACAATTCAACCGCATCATTACGTTCCCATTGTGCGTTTACAAGTCAAACTCAGTTTCACAAGCGTATTTGAAGGAGGCAAGGGTAAAATTTTCCCCCCCCCCCCTCCATTCCCCTGACAGATTTCCAACACAGATACAAATCGCAACCAAATTGTAACAAAGTTAGGAAATCATTCGTAAGTCAGTGATCATGAGATTGCTCTTAAAAACACATGAAAAATGGACAAATTCTCAAATAATTTTCTGCTCGTTCGCACTGCGCCCTTGCTTTTAAGCATAATAGAGATTACAATGCAAAAAGTATGTTTTTCCCCTCCTGAGGCTATTAGGTTTCAACACGCCACTACTCCTTTTGATTAACATTGTTTGCATATCATTATTAAATTTCATCCAACCAAGATTATTCACGTACAGATCAACAGCAGCAGATCTGTCATCCAATTTCATTAATGGATATTGGCAATTTATATTACTCTGATATCCGGAGGCGCAGGTATGAAACGGATCAGTGAAATGTGCAATCAAGGGAATGGATAACTTTGTACTCCTTTCCAATGGTCTGAACACATTTTAAAAATATTGTTTCATCCGACAATAGTAATTATGGTTGTATTCAAGCTAATTTCACCCATTAGGGCTATATTAATTGACTTTGTAGTCTGGAAGAGGCCTGGTTGTAATTGAAAAGAAACACACGTACACACGCGCACATGCGCGCACACACCCATGAAGAAGCGAAATCATACTATTTTAAGGCAATTTTCCCCATATCGGGGCACGAGATCAAACACAATCCCTAAAGAAACGCATGCGAGGGAGCAAAGTGACTGAGCCCTAGAAGAAAGAAGGTGTCATTAGCTCTTTAGTAATCATATTTTGATGCACCGTACCTCTAATTAGGGGCACGTTAATGAATAACCTAAAGCCCATCACACACTATACAATCTCACTGTAGAGGTGTAGTATGCATTTGCGAAGGGTTCAAGACCCGGTACGGCACTTATGTCCTTAAACAAGACGTTTTATCAAAATTGCTTCTCTGCACCCAGGGTTTTAAATGGGTACCCGATAGGATAAGAAAGTCATTGTGGTTTGATCAGCATTGTGAGCGTCTGTAAAAAAAGGCACCTGGCTTGAATGCTCCCCAGGGAGTGGAGAAGGTGCATAATATTGTGTGCGGGCAAGCCATGAATCCGATGACCAGTGTAGTAATATGTCTGTAAAGTGCTTAGAGACATCGTAGATGTATTAGGCCTTTGATAAATCCAAAATATTATTATCATAATCATCCGATTTCAGAAGAAATCGCCATTGCATTAGATATGGAAATTCAAACTGATATTATCTACCTGATATGAGGTTCTGAATAATGACAGGAACACTAAAATTAAAAAATCTTCTAGCCAGAAGAAAGGCCTATTCTGCTTCAAATCTCAGGCAATCGCGGAACAGGTCTGACGTCACTGTTCGATTCGGAGGTGAATTGTTTTCTCGAGACTTGCAATACCTCTAAATCTCGATTTTATAATTCATATGAATATTCAAACCTCCATCATTAAAACTTTACATGCTTGAATGTTTATATCAAATGCTATTCCAATAATTATTGTTTTATAGGAATACATCGAAATCACGATTTTATCATTCATAACTATCACTATTCAGAACCTCCATCATTAATTTTTTACATGTTTGAATGTTCTTGTCAGTGCTATTCCAATTGTTTTTCAAAATCGGATCGCAGTGAGATAAATGGGGGAGGTGAATCGTATTTCACTTTTAAAAATAAACAACAAAACTCCTCTGTTTATCATTCTTCATAAGTGGGGGCCAGAAAATGGTTAAAATCCAGAAGAAAGTTATGCAATGAGCGTGAGGTAACACGACCAAACGCTAGAAAAAAAGTACATTTTTGCCTACTTAAAAATGATCTTTTCATACACTTTACTCTCAAATATGGACATAACATTGAACACTTTCAATCTCTCAATGTAAATTCAAGTTCTCTCAAAACTAGCTGAAATGAAGCTTGCTCTTCACTCTATCAATCTTCTCTAGAATCTTCACGCTCTCAACACACATAAATCACCCAATGTCACTATCTCACACACACATACACACACAAAGAAACAAAAGAAAGCAAAAAGAACACGAGAGGGAGATACTTGTTGCCACAAGAAAACGCTCAATAATAGTCTTGATATGATAAAAATTCAATCGATCCACTTTTCGTGGCCCATGCTTTTGAAAATTCAACGAAACCAAAGATACAACGTGTTCTTTCTAAAAACGAATATTGTTCAAAGCAGATTTGAGAATAGAATATCAAAAGTCCGAACTTCGCTTTACTTTATCGCGTGGAATACATTTTCATTATACATGTAAATAAGCGACTTTGTGTAACGAAATTTCCTATATGTAGATCTCATTGTATTCAGCTGAACTGTTACGTAATGAATCGTACAATATAACATTCAACTTGTATAAAAACTGATTTCATATTAAAGCATGAATTTTGTTACTAAACTCCGTAGTACGGTTTGCACATAAAGCGATAAATCCTTGGTAAAAACATTATTTCTTATAAAATTTTACACATCATCAGAGCCTGAAGGGTACAACTCGTATCAGTTAAAATCCTTCTGGCTCTCAAAATACGATATGATATACACATTCATTTCTTTAAACGATGATATCGATGAGGATTACGAACTAAGGTTGTTACGACACATACTCCGGCGACTACTCAATATCCTATGCTAAAAATTATGTGATATGTGTTTTCAAAGAGCTTTGGATTATTACTCCGGTTCAGCCAAGCTGCCCTAATGAAGGTGCTGAACCTTCAAGGAATAAATTCCCACCGGCACCCATTTACTACACAGAGGACGAGAATGGCAAATGTATAGATTGATGTTAGTGCCGTACTGGGATTCGAACCCCGTACCTTGTGATCTACACTCTGGGGACTTATCAACTATACAGTGCGTCCCCAAAATTTCAATATATTATAATTTTTGTAGATAGCTGAGGGTCCCTCCTATACAATAACTAAAAAAAATCAGACTAGTTATTACGCCTGAGTGATCTCAAACCACTTTTGTGAAAGGGTGCAAAATTCAGACTTGACAAGAATTGGTATTTGTTCTGGATGGTATCAACACAGTTGAGAACCGTTTGAAATTGACAGTTGGAAAGGGTCTCCCCATCTAAATATTTCAAAATATTTTCAGAAAAATTTTATACCTGTGGTTAGCTTATGACCTCTTCTATCAAATGACACTAAAATATCTCACAATATTTTATGCTTGAGTGAGCAAGAGCCACTTTTGTGAAATGGTGCAAAATCCATTCTTGACAAGAGTTTATTGTTGTTCTGCCTGGTATGGGCCAAGTTGATAGTCATGAAAAGACGATCACTGAAGGACTATTTATGAAAGAACAGACTTTGTTCAATGTATTTCCTGATATTATCCCATCAAAACTTTATGGTTGAGCAATCCAGATGAAATTAAAAGACTCACCAAAAGTAACATATAGAAACACCCAGCAAAGCAGTTAATTACTAACTCAAGCATAAAATATTGATGGGATGTATATAATTAAGGATATACAGAGAACATAGCCTGTTATTTCATAAATTGTCTTTAATTGATCAGAATATGGAAATTTCTAAGCCTTTACATGACTCTCAGCTCGGCTGATACAGCCACAGCCAATATCAATTCTTGTCAAGTCTGGATTTTGCACTCTTTTTCATTACTGACCTTTGCTCACTCAAGCATAAAATATTGTGAGATATTTTGGTGTCATTTGGTAGAAGAAGCTATTCACTGGTATGAAAATTTCCTTTCAATATTTTGAAACATTTATTTGGGGATAATTTTTCAAACTGTTAAGTTTTTTTTTTTTTTCAGGGACGCACTGTAGAACCGCAAACACCTCTACCCTAAATCTTACTTGAGAGCCAGTATCAAGCCTAACCCTAACCTCCATCTGTGACGAAATAAAGCTAGGGGCAATAGTCGCCGGAGCATAAGTCAGAGCACCAATGTTTAAATCTACTCACCGGACTGCACTGCATCATACCGACGAAGAAGAGACAGGGAATCATGATGATTTTCATCGCCCATACTTGATTGACTTGGTTGTTTACAGCCATGATGTCGAATAGGCCTGATCAATGACGTCGACAACAATGGCAAATCTGGAAACGATGTCGATGAATCAATCGAAGTGAACAAATCTCCGTTTTGTCACACTCTACAGTAAAACACAATTTCTAGTTGAAATGCTAACTAAAGCTTTTTCAGAATGTGACTAGTTCTCTATCGACAATGACGATTCGTTGATAACTCTTTTAATGAATCCGGTGCATTTGCATCAAAGCCGATGGATCACAATTAAATCGGTAGGAAATCCGTGGTTTTTCTGTCCAATGGTGTAACTCTGAAGCGGACTAACAAGAACAAATTCAGCCCGCCACTCAAGCACTTCTCCACCGCGACAGCTTCCAAATCCACTGCAAGCGCAACAAGTGTCCTTCTGCAAATCCCGTCACAAAATCCCGCTCTGCCACGGATACCTTTCGGGTATAAAATCAATTCAGGCTTGATTCGTGTTTAAATCCTTGTTGTTTATAATGTCACAGTATTTGCTAACAAACAAGCTCAGGCTTTAATAGGTCAGGGTGCATTGTGTTGATGAAGCTTCCCAAATTAAAACGGCGGTGTGGCGTTTATAGGCTCCAAGTAATGGTTGAATATCAATATCAATATCGGAAAGTGTTGCTACTTAAGCCTGCACGAGCGTCTATTCGATGGAGATCAAGTCTTGTAGTTTGACGATGCCTCTGATCAAGGTTTTGGCGGGAAGTCCGGGCTCTAGGTTAAACAACGTCGGATAATTTTCTAGATGTATTTCATAAGTCAGTTCACAGTTGAAAAGTTACGGGAGTTTCTGTTAGAAATCTCAACAAAAAAAATTAAGCGATGCCTTGTCAGTCAGTCAGTCTTCAATCACGGACCCTTTACCAACACGATGTTGTGAGGCGAAAATATTGCGCGTTACGGCTAATTATCCATCTCGTGTAGACTTGGACCAATAGCGATGCAGCAATTGGTAGGTATACAAGGAGGGGCCATAGATACGGAGGAAATGATGGCATACGAGGCTGAACAATAATGATATGGACGGTATTGTTTGAGAAAGCAATTAATTTACCCAAGTACTGATGAGTGCACGTGACTACCGTCGTGTAGCGAGTGCGTCAATACCGCTCTTTAGTTTGTTGCTGATCGATTAGCCTTGTCCATACGGTTCATAGCTCACTCCGTCTTTCGCACGCCGGGATTTCTTACACCATATGGACAGCATAATAATGTCATCCCAATTTTGTTTTACGACACATGCTCCGGCGAGAATTGTTCGCTTTAGTTTTGTACACAAACCGAATTCTAAACTTCGATCCTGAACCAAATACTTTACCCAACCCTAACCCTAACCCTAACCCTGATCCTAAGCCTAACCAAAAACCCAAATGGCAACTCTAACCCCAACCCTGTATCTTTGACGAAATGGAATACGTTGCAAGGTCTCACGCCACGTTCATTAGAATGCCGAGAGATTTCATTTCATATGGACAATAAAATGTAGCCTAAATTTGCTGCCCATATACAGTACGTTACAAGAAAACACACGCCGCGTTCATTAGCATCCTTTAATACCGGGTACCAAAGTACCTCCTGGGTGGAGAGGAGCAATGAAAATTAGATGCCTTGCTCAAACACATAAGAAACTGATGAACATAATTTATAAAGAGCATAAACCACAGATGCATGAAATTGATAAATATAATATAATAAAAGTAAAAGGCGTAAATATTCTTATCATATGAATGGACGTCGACAACATTAAACAACAACAACAACATAATGAAATCCTGACCTTTGCATTCCCTGTCAAGTAATTAAAACGCTTGACTATGACACCTTTACATGTTGTACATACGAGGTAAAATATGTCGGCTTGAGATCTCACAACGTATGGACAGTGAAAATCTCGTATCAGGAACACGAGCGTATAATTATAGTCAAAGAGGGAAGAGGGCAATGCACCTCCCCCATATGAGTAATAAGGGGGTGTTCTAAGGGTTGCAGCCCTCCCCCCCCCCCCCCCCGAGAATTTTTAAAAATATATTCGGACAACCGTCTCTCACTATCCAGCCAGTGAGTAAGTTTTTTTGTAATTTGCCCATCTCATCTTGTATATTATCATGAAGAATTTACGTTTTTCACTCTATCAAACTTTGAAAATTGGAGAGTTGATGTTCGGGCAAGAAACGTCAGTTCCTTTCAGAAATTGTCACCATACCCCTATATTTACCGCTTAGAAAACAAAATCGGAAAATCAAGTTCATTATTATTATTACTATTTCAAAGGATGTTCCCATCTTATTATGAATCATTCCTTGCTCTATCTAATACATCTCACCTAAATACAAAAACAGTCTACATCCATAACTTATATATTTCATTTATGAAAAAAGGGAAAACAAAAACAAAGTGTAATTCCAGTAATGACAAGAAAATTTAAACTGCTTGTATATATATATATATATATATATATATATATATATATGTGAGATATCAACTGAATTGAATTATAGAAATAATTTGCTTAGCTAAATTCATTGTTCCTCCTTACTGACTTCCTTTTGTGGAAATAACTGCAAGGGTTGCAAAAACTGTCTCCGCCGGAAGTCGAACCCGGGTCTTTGGCACTGTCACCAGACGTCTTAACCCGCCTCCGTGGTCAAGTGGTTAATGTATTTGGCTCAAATATTAATTTTCATAACCCCATTTTCATGACCTACTGTTTATAGATGTATTGTTATCTTCCTAGATATACATAGCTGGTAAATAAGTGGTCATTTATTTTTTGTGAGCAAGTGAAATGAGCTAGCTAATAAAGAGGGACTTCATTTTTTTTTTATAGTGCTCTTGCCTCAAATATCAGGACCTTAACAGAGCTTGATTAGGAGCTTTCATTTGGTTAATAAGTCATACAAGGCCCTGTATTTTATTATGATATTTACAGGAGATATGTCACTGCTCTGAATCCCACAACGCCCTTTTTCTCCAGTTGATGTTCCTGTTAGGCCCAATTCACAATTTTAGGCCTCTTACCCAGATAGTGAATGTGAGGTCTCATTCGAGACTGCAAAGTAACTAGTGCTCTATATGGTGTATCTTGGGACTGTGGAGTTCATAGCAAACAGTGAAATTGCCTCCCCCCAAAAAAATATTTTTAAAAATTAAAAAATAAACAAATAAATAAACAAACAAAAAATAAAAAATAAATGAATAAATAAATAAATAAATGAATAAATAAATAAATAATAAAAAAAATGATGGATAAGTAACTTAACAAGAGAGGGAACAAAGCAACCGAGCAATGAGTAGATTTTTAAAGCATTTTATTCCTTAAAAATGCAATTTCTATGTATGTTGCCTAAGAAAATTCGCAAAAGGAGCACTGCAATCAAGCGGTATAGAGTTTCGAATTATGAACATTGATGAACGGTTTTCTCAAATGAGGCGTCAAATTCATCAAAACCCAGGAGAATTCTTGTCGAGGAATATAGTAAGGTAAACGAAAGTTAACAATTTCTTTAAAATGTTGAACCTTTGCAAGTGCTATTTTAGCTTCCTATATTTGAGGTAAATACATAAAAAGAAAATAAAACTTAAAGGTCTACATGTATATTAAGGAGTAAAGCAACAAAGAATACGTTTCTTTTCTTTTTAAAGATTTTGTACCCTTTAAAAAGCGAATTCTAAACTATATCATAATTATATGTACATTCAGGCGTGAAATTACAAGATCCTGCAGCAACGTTATGTAAGGTAGCCAAGAGAACAAGCTTTCGAAAATCATTCGCATTTTATACCCTAAAAAGACAAATTTCTAATGCAATTTGCCCTGCTTATTTGGGAGTTTATAATTCACAGTATCATAATTTTTTGCTCCCTTTTCTACCCTTTCTCTTTATCAATTTATGTTTTCGCGCCCCATTCAATTCAGATGTAGGCCTAAACTTAGTATCCTTTTTAGCATGTGTCAATAGAATGAATAAATAAAACATTTAACCAAATTCACCGGAATTTGCAAATACTTCTGTCAAACATATAAAATGTTCACAGAAAGACAAGAAATGCAAGTACATTAATTTGTTCCAGCCTGCAACGGTATTTCTTACGGTATTACTGTTTCGTCATCATCATTATCCAGTCATCATCATCATCATCATTGTCGTCATTATTGTTATTATTATTAGTAGTAGTATTTGTATTATCATGATAATGATGATGATGATGGCGAAGATGATGATGATCATTCTGATCATCATCATCATCATCATAATCATCATCTTTATTCTATCATATAAATCTAAAAAGCTGTAAAAAATGAATTCATTTCCAAGTCTATTATGATTACCAAGATCTGGTATTATATAGACATGGTATAGTACTGCTGCACAAAACAACCAAAAATTTTTGAAATTTTACTTGGAAAATAGCAAAGTTCCATATGCCTTGAAAATGCCTTGAATTTTCTGATGATGATCAAGACTTGGAATCCTCAAGGCCAAGGCCAAGGCATGCCAAAGGCCAAAGGATCCAAGTCCAAGGCTAAGACATTGAAAAATTGGCCTTAAGGAGCCTTATAAGGCAAGGCCGAGCAATAAGGCACTACAACACTTATGTATATGTATATATATATATATATATATATATATATATATATATATATATATAAATGTGAGAAATGAAATGAGAGAATAATGGTTGCGTAGCTTAATTCAAAGTTCCCCAGAGCTCTCCTCCCTTTTTTGAAATTTTTGCTGCGCTGTCACACCTTGGCGTTTTAGCCAGCGTATGCCGACGTATGAAAATTTTGGCGAATACGCTGGCGTACGTCGAATAAGTTATGGGTAAGTTTTGTATAAGTTAAGAGCACGCTGGTATACGTCGTAGTTCGGCGAGGTCGCCACAAAATTTTGTGCATGCACAACAATTTTCGACGTATGCCAGCGTATGGCTCATACGTCCCCTATACGCGGGCCATAAGTTGTAGGTAAGTTATGCGATCGTTGGCACACGTTGACACACGTTACTTGTAAGTTACTCACAAGTCGAAATATGTCGAGATAATGTCTAGCGTACCCATTAGGTTGAAAAAATGTCGTTGGCTTAGAACGCCAGTGCCTTAACCACTAGACCACAGAGACGGGCCAGTGATTTCGGCGACACCAGATTCAATTGACCGACAGATTGACAAATCTTCAACCTCTTTAATTGATTCCTTTGTCGGGGGCAGGTGAGTTTTGAACAATGACAAGCCGCATGCCTCAGCTGGATCCAAGCGAATGCTTTGAGATACATGTATACATTAGAATAATTATAAATTATATAGCTTAATAAGAATCAAGCTACGCAACCATTATTCTCTCATTTCATTTCTCACAATTATAATTATTTCCACGAGAGTTGCCAAAGCTGTTGTATATCTTATCTCCTTACAATTATATATATATATATATATTATATATACATTTCTTTTATTGCCTTTCTAGAAAAAACAAACAAACAAACAAACACTTACAGTTGTTTAGAATTTTCGATATAATGCTCTTTTATAAGCTTCACATTTTCCTTCTTTTTTTTCTCGTAACATCTCCTTCCAGTTCACTTACCAAAATAGAAAAATCTATTTGACTTTAAGTTATACAATATCATGACAATATTACCGTTTTCTGAAGAGGGCTTTATGGAAACGTGACTTTGCTGTCTTCCTTTGCACGATCCTATCCGCCGTTGATGAAGTCCGTTGCCTAGCAACGAGATGCTAGAGCGCACATGGTCACGATGCTTGGTTGGCAGCGTATTCTTCATGATCATCAATTTTGGTGATTAAAAAAAATATACCAATTTCAATTTTGTCTTTCTGCATGCCTTCTTCGCCAAAAACTGTCGGCTCATTTGTATGCAGGAAATTTGAAATGTTTGTTCAATGACATAAATGTCGTAAATTTAATAATACACCATGAATCTGTTTTGGTCATTTTACTTATTGCAGATATGCTTTTTGTGTAGTTTACTCGATCTAATAGTTTCAGCGATGATATCATTAAGTTCATATATGTTTTAAGTAGATGTATCCGTTTTTGTTTCATTTATTTGCGCTTTCAAATACCTAGTATTATGTAAACAGTAAAGCTCTTCGAGACTTTCTATGTGATATGTCGCCAATTGACAATGTATGTTAACCATGTTAACGCAATGAACTTACTGGATTTACGGTTCGCTCACCATTAAGAATAACATTGTGTGCATGACTCTTACTTGTCCCGTGTGTGGGGTCCACAAATCTGACTAAATTTATGTTAATAAGACAAATAATCAGTGAATCTACTTAAACAAAGTATTAAGCTTTTTACATGCACTTTGCAAAATTGTGCTTAGTCCCGTACTATCGGTGGGGCTAAACGAGGATTTATTCTCGTTCTTCTTTTCCCTCTATTTCATTTCTCTCCATCTCTCTCCCTCTCGCTGTCTCTTTTCATCGAACCATGAACGGCATATTACTGTTTTTAATTCGCTCTCTTACGGCCTTCAAATATGAATTAGTACATGTATTTCTTGTTTTTACATGCACTGGTGAGCTTTTTTTAATGTCTTATGTTCATGGTATTGAGTCCCTCCCCCCCCCCCCCCCCTCTCCTTCTGTTATTGTACTTAGTATTCTGTATTCTCTGTTATTGTTATATTGTGTTCATGGAAATGAAATTCTGTTATTGTACTTAGTTTTCTGTATTCTCTGTTATTGTTATATTGTATTCATGGAAATGAAATAAAACAGAAGTAACATAATCATGAGATTATGCATAACGACAGGACTTGCAAAAGATTGCTCTTCAAATGCCCTCATATGCAAAATATGACTAGAAATGGTATCAAACTTTAGACATTTTTAGTATGCATGTGAGCGGTGTGCAGTGCTTTTCACATTACATGGTTTTTTCAGCACGATTTTTAGTCATTCCAAAACCTCACAGTATACACTGATACTCTTTATAATTTCTAGACAGGTTTTTCAAAAATGTTCTCACATGAACAATACTTAACCTGCTCTTTGAATGCGGAATGTATAGTTACACAATTAGTCACTGTTCTTTGAAATACAGTGAGGTTATTTTCAAATTTTGAAGAAGAAAAATAGACAAACTCTCAGACTGTTTACTCTTTATCCGCTTTGTAAGTTTCAAGAAAAATACAAAGGTAAAAGGAAATAATTTTTTCCTAAAAGTTGATTTATACTCTGGCGTTAGGATCAATGTTATTTTCACCTCCTAGTTTTTCAAAATACTCCATTTTTAAAAGCTAAAAACCTTTGCAACCGTTAGGGATGACTAGTATAAACCTAGATCAAGGAAATCGAACAAACTGCTTTCGGAGGCTTACCAAAACTGTTAATGAGCTTTAAATTGTATTGCTATAACTTGTTGCTAACACCTTGGACACCAGAAATTACAGTTTTGAGCCATAAATCGTATTATTTGCATATCCCTAACCCCAATATCAACAGAAACTGGTGAGTATATTCCAAGCCCGCCTATTTAATTAGGAGGAAACCAAAGTAGATTAATATCATCCTTTCCTTGTTAATATTGGCAAGGCTACATCCTTGATTAGAAATGAAAGCGCATATACAACTCTTTTCAATAGCGCTTTATTACTGTATTTTCGATCAAGCAACTACGGTATATAATAATGCCACGCTTTACCATCGTATCAATTTAATAATCCTAAAAGGCCTATGCTACTCAAATGCAAGCAGCTGTTGCCTGGGTAACCCATTTAGTCATTACTTATTATCGATATTACTCTCGTCTTGTGAAAAGAAAGGCGTTTTGCTATGGTAGAACGTAACATCACACCACCAAACCGACCGCTCACCAATAAAGATCTTGGCCATGGGGGGGGGGGGGGGGGGGGGGGGGGGGGAAGGGTAATGCGATATCAATAAACAATATGAGAAAAAATACATGAATAACATATGTTCAATGGGGAATTCAAGAATAACAATATCCCATTTGTTGACTCAAATGCAAGTCGCTGTAAAAGTACAGGAATTAGAGTAACAAGTGTTAGTTTTTAGCGAAGACTTGAAAATGCAATTTTGAACAAGTGTTTTTTAGAGTTGATACATCTTTAAGAGGCTGTGGTAGCTGATTCCAAAGCGTTGATCCTGCACGTGCAAATGATCGATCACCCCATGATTTGAAGGGAAGAGTCGGCAGACCTAAGTTGTCTTGGAGGATTGTGGAAGGTGAACAAGGTAGAGTTGTACTTAGGGGAAGCAGGGATGTGGAAGAGAGACTCTCTTCCACCTCCCTGGGGAAGTACCGAGCAAACAACGAAATTGTGTTCAGTCTGTTGTCGGTTTTGTGGCCTTGTCGAGTCGGTGTGACTGGGTTATTAAAGGAGAATGAAACCCAAGGGAAATATCCATTTTAATGAAAAGAGAGGATAGAGAGAAGCAATTTAAAAGAAGTTCCATCAAAATCGGTTGCGAAACGAAAAAAGTTATGAAAGTTTGAAAAGTCTTAATTTATTTTCTATGGCGATCCTCAAATTGGCAATGTTGCTTCAGAATGGCAGGTTTAGTAGTACAACTCTCGATATTTTTTGTACACAAAATTTCATATTTTCTCTATAATCTCTAAAGATGCTGCTTGTCTTTTTGTGAACTCAACATATGTTGTGTCAAATACATTTTCCCATGATATATCTTGAACTAAGAAGGAGACAAACTGCACCTTGAGAGATAATGGGGAAAATATGAAATTTTGTGTACAAAACATATGGAGAGTTGTACTACTAAACATGTCACTTTGAAGCAACATTGCCAATTTGAGGATCACCATAGAAAGTAAATTGAGACTTTTCAAACTTTCATAACTTTCTCATTTCGCAACCGATTTTGATGGAACTTTTTTTTTTAAATTGCTTCTCTCTATCCTCTCTTTTCATTGAAATTGATTTTCCCCAAGGTTTCATTCTTCTTTAAATTAAGGGTAAGCTCATAAATATATGTATATAAAGAACTCTTTGTACTGATTTTTTCTCACCTTCTGCCTAGATTACTTTCTTTTCCCCATCACGTAGTGTCATGAAGGGGTTCAAGACATATCTGGAGGAATAAATCATTAATTCAATTAATTTTGAATCTGTTAAGTCAAATAAACCACATTACACATTGTCTTTATCAGCAAATATAGCTTGAACAGTTTTTTTTTTTGTGTGTGTTTGTTTTTTTTTTTTTTTTGTTTTTTTTTTTTTGTTTTTTTTTTTTTTGTTTTTGTTTGTTTTGTTTTGTTTTGTTTTGTTTTGTTTTGTTTTGTTTTTTTGTTTTTTTTTTGATGTTTTTTTTTTTTTTTTTTGGGGGGGGGGCTATTCAACTGTATCATATTTTCCCTGTCCTTTGTCTGGCAAAATTGTTTCAAAATTTTAAAACTTTAAAATTCCTTGTGAATGAAAGGTTGTGCTGTGGGGGCACTGTTGTGTATTGGTGAAGGCTCTTGACTCTCATGCGAAAGGTCCCGGGTTCGATCCTCGTTCGATGCTTATATCCTCGAACAAGTTGCTAATTTCCTCACACTTGCCGCCCCTCTCGACCCAGTTGTAAATGGGTATCTGGCAATGGTGGGTTAATAATAATTGCAGGGCAGTACTAATACTGATGTGGCTAGGCTACCTTGGGTAAACAAGTCCAAACTATTATAATCAATTTGAAGTTAAATTCATAATTCTAGGCCGTTTAAATATCTAGCTATGAATATATATCTGGAACAATAACAACCGATGGTTCAATGGCTTTCTAGTTGATCCTTTCCGATAACGCAGTCATTCGTCTACTAAAATATAATGTTAATAATTAATATAGATATTAAATTAGTAATTATTTTCCTGCTCAACCGGCCATAATGGTTATTGAGATAAAAGTGCAAATGGAATTGATGAATTCGACCGTATTGGACTCTGTTGTTGACGATTATTAGCTATAAAGAGAAGGCTGAATTCTGTGAAAGGTGAAAATAATTTATTAGCCTTCTCATTCGTTTCATGCCAGTTTGGAAAAATATGATAATATGACTAGAAATAGCTAAAAAGTCTGGACCAAACTTTCGTACCACATATGTGTGTCGTTATATATATCCATTTCTGTGTGCAATGCATGTGACTTTTAGCAAGATTGAGTCAATTTCCTATCATGTTAATCATTCCAAGACGTCAGAGTGTGCACCGATTCTCATGTACTACACATCAAAAACAACAACAATAATAATGACAATAATATTATTGATAATAATAATAATAATAATAATAATAATAATAATAATAATAATAATAATAATAATAATAAAACGTTCTTGTATAGGGAATATCACGTTATGATAATGTGAATTGTTATAAAATTGTTGTAAAGAAAGTGACGCTACCATCTAATACCATTTCTTTGAATGCGAATTCGATTACTACGATGCAATAATTGTATTTGTATACTCATATTGCTGTATCATGCATTGCTCGTTCCCACTACTTTTTTAAAAAGCATTATAAATCTTTGCAGCCCAGAGACGGCGGAACGTCGGGCTCGGACAATGGAAGTGGGGGGGGGGGGGCAAAAGGTGCCCCCACTTCCATTGTCCGAGCCCGACGTTCCGTCACGCCTGTTGGAGCCTTTAACTCACCAGCGTAGCTCTCTCCTTAGGCTCCTCCATATTTCATGTTTCTTTTTAGCACAGTAATTTCAATTAATACTGCATGCAAACGTATAGATATGAGGTAATCACCTTCTTTTATTTTCCCTGACAACAAATTTTATGTTCGTTTTTACCATTTATATGGTGAAAATACTGTAAATGTGAAATATAAACAATAAACTGAACTGGGCCCTCTTGCATAAAAAGTTGCGATTAAACGCAACTCAAAAAATTTAACGCAAGTCTCAAATACGCGATCTTGATTGGTTGAAAATCAAGTTGCGTTAAATTTTTTGAGTTGCGTTTAATCGCAACTTTTTATGCAAGAGGGCCCTGAACTGATATAACTTTCCTATGCGCTTCCAAAGGGTTTGGATATTATTACCCTGGCAATATTAGCTCCGGCGGCCGTAATCAGCACACAGCGCATTTCAAGAAATAAATCATGCAAGGTACCCATTTAACACTTGGGTGGAGAGAGACAACTGCAGATAAAATGCCTTGTCTAAGGACACATGCTCCGGGCAGGGATTCGAACCCTCAACGTTTTAAACTGAGAGTCGTTGCTCCTACTGTTCGTAATTGCTTCCATACAGTTTCTTATAGGCGTGACCAGAACTCCACTTTATCTTTATTATTTTATTATTAACGTTGCGTTAATTGTTGCGATGAAAGTGTGCGTGCATGCCAGCCTCAGTTATCAATGACCTTGCTGGTGAAAAGGACAAATTACTAAATGGATACCAATGCCACCCACTAAATTGTTTTCTAGTGATATACTGTATTCGTTTGGCATTTTCATAATCTTTATGATAAGGTCGGTTTCTGTTTCAATTTTAGTGACAAAAGATTAGCATTTAGTAATTAGTATCAGTCTGGGAATGTCAATTTCGGGAGGCTTCGAGTCAAATCGTTATGGAATTTTAACTGTTCGGGTTGTATGCGTCAGATTGCTTTGTTTGCATCCCCCTCCCCGCCCTCCCCCCCCCCCCCGAAATAGTAATAATAATTTGAAAAGTCTTAAGATGAAAAGATGGATCAACGTCCTTAGCTCTTCGTTCCCTTTTTCTACTTGCTATGCCACTTCTATTCTTCCAATGCACTAACAAAAAAAAACCAACAAAAAAATGAGTAAAAAACGTACCCAACTCGATGTTAGTTATACATGTCCGAACAACTTTGAGCAATTTTTGCCAAACTTATGTAATATATTGTCTAATTACGGTCAAAATAAAGAATGATTACTTCAAAATGGGTAAAATTACCCAAAATTGGGTACTTAAATAGTATCACCATCGTCTTGGGAAAATTTGTACCCATTTTGTGAACAGTTTGCATTGTGCTATATTGATGTGATTGATTGTATTGCCATAAAGGTCTTGCATGAGTATCAATCCGGGAAAGGGGTGGATTTCAAAAAAACTGATTGATGGAATTTTGGGGATGGGCGTAGAAAAAATAGAGCACATTATCGGAAGAGAAAAAGGGGCTTCGAGAAACTAAAATCATGAGGAGAAGGATATTTATGCGACAGATGTAAGTTCGAAAGCTCACCACGGAATGACATGAAAATACCATTTTTCCTTTTTTTTTCTGGACCTCGCACTTCCACAAAATATGGTGATCGTGCTTTTTCTACAATTGCCCCTTCTCTCTGGAATTCTCTACCTGCCTATATACATCTAGCCACTTCCGTTAATCAGTTTAAGTACCTGCTGAAAACTTACCTTTTTAGTAGATAGTCCTCTGGAATGGCCCAGTTGTGGGTCTGTCGATGGAGGTGCACACCGACTTTGATTTTCAGTATTCATTTACCGTATTTATACACTGTATCTATTGTTTGAATTACATAAGCCAAGGTTTCTAATAATTTTTGTGTTTTTGTATTATTTTGGATTTAATCTTAATTTTCCGGTAAACCGTGCGCTTAGAAACATCCGTATTAAGCGCCTAATAAATGTATTATATTATTATTATTATTATAATGATGAAATAACCTTTATTTTCCAATTGTTGTATTCACATCAACAACAGTAGCATGTAACCCACAGTCTTGCGAGGTATTTCATTTCTATTTAGTTTCCTGCGTATATTGAATCCATGCACGATCCTTTTGATGACTATTCACTGAATCTATTGATAGAAGAATAGTATTGAAACTATTGATAGAGGAATAGTATTGAAACTATTGCTAGATGAATAGTATTGAACAAAGGCCTACATTGAAGATTTTCGCTTAGCAATTGAGTAAATTTTAATAACGAGCAAAAAGCCGAAACCCACAGGGAGGGCAGGGTCTTGGTAAATAGATGAAATGGGGGGGGGGGGGGGGGAACAAGGCGACAGAGGGGGTGGGGTGGGAAGGGGTCGTATTATCATTTCTCAACCTTCCAGAATTTAAAAAAAAAATCTTTCTTCCAACCCCTTTTCTCCATTTGATGGGGGTTTGCACGTGCCCCCAGTGTCCCTTTAGCTACCACTGTCGACACTAAATATATAAACGGGTACCACATAAACACTCTGATAAGTGATATAGGTAAAATGCTTTAGTATGTCTTTGACAAGCAATTTTTTTGATTTTGTTATAATACTAATCGTTTAAATGCATTTAGCTGTAAATGTTTGGATATATCAAGATTTGACTTCAATTTTCCTCATTCCACTTCAATTCAGTTCAATTCAATTCATTTCAATTCAGTTTCAATATGAATAGTTTTGTCATAATTTATATACTCTTTTGTTGGAAAGGGTGATTTTTTTACCCTAAATGGGTCAAGAACAATCTGTTGAATGTTGACTTTTATATAATGTTCACAAATAACTTCAATAACTTGACATTCCACCCCCACCCCAACCCCAGTCCTATGCATGGTCTGAAATAATGGCTGCCGGTCGACGGGAGTCTGCATGTAATAACGGAGAGAACTCGACAAAATGGCTGCAGGTCGACGGGAGTCTGGTATGTAATAATGAAGAGAGCTGGACAAAATGAAGGTGAAATTTTTATAGCAGGCCATTGTCGTACGTAAATTAATAATTCATTTGGCATATAGAATATTCTAAATGTAATTAGCTTATTACTTCAATTAAGTTAATAAGACATATTAGCACGATCCCTTGCAATTTATACTGCGTGTTTCTTTCTTCTTGAAGGCCTTTACATCATGTACATTAAGAAATGGAAACGTACTAGTGCTAATTTTAAGGTTCTATTCAAAATTTTTGGGAATGATTTTAAATGCTGAAAGAAATATCCAATAGATGATGGAGGAAAGTTTTTCGATGTGATGACAAACTGACAATCGCATCATCATAATTAGGATCAGCATCACCTTCATCATCATCATCATCAGCATCATCGTTACCATAACAACCACCGTCATCATCATCATCTTGGAGGTGTCATGTTCTATTAGTTACTGGACTACGAAGCTCATGGGACGGGGTTTGAATCCTTGTCATGGCACTAATGTCATTTGGCAGGACATAAATCTACATTTGCCACTCTCCACCCAAGTACATGGTTACCCGGTAATATAAGAAGAATTCCTTAAATGCTTGATCACAAGGTAGCTAGGCTAAAGCCGGGGTAAATGATTGCAGAGCCCTCATTTCCCATTTTTGTAGATTCTTTTATTACTTCTATTGTCAACATAACATCTCAACAATAATAAAGATAAGATTAAATAAAGAAATATATTCATATGCCAGAGTCATATGTGCACACTTATATAATCATTACAAGTTTTTGTACAATAAAATGAACTAATAACAATAAGTCAAATCATCAAGGCATTCTACCAGCACGATCATGTGCATAGGATTTCTATTTTATTTTTAAAGGAAGAAGAAAGAAAAAAAAACCCTCTTAACCTATCAACAGAATCAACTGCGACGTCGCTGCATTTGATTAAAAGCTTCCCTTTAAATTGTAGGACACATTATGGGTAATTTATCCGCTCGTGTTACGTGGTGGACAGGCGTAAGTAAAATGATGTAATGACAGCTGATTTTAAAAATGCTGATATTAAATTGAACACTTGTCGAGTGTAAATCTTTTAAAAAGTAATGGTGTTTGGAAGTCACATTCTTTCATATTTCACCCTATGCTGAAGCTTGGACGCCTTGGTGTATTTAAAATAAATTATACTATTTCCGCTGTCCCTAGCTTTGAGAAGTTGTTGTTGTTATTTATTTTTGGGTGGCAATCAGTCAAGATTAACTATTTTTGCCACAAATATTAATTGCAAAGTTCCCACAATTTTTTTTCTCTCTATTAAAAAGTACATTGTATGTTTTTTTTTTTTTTTCAATTACAGTAAGTCTGACGTAAAAGAAGCAAAAGAAGTCATATGATTTATGCCAAAATAATAAATATCACCCCGTCGTGGTTAGCCCCGTTTCAGCTTTCAAATTTTTGTTTCAGCCAAAGACATGCAACAATAAATTACTTAATTTTGTAGTCCCATCAGTGTTGATAATTTACTCGTGTTTAATAGCTTTTTGCAAACAGAGTTTGGCCAACTCGGCTCCAGTAGGGAACAATATTTTGCATGTTGCTTTGTTAGGCAAGCATGCGACAAGGAATATACACAATGTTGTGCCCAGCTGAAAACGAGTTGGCCAAACTCTGTGGTCGGATGGCTCTGGTGTGAGCCGTGAATTAGATAGCCTGATGAAATTATGTCGAAGAGGGTGCTATAACGAAATCGTTCGTTACAACTCTTTGTGTCTTCGATCCACGGTCGTATTGAGTAATGGATAATATATATATAATTATTTCTACTTGAAGATAAACTCATTTTCTCACCAAGTCCAAGATTAATATCAATTAACCTTTCTTTCTTGGTCGGAGTATGTTAAAATCTGATTATTTTTGTTTTGCTTCTTGGAAATTATCAGCTACCTCGTAGGCAAAATCTGATCAATACATAAGCTTCCTTCAGAGCTATTCCTTCAGAGCTATTGGCTTTCCGTATAAACTATTTCTTCTTTAATATTTCTTCTTTAATATAATATAAGATTGATAAAAGTCTTTCGATGGAAAAGTCTTAACACGATCACGAACACTTTTGAGAAATCAACTTTAATTAGGCAAGTTCAATAGCCGTGTCCTTTGAGATGTGCGAACATTAAAATGACGTGTTATAAGATAATCCGGAAAGTGATATCTAAAGGCGATACGATAGCGTACTGAAATTGCTCTTGAGTTGATTTCAGTGATAGTCCTTGTGATCGTGTTTGAGAAGCACATAATAGTTGTTTTCTCTAATTTTTGCAACATCTAAACTTGGAAAAATATCTAATAATGAGGTAAACTAAACCTGTTATCGAAAGAACAGCAAGTATATGCCATGTAAATATCGTCGTCATCATCATTATGCTATGCATTACGTCATCATCGTCGACTTCGTGTGTTCTGAAGTCTCTCCATGGATTATATAAAACGAAAGCAATTTGCCAGAACCATGTACCTTGGACGCAAGTAGCGGTGACCCAAAGTCTCCTAACGCCTGGCGTCCCTGGGCTGTAGTACCACGGCTCGAGTCCAGAACCGACCGCGCATACGACGATTACGATGACTAACAAGGTATGAATATGGACGTCGATTTCTTCCCGACCGTGGGTATGGAAGAAAAACAAAAGACCCTCCACACTGAAGGCCAGCGACAGGAAGATCTTTTCGCGAGGCCTGTCCGATGACGACGACGACGTTCTGGACTTGAGGCATGTTTGGAAGACGATGTCGGCTACCCCGCTGACGGCGAAGGATGCATACATGGTTGCATGTTGCCAGTTTTTCATATGGGTGAAATTGCCTGTTGCTGGGCTGACGATGTGCCACCCTACCCACCGTAGGTCCCCCAAGGCCCCAATGATGGCGCAGACGATCTTAAAGATTCCTTCGATGATCGAGATGTTGGTTAGTGGTTCTTTGAGAGGCGTGCACTTGCGAGACACTTTCGGCTGTTCTTCGCTAAGGCAGGTAGCGTCATGACGCCCCAACGACGAATTGCTGTGTAGATCTTCGTCACGTGCTTCCAATTTGTGTTCAGAACTTGGCGTGAAAATGTCGTCTGCCTGGCGAGAAATTAGGCATGTTTCGTGATCATCCGCGTCCGAGTCAAAAGAAAAACCTTCCCAACCGTTCCTTTCTAACTTTCCTTTAGGAACATTTCCTTTAATACTCACTCTTTTAGATTTGTCATGTCTCCGTTCTAGTGCAGGAGAAAGCTGTCCTAGTGACCTTGGTGATGGTTTCGACTTTTTCTTTGAGTTCAGAGACAGGTTGAAAGCATCATTGACGACATGTAACAGTGCTAAGATGAAAAAGAACGTCCCAGGGAGAACGTGTCCCAGAAAAGTTCCCATGATTGATCAACTGTTACCCAAATATGTGTAAAAAGACAAATACAAAACAAGAATAAAACTTGATTATGATTATCACAAACGCAAGCTTCCTTAAAAACACTTTAATATACCGAATGTGCACCTTTTTGGGGGTCGATATATTTTTTTCTCAAATCAAATACAAATTATACAAAACATTTATAACAAAAAATGTACATATCTTTCATAACAAAACTGGATGCATTATACATTGATATTTTGACTTAAACATAAATTGTAATACTGAATTAAAAGTATAATATGATTAATTAACTGCTCCTTCCCTACATTTAAAACTTTTATACCAATGTAAATTCCCTCCCAGTTTATATTTTAATATCCAGTAAATTTGATAAGTCACAACAATCTCTCCAAAACACTCTGATTCTTTTCACAAGTAAAAAAAATAAATGCTCGTAGGTCTCTTCATTTTTATCACAAAGGGAGCATTATTACTTATTGAAAATTTAAATGCATACCTATGTTTCCTAATAACTTTTTAAAATTGAAATTCCCTTAACCTACTGTTTAATGTACATTTCCTAGGTCTTAAAAATATTGTATGAATGCCTTTTTCAGAATGATTATAAATCCTCTCTAAACTGCTCTGCCAGCGCATTTCGATGTGGATATAGGGGAAGATATCATTTGCTTGGTGAGGCACGTCTTCTGACCGATCCCATCAGACTCAAAGGTCGGAACTGTTCGACTGTGTCATGATCTAAGGGACAAGTCATTGGCCCACTGGGTTTGAACCAGGTTTGAACCCTCGCATTACAAGAAACAAAAATAAAATGATGCTAAGGATACCCAAATGTAGAACTGCATTTCATCAAAAGTCATTCGTATGTACTGGATAGGGTACTGGTCCAACTAACTGGAATCAACTGTCTGAATCTTTGCGTATCATTGCAAATAGTTAGGCCATGAAATTCAATCTTTACAACACATCATATGTAAACAATCCTCAAATTATATTTCAGTCTCCTTTAGATCATCCAATTCTATGTCTTACAGTCATGTTTGCTAGCTGAACCGACTGCTCTGTGTAAAGATGTGATTTAAATCAAATAAAATAAACATTACATAAGACCCGATACCATGGCATCTACGTCCTATGGCAAGACATTTATCTGCATTTGTCACTCTCGACCAGGGTTCAGAAAGAAATGGCTACTTGCATGTAATTGTTAAGGCGCTAACACATGACACTGTTCACAAAGTCATGCTGACAAAACAATTTTGTACAGAACTACCAAAGAATACTCACTAGTTGACATAACCAGGAGAAAACCAATACTCCACCGCATCTACCGGTGTGCTTGCACTAATTACCAGTGAAGAAGGAACCGAAAATGCCGTTATCAGTTGGAAATTGCCCAAAGCTAATAGCCCATTCTTTCCGTGGGCATAATATCTATGGGACATAATTTATACACAACCAACAGCAATATCTGCATTTAGCAAAATCACGTTTTCAAGTCGATATTATTCCCTTTGTATGCTTTTCTGACTGAGTGCATTTGTGTTGAATCGCTCATACCGTACCTGAACGCACTTGACCCATTTATACCTCAATCACACCTACGAAACCGAACGTAGACCGGCAACTGACAGAACAAATAATTATACTATCCCCATGATCCCCAATGGCCAAGAATCGGTGGGTTTACAGTCGGAGTGGAGTCGCTTTGGATGACTCACAAGGGCGGCGCCAGGGTATTTAAATAGGGGGGGGGGGGCAAAATGACGCGTATAGCAACGTCGCACGTCGAGGGTCTTGAAATAACAAATAGGACTATAACAGTTGTGTCATAATTGCATGGCTTAGCCTTCTCTTCTCCATTTCCCCTTCTCTTTCTCCTTTTTTCCCCCTTCCTCTTTTTTTTTTTTTTTTTTTTTTTTTGCTCGCTTGAAAAATGATAGGGGGCGGCCGCCCCCCTGCCCCCCCTGTAGGGCCGCCCCTGATGACTCAGGTATCACACCAAGTATAGCTAACATAAAGGTTGGTCAAACCGGTCGGTCGTGTGGTCTGCGACGGATTTCGCAGAAAATCCTTGCGTCGCACGCACGGGTCTGCACGTTTTTTGGGGTGTTTTTTTTTTCAAGCACGTAGGAGCACGCAGGACACGCATGGGTGCTTTTGGACATGTCCAACAAACTCTGCGAGTGGCTACGTGTTCCGATGAACGCACGTGACACGCGCAGCCATCGTACTTCCTGCATGTGCTACCTGCTACCATCGCAAGGGCTCCTTGCGGAGGTCTCACAAAGCCCATGGCTCCATACGGAGCCGTGACATGTCGCGCGTCGGTTGCTCGTCGGTTGCACGGTACCTGTACGGGGCAGTTCGTTCGCCTCAAGAGTTCTGACGGGTAAGAGGGTGTATGTTATGCTATGGTCACAACTGATCGTATACGTGTACGGTTTCGCTGAATGGGGGGGGGGGGGGGGGAACAATGACAAAAAGGTAGGATAATCGAAAGCAATGGGTTAAACTGAGTCGGAATTTTCCAAACGCGAACACTATGGTAGAAAAGGACAGAAGTCAAAGAAATAAGGTCAACTTTGTAGGAGGCCTTTGTCATTCATATTTCATCATCATCACCACCATCATCACTATCATCATCATCATCATCAGAATCACCCTCATCATCAGAATCATCACCATTGTCATCATCATCATCAGAATCATCCCCATCATTGTCATTCATCACCATCATTTTCACTATCATCATCATCATCATCGTCATCATCATCATCGTCATCATCATCACCATAATTAGAATCATCAGGATCATCACCATTCTCATCATCAGAATCATCACCATCATCATTTTCACTATTATCATCATCACCACCATCACTATCATCACCACCACCATCATCGTCATCATCACTATCACCCTCATCATTAGAATCATCAGGATCATCACCATTTTCATCATAAGCATCAGAATCATCACCATCATTGTCATCATCGTCACCATCATCATTTTCACTATCATCGTCATCAACAGCATCATCAACGCCATCATCATCCCTATCATCACCAATTTTATCATTATCATCATCTCATATCCAGCTTCTCCCACCAGAGATGATGGAGTCTTCTAACCACTTTTATTCCATTGTTGTAACGATTTAAATGATAAGAGTTCCCCCCCCCCCCAGCCAAACAAGTATTTGAAAGGACAAGCATTTCATTTTATTTTCAGCAAATAATTGAACTTTTTTATTGATCAGCAGGGTTAGCAGTTGTCATATATCGCATGCTACCCTATACGTTGTGGTGTAATGCTGACAGAATTATATTGAAGAGAGTGCTGTAACGAAATCGTCATTACAATTCTTTTCTGTGTTTGATAATCCACGGTCCAGTCGAATGATTGGTAATATATCTATGTCTCTTTGAAGATAAACCCGTTTTGTCACAAAGTCTAATATCAATATCAATTAACCTGTTACTTAAACTTTTAAATGTGTAAAGGACACTTTTACATTATTTTACATTATTTAAGAATGAATATTTATTCTCCTACGTAATTTGTCCATCGTCAGTTAGATTCCCTTCCTGTAGGCCTCCACGGAAGAGCTCCCTCAAGCGGTTCGAACAATATTATGTACTTTTCATTTGGAATCGAGAATGGCGTGTACTTGAAGGCTTGAAAGTTCTTAGCTGTATATAGAATCACATAATCAAAACCCATATGAACTCAACAAGTAACGTATTCTCAAACTATTTATGAGTGAAACTAACGCCCATCAAGTAATATGTTTCACATTATCATTAAAAAAATTGCTCATCGGTTCGACTAATCATATTGCTTTACTACAGCTTTCCTCTTTTTCTCATAAATCTTCATTCATTCATTCATTCAAATTAACATTTATTTTCTTCCATTGATTTAGACATCATTCAACATCTGTTCAAATACATGTAGTACAATTTACATGCATATAAAGTAATATCAGTACAATCAAGAACTTGCAAAATTACAAGTAAGAAGGCGCAATCCCAATAAGCAGATGCTTGTAGCGGGTACGCCTGAATACACATATACAATATAATTTGATTTAATACAGGAAAAGAAGAAATGGACAGACAAATAGAGGGAGAGAAGAGGATAGGGAACTTGAAGTAGAGGGAAAGGAAGAGACTGCAACATAGTATATAATAATCATGTCACGTGAGTGATTTTTTTTTAAACTGCTACTTGACTCAAAATAAACGGGAATGGAAACAAAGTTTACAGAGTTATATATTGAATTTAATATTTAGTTTTCCTTTGCTTTCAATGTTGGATTTCCAATGTGTACATAAACAGAATCAAACAAATTGCAAATTACACAAACAAACTTATCTTGAATATAATGAACGATTCGGCTCAGTTCAAACTCATGGGTGTCGGCTGCCCTTGCCGTTGACGTCAGCTCGCCCGGGTCGCTTGGCTGCTCTCTGGTTCACGCCGACTCGGCCACTCAGCCAGACGCTGCCCTACCGGCGGTCCTTTCAGCTCCTCGGCCTCTACCAACAGCGTCGTTCCCAGCCAGAGCCCCTCCTTGACCAGCGATATAGCTTCAGCCGACGGCAAAACTAGCAGGACGAGATCGAGTCCCCATTCGATGAGATGTAGACTACCGGATGGCAGCTGGAGCTCGCATCTCGTCACGACGTGGATAACCCCCAGAGAAAACGTTTGTTGCCTTGACGGAGATCTATAGTTTCTGACTGGCTTTAAGTGTTCTCCCCGATTCTCTAAAATAAATCCCTATTTATACCCTTCTCTAACTGAGAAATTTCTATTAAGTGATTGCAAAATATGTTACAGCGGATGACTTTACAAAGAAAAATATTCTATTTTCTATGCAGAGACTACCCTGGCTTCCGTAAATGAAAAGGCGAACATCTGTAGAAACGAATAAATTATGATCCAATTTAACACTCCAAACAATAATATCTAGCCAGAGGACTGTTACAAATATTTCAAAGACTTGGCTTGAATAGGCTTTAACTAAAATACAATACATGAACCTTACTGAAATAAATAGCTGGATTTGACTGACCTATAACGGCTATAAGCAAGTCATTACCCTTTGGTTTTTTTTTTTTCTTTTAAATAAATTTCTTTCCTGACAAATCATAATGAAGTTGTATGGCATGTATGGATAATACAGTGGCAAGATGCGGTGAGAGTAAAATATCGAAATACATGTATTCACAGGCATTCTATACAAGAAGATACTGGAAACAGGTTAGCATGATAGTAATCGAGCATAATAAACAAGCAAGGCATCATGAACTATAATCCGATATCATACACTTTTTAGCTTCCATGAGAAGCTTAACAGAGACACAGAATAACTCATGGGTGCAGATAAATCGTTCAAAAGCTTAGGGCCGGTGAAGCGGATATCATGTTGAAAAATAAGTTTACGGTGTTTGGGAATACAGATTTCATCAGTTGATCTGGTACCATACTTATAAATATCTGAAACACGTTGGAAAAGGCCACGGAACTGAGAAGGTAATTGTGAGTTTAGACATTTATATAACAAGGTGCACTGTTGAAGTTTATTTATGTCTAGAATGCGAAACAATTTCAGAGATTTATATACTGGAACTGGAGCATGGATGAGAACCTGATATGATACGTAAAATCTTGTTTTGCAGTATAAAGTACGCAATATCTTTTGGGTAAAAAATACTTTGGCGGTAAAATTATTAACACCAATGTTTTTAGATATTTTGCTTTTAAGTTCATTTATATGATTTCCCTTGTTAGTTTACTGTCTACAAAAATCTAAGTGAAAGCAAATTTTGGGATTCGCTCTTTTCTTCATTTTCGGGGCTTCAGTGGTTCTATTACAAAACGAATACATCACATATCAAAAAACTATCATCACATAATTATCAAATATCATAACGTATTATAAAAAGAACTGTTGAAAACCTGGCAGTCTATTAACAAGCTCGTGTATTTTTTTTTACAGTTTCATGTACTTAAGTTTTAAAATTTGGAAAAGTTCGTGAAGAACGTACATGATTCAGGTATCGTGAAAATAACGGCAAGTACGTAGGTCTATGCAAAGTACAATGATTTATATATATATATATATATATATATATATCAAAGCTCAAAACTCCATTCTGTTCTACTGGCGTTCGGTAAAAACTAAATCTTTGTATATACGTCTCAAGTTTTCAAAAGTCATTGAATCTTTATGTAACGCTAGTTAATTAATGAAAGCCTTTCAAGAAATTTTTTCCTCTAATTTTTGCAGCATCGAAACTTGGAAAAATACCTAATAATGAGGTAGATTAAACACGTTATGGAAAGGACAGCAAGTATATGCCATGTAAATATCGTCGTCATCATCATTATGCTATGCATTACGTCATCATCGTCTACTTCGTGTGTTCTGACGTCTCTCCATGGATTATATAAAACGAAAGCAATTTGCCAGAACCATGTACCTTGGACGCAAGTAGCGGTGACCCACAGTCGCCTAACGCCTGGCGTCCCTGGGCTGTAGTACCACGGCTCGAGTCCAGAACCGACCGTGCATACGACGATTGCGATGACTAACAAGGTATGAATATGGACGTCGATTTCTTCACGACCGTGGGTATGGAAGAAAAACAAAAGACCCTCCACACTGAAGGCCAACGACAGGAAGATCTTTTCGCGAGGCCTGTCCGATGACGACGACGACGGTCTGGACTTGAGGCATGTTTGGAAGACGATGTCGGCAACCCCGCTGACGGCGAAATATGTAAACATGGTTGCATGTTGCCAATTGTTCATGTTGGTGAAGTTGCCTGTTCTAGGGCTGATTATGTACCATCCTCCCCACCATAGCTCACCTAAGGCGCCAACAATGGCGCATATGATCTTCAAAACTCCTTCGATGATTGAGATGTTGGTTAGTGCTTCTTTGAGAGGCGCGCACTTGCGAGACACTTTCGGCTGTTCTTCGCTGAGGCAGGTAGCGTCATGACGCTCCAACGACGACTCGCTGTGTAGATCTTCGTCACGTGCTTCCACTTTGTGTTCAGAACTTGGCGTGAAAATGCCGTCTGCCTGGCGAGAAAATAGGCATGTCTCTTGATCATCGGTGTCCGACGCAAAATCAAAACTTTCCCAACCATTCTCTGTACTTTCACCCTTTTCTAACTTGCCCTCTGAGGCATTATCATTACCGGCGCTTTTAGCTTTGTTATGCTTCCGATCTGACGCAGGAAAAAGCTGTCCTGGTGACCTTGTTGTCGGTTTCGACTTCTTCTTGGAGTTTAGAGAAAGGTTGAAAGCATCCCTGACGACATATAGCAGGCCATAGATGAAGAAGAATGTCCCTGGGAGAATGTGTCCCAGGAAAGTTCCCATGATAGATCAGTTGGTAACTTTAATCTGTTAGAAAATGACAAAATGAGAATAAACTTGATTAACATCACAAACAGAAGCTCCTTTAATCCTTTCAGGACAGGAATTATTTAAGGGTTAAATTGATCACATTTTGT
This sequence comes from Heliocidaris tuberculata, assembly GCA_025618425.1. Classification (NCBI taxonomy): domain Eukaryota; kingdom Metazoa; phylum Echinodermata; class Echinoidea; order Camarodonta; family Echinometridae; genus Heliocidaris; species Heliocidaris tuberculata. Next base: position 8,130,735 of record CM046850.1, read on the forward strand.
TCTTCAAATTGGCAACAATAATATTTTTCTTTTAGTGCTACATGGTTCTAATAATGTGTAATGTCTTTGAAAAAAATGTACATGGTTAGGAATTTTGTTGAAAAGTTTTAAAAATTGCCAATTTTGATGAAAAACAATGATTCTGAACCTCTCAATGTGTTGCCAATTTAAGGATTTTAAAGCTTATTCTTGTTTTAAAAATTCCTGGCATCAAACGCAATATGGTCATGAAACAAAAATACATTAGTGTGTGCAGAAATTTTTGCTCTTTCTACTCATGCATCTGGTATATTTTCTAGAGCTCTGATTCAAAAGTTATTGAGCCAAACCACAAAATGTGGTCAGTTGTCTTGAAAGGGTTAAAAACAGGGGCCACGGATCGTTTGTCGACAAGCTAACGACTATATTATTTTCTAATAAATAAGCATTCATAAAACAGGTGACATAAACTGCTTTTTAAAGCGCTATCCATACGATTTGATGTCACTATCTGAAACCTGGTTGGATGAAAATATTGGAAGGAATGTCTGTTGTATTGATGGTTATAATCTGGAGAGGAAAGACAGAGACTATTCAGGAGGAGGGGTTTGTTGTTATATTTCGAATAGTGTACCTTATATTAGGAGGCAAGACTTAGAATGTACAAGTTTAGAATTACTCTGGATTGAAATTAAGCCCAGAAACGAGGCTAGTTTGTTTATTGGGATAGTGTATCGAAAACCAAATAGTTCTGTCTCTTTTTTCGAAGAAATTGAGGAAAATCTTGAACAAGTATTTTCGCTCTCAGATAGAATAATATTGCTGGGAGATTTGAATTGTAACATGCTTACAGTAAATTCTTTATCCAATAAGTTAATTGAAATAGGCGAATCCCTGGAATTTAAGCAGCTCATTAATAGGCCAACTCGGGTGACCCCTTTTAGTAAGACCCTAATTGATCTGATCTTCGCATCAAAAGCTTTGGGGGGACTGCAGTCAGGTGTGCAATCTATTGGGTTCAGCGACCATTCTCTAGTATATGTTGTAACAAAATTAAAGACTCCAAATTCGATGCCTCAAATATCGCGTTTTCGATCTTTTCAATTTTTCAATGAAACTGCATTTCTCAATGATATTGGTTCTATTGACTGGAATGAATTGTTTTTAAATGTTACTGATGTTGATATCATGTGGCAGAAGTTAGAGATGTCTTTTTGAAACTTTCTGACAAACATGCACCTTATGTTTCAGTGCGTAAAAAACTTAAAGGGTCTCCAAGGATAAATTCAGCTTATAAAGAATTAGCAAGAGATAGAGATTATTATAAACGTCAGTATGATAAGATTAAACTAGATAACACTGTTAATGAAAATAATACTACTGCCTTGTGGGAGAAATATATTTCCTTGAGAAATAAAGCAAATATTCTAAATAAAAAGTTGAAAAAGGCTTATTGTCGTAATAAAATAGAGGAATGCAATGACATGAAAGAAACATGGAATATTGTAAAAGGGTTTTTACCAGATAATAAATGTAACCCATCTTCACATTTAGTAATTAATGGTGAAATTGTATCCAATCCTTTAAAAATAGCAACGGAGTTTAACACAATGTTCAGTAAAGTCTCTGAATCTATTCACGGAGCAAGAGACCCTGGTGAAGTAAAAGACAATGGTGATAATGCTATTAAAAGACTAAGTAAAGTACACTCACGTTTCGTTTTTGAAAAGACCACCTTTGAATTTGTTAAAAAAGAATTACATAGCCTTGATTGTTCGAAATCTGTAGGTCTTGATGACCTCCACCCAAGATTATTGAAACTTAGTGCTCAATTGATTGCCATTCCTATTGTTCGTATTTTCAATCAATCAATACAATCTGGGCGTCTCCCCTATGATTTTAAGATGGCTAAATTTGTCCCTATTCCCAAAACAAAAACAAGTCACGAACTAAGCAACTTTCGTCCTATCTCCCTTCTATCAATTGTTTCCAAAGTGTTGGAAAGAGCAGTACATTCTCAATTGATGGCATACCTTAATAAAGAAGAATTAATGAGTGATCGGCAGTCTGGTTTTAGGAGTAAACATTCCACCTCAACATGTTTAACTGAGATTTGTGAGATGCTGTACGATAACCTTGATAAAGGCCGATTTATTGGTGCTGTTTTCTTAGACCTGAGAAAGGCGTTCGATATCATTCCCCATGATCTTCTTATAAAGAAAGTAAGTTATTTTGGCATATATGGTATAAATTATCATGGTTTGAATCTTACTTGTTAGGAAGAAAGCAATGTGTGTCATACAAAGGTATGAAAAGCGATTTTCTCCCAGTCATTTCAGGGGTACCACAGGGTTCAATATTGGGCCCGCTATTATTCTGTATGTACATTAATGATATATGTAATTTACCTTTTCATTCTAATACTAAAATTTCTTTGTATGCAGACGACACGTCCGTTTTCTCCTCAGGGTATGGAGTACAGGCAGTCCAAACCCAGTTACAAAATGACGTACAAGTTTTATGTAAATGGTTAAATGAAAATGGATTGGTTGTTAACACAGACAAAACTAAAGTAATGTTATTTTCAGGTCGAAGAAAGAAGAATCCAGTCAAATTACTGTAAGGTAACATTTATGACTTGTCAATTTGTCTACATGATCACTTCTCCCTCTTATTTACATTTTCTCTCTATTCATCCTTCCACCTGTTTTCTTGAGGACATTGCTCCACTTACCTACATTCCTTTCCTTTCATCTCTATTCACTCTCAATCTTTTTGTTCTGTCCCATGCCTATTGAACCTTGCCTACCATACCATCTACTATGACTCACTGACCATCCAACCCTGACTTACTTATCACATGACCCATTCTATCTTTTCTCATTGGTATATACTTCTTGCAGACTTCTGATTGGTTATTTTTGTTTATGTACTTGTCAGCCATTTTGAATATATATTAAAATACATCAGTGCACCTCAAGTCTTCTAGCCGACAAGACCTATTTTGTAGTGTCTGCTACAACTGTTGGCAGCGGTGTTCCTTCTGCACTCAACTGTTATTGCAACCTGCATGTAGAATTTCTACAGTTTTGTTAAGAGTGGTGAGTTATAAGTGAAAATCTCCCTCCATCTTTAACTGTGAAAGTGAATGTTTGATAGCACGAATTCACCCTTCTTCATACTCATGTACTGTGTACTCTTCCTCCATCTTTACTTGAGACTGAGAAAGTGAGTGTTTTGTGAATTCGCCCTCCTTCATGAATTGCTGAGGATTGAGCTTAAAGTGTCTTGAGCTTTGTTTTCATCCTCCATCGTTAATTTGTGAATAAAGGCATTTACCCTATCAGTGAGTGAGAAGTTTTCACCTTCATGCAGAGCCTGTATTTTTAGTAACTCGCCACAGTCGACAGCCAGATTATATAGTTAATCTACATGTACAGCTATAGCATCTTGTGAAGACTTTCTGAATTTCAAACTTGCACCCTACATCATTTTGAGAAGCAATATAAATAGTTGCAGAAGACACCCTCATCTCCAGTTTTGCCGCTCATAACATGCACTCCACCTACCAAGCTTTATGAAAAGTTTGTCAACCTACTTCACATCCATTATTAGCCAACATGTCATCTTATCGTATTGAGCTGCCTGAAGTGTTCACTGGAGAAGATGGCAAAGACTTTCATCAATGGATCAGACGATTTGAAGTGGCTGCAGAAGCATTTTCAGAAAGCTCTACGAATCTACACGCCCTCCTTCCCGCAAGACTCGCAGGATCAGCTTTTACCGTCTGGGAAAGCATGACTGCCACTGAGAAGAAAGATTTTACAGTGGTGAAGGGGAAACTCTCCCAAGTCTTTGGTCGCACGCAATTCATTGACACTTTCAAGTCATGCATCACTGCCCGCACTCGCCGATTGGGTGAACCACTAGAAGTGTTTGCTGCTGCCATTGCATCGATGGTGGAAGAAGCATTCCCCAACTACGACAACCAAGCCAAAGCAGGAGAGAAATTCCGACGATTCATTGCAGGAGTAGATAAAAATCTCCAAATCAAAATCCATGAACTCGGAGGCTCCAACTTTGAAGAGGCCTTGAAGATCGCACTACGAGTTGAAAGAGCGAGTCAAACGCATCAAGACTTTAGTGTACAAGTGGCGGCAATGGAACCCCAAACCAAGGACACCATGCCACAATCGTCAGAAATGCAGCTAGTCCTACAGAGACTGAATGAATTGGAGCAGAAATTTGAAAGGATGTGTTTGAAACTAGAAACTGAATCTAAGACCAAAGTTCATCCCAGACCAAGCACCAGATCTCCACAACGTCATAGCAGCCCAGAACCAAGAGTCAATGACAGGTATAGACACCACAGATCCCCATCACCAACCCCTCGTGCTTACCACTCCTTGGAACCAAAGTATAGACACAGGTCTCCAAGTCCACACGCCAGGGACCATTTTCCACACAATCCAGACAAGCATCGTCGACACAGGTCTCCAAGTCCCCACTACTCACGACACAGATCTCCTAGCCCACGATGGAACATTCAGGGAAATGTTCTAGAACCACAACCACCCCACTACCAAGCCTATTCAGGAACTTCACCTTCCAGGAAACCGTATCAGTCGTCGGGCTACAATCGGACATCAAGGCGGGATCAACATTTTCGCCCATCCATGACAGGTTACCAAGCTACCAGCAATCCTAGCAGTCAAGCTCCCTATCGTCAAGTAGTACGTTTCGACGATCAACCGCCGGAAAACTTCTACTAGTTGATGAGGCGGGCCATTCGTCAACTACACCCACCAAGGCCCAAAACCAAGTACACATAGACTCCATTTCTCCAGAGAAATCACCCTACATCCCTATTGTTATTGACAGTGTTTATGCACTAGCCCTCGTGGATAGTGGATCATACATATCACTCTTGAGTGCTGATTTTCTGTCATCTATCCCGGCATCACAAAGGAGTCCACTTGAGAAGTTTACAATCATGGCATCCTCCGTCACTGGTAACTCACTAGACAACATTGGAACGGTGGTAACGTCAATACACTTAGGAAACAAGGCTACGCAACACAAATTCTTCGTTGCAAGGAACATTACACACTCCATCATCCTAGGATGGGATTTCATCGACAAGCAGAAGGCAACTATTTCCCCAACATCATTTAACATGCCTGGCTCCACCATTCCATTCCTGGACCGACAACAAATCCAAGCCCCGCTGAAGTGTAAAGTTTCTCTGGTGGGACATTCTCATATTCCTCCCATGTGTGAAGCTCATGTCCAAGGAAGATTGTCTTCTCCACAGTTCGACATCGTACCAAGTGACTACGATGGCTATTTTGATCCAATGACACAAGATCACATCGCTGTCATCGGTGCCAGATCCTTATTCAAGCCTCAAGATGGTCTCATTCTTGTTCGCCTCATAAACCCCTCCAATGAAGCAGTGGATCTACCTGCAGAAACTTGTCTTGGACATTTCTTCTCAATGACTGGGAACAGCGAGGAAGAATACGAGATTGTCAGTGTAGCTGCCAACACAGAAACACAAGCATCAGACAAGTCTCTAACTGCTGGTCTTCTCCCTTCTTCTGAACTCACAAAACAAGAGTATGAGAAAGCAGAGCAACTAATCCAAGCTTACCAAGACATTTTCAGTGCAACGCCTCATGATATTGGTCAGACTGATTTTGTCGAGCACCACATCAACACATCTACTGACATTCCAGTACGACAAAGAGCTTACAGAACCTCCCCAGCAATGAGAGTGGAAATTCAGAAGCAAGTCGACGATCTTCTAGAAAGGGGCATCATTGAAGAGAGCTACAGCCCTTGGGCAAGTCCGATTGTCATGGTGAAAAAGAAAGACAACACCTTCCGATTTTGCGTGGACTACAGGAAACTGAACGCAGTGACCGTCAGGGATTCTCACCCTATTCCACGACAAGATGACTCAATTGATTCCCTTTCTTCATCAACATATTTCAGTGTCATGGACTTGTCCAGTGGATACTGGCAGGTTAACCTTCATCCCCAAGACAAGGAGAAGACTGCTTTCACTACAGGCACAGGAATATACCAATTTACCGTCATGCCGTTTGGACTTGTAAACGCTCCTATGACATTTCAACGTATGATGGAAGTCGTTCTCCATGGCCTTCACTGGTCTAGATGCCTGGTATACCTTGATGACTGTATAGTCATGGGCAAAGACTTCGACGATCATCTCGAAAACCTCCAAGAAGTATTCCAACGCTTCCAAGACGCTGGACTTAAACTCAAACCCTCAAAGTGCAGCTTGTTCAGGAAAGAAGTTACCTACCTTGGTTATGTTATCAACACCAATGGAGTAAGACCAGACCCAAACAATGTTGAGAAGGTCAAGTCCTGGCCTCAGCCAAGAACTCCAACGCATGTACGATCCTTCTTAGGCCTGGCATCGTTCTACCGACGGTTCATACCCAGCTTTTCCAGGGTTGCATCTCCTCTAACGACCCTAACTCACAAAGGTCAACAGTTCATCTGGACAGCAGAGTGTGAGTCCGCCTTCCAACACCTGAAAGAGGCATTGACCAACCCACCTCTACTCGCCTACCCAGATTTCGACAAGGAGTTCATCCTGTCAACAGACGCATCCCTTGCTGCAATCGGTGCAATCCTCTCACAGATCCAGAATGGCAAGGAAAGGGTTATCTCCTACTTCAGCCAGACTCTCAACTCTACCCAGAAGAAATGGTCTACATATGATAGAGAATTCTGTGCCATCATATCTGCAGTTCGCCATTTTCGTCACTTTCTCCGATATCAGCATTTCACCATTGTGACTGACCACAAACCTCTCCTATCTCTCCAGAAGTTTCCAATCCAAGATGATGCATCTGGAAGGAGAACACGATGGGTAGTAGAACTCAATTCATACAGATTCAGCATAACCCACAAGAATGGGCAATCACTCAGGAATGCAGATGCACTATCTAGAAGACCTGAAGAGAACCAAGTCACCTCAACATCCAAGAGTCAAACACAGGAGTCCATCATCACCCATGCTAAATGTAATGCAGTTGAAACTCGTTCACAGAAGTCATCACGAGCATCAAGTAAACCTGCAGTTAGTGAATCTTCCACACAATTGGAATCACAACCTCACCAGCCCTATCATGGTATAATTCTCGACAGTGATGTAGATGTCCAACATGAGCAGCAACGCGATGACGACATCAGAACAGTAATCGAGTATATCAGCAATGGTGAACGACTAGGCAAACGACAGATCCGTAAGCACAACCCTCGGATCAAACGCTTTCTATGGGATTACTCAAAACTCGTCCTCTACAATGGCATCCTGTACAGGAAGAAGAAAGACAAGTTAGGCAACCCCATACTTCAGCTCGTGGTACCAAGCTCACTTGTCCCAAGAGTACTCAAGGAATTACATGGTGATCCATCATCCGGACATTTCAGTGCACACCGAACTCTACAGAGAGCCGAATCAATGTGCTACTGGCCTTTTATGAATAAGGAGATTACCGATTTCTGCAACACATGCACAGCCTGTGAGTCGTTCCGTCTACCCAATCCTCGACACCAAGCCCCGTTACAGCCAATTTCTACTTCACGCCCTCTGGAGATAGTCTTCGCTGATATTGCTGAACTTCCTATCACAAGACAAGGCTTCCGCTACATGTTAGTCGTGACCGACCATTTCAGCAAATATGTAAACATTTATCCAATGAAGGATCAAACAGCTCCAACCATCGCCAAGCACCTGTTCGAGGAGTATGTGAAAGAGCATGGTGTACCAGAGACCTTGCACACTGACCAAGGCAGACAATTCGAATCAAGATTGGTTCAAGAGTTATGCACCAAAATGGGCATCAAGAAATCTCGCTCAACTGCGTATCACCCCCAGGGAGCTGGCATCGTGGAACGATGCAATCGCACCATCAAAGATCAACTAGCGAAGTATATATCTGACCAGGGAGGAGAATGGAATACTCACATCAACCAACTTCAGCTAGCATACAATACAAGCACCCATTCTACAACAGGACTGACACCCTACCTTATAATGCATGGCAGAGAAGCCCGCATCCCAGCTAGCATCACATGTTCAGCTCCTCCTCCTTCATCTGGAAGCTCTGTACTTGAATATGTCGCCAACCTGTCACACCGACTGAAGAAAGCATGGGAGTACACCAGACAGAAAACTCAACAACAGCAACAACAACAAAAACAACATTACGACACAAGAACCCGTACAGCCAAGTACGACACAGGCGACCTAGTCTGGTTACATGACCCAACTACCAGCAGGAGCAAACTTGAACCTAACTGGAAAGGTCCGTTCACTGTCACTTCCTCGTCAAACGATGGACTAAATTATGACATTGTAGATACCCATGATGAAAGGATCAAGCGACGTGTTCATCACAATCGCCTGAAACGATATCGAGCTACAGCCTCCTTGGAGACACCATTACCCCTGTCCCCACCCTCTACATCTGAATCGCTGCAAGGATGGACGAGAAAACCTCCAACACCTCTAAGACCACGTCCACCAACACCCCAATCAACAGAAGGGACTAGGAGTAAGAACCACTCACATCAGCCAGATCGTAACTCAGCCTTCATCATGTGGTCACCTAGACCACCAAGCAACTTCCTCCATCACGAACAGTCAGACCATGACCAACAGCCAAGGCCAGGTTTGTCTGTTCGGCAACAAACACCCAACCACTTCCTTCATCACGAGCAATCAAACCATGACCAACAGCCAAGGCCAGGTTTGTCTGTTCGGCAACAAACTCCAAACCAATCCCCTGGTTCCCGGCAGCCGACCAACTCTGACCACCAGCCACGGTCAGACGAATTGGTCCCACACCTGCAGCAGTCAACCAGTCATTCCTATGGGTCATCCCCTGCTGACCAAACCCAACTCAGGCCGTCATCACCTTACCAACCACATCTTGGGCCATCATCACCTGCTGACAAAACCCAACTCGGGCCAACATTGCCAGCTGACCAACCCCACATCAGGCCGTCATCAGCTTACCAACCACAACTTGGGCCACCATCACCACCGCTGGCTGACCAAACACATTCAGGGCCGTCATCGCCAGTTGACCAACCACAACTCGGGCCATCATCGCCATCTGGCCAACCGTCATCGCCAGTTGACCAACCACAACTCAGGCCATCATCGCCGCCTGGCCAATCTCAATCCAGGCCACAACACCTCAGGCCATCAACAACAGACCAAATCCAACTCAGACCACACTATCAACTCCGGTCACCATCATCAGCTCAGCATCGCCAACTCAGGTCATCGTCACCAGCTGACCCTCCAGAAAATCAACCCTCGTCGAGAGCAGAGCAACCTCTACGTACCACGTCTACCACGTCTACCAGGACCAGTGGCCAACAACAGTACGAACAAGTAAATGACAATGAACAAGTAAATGACAATGAACAATTACCGAGAACTGAAGTACGCCAAAATAGTCAAGAATATCACTCTAGATATGGCCGCCGGATAAAATTACCATCCAAACTTCAAGATTACAAACTGTAAAATTATAGAGAAGTATCCTTTATAATGTCGAAGACAATTTGATATTTTGAATTAAGCTGTCTGCAGTATTTGATTGTATTTTCAACAACAACAAAAAAAAAAAAAAAAAAAAAAAAGGAAATAGTTTAAAGATATTCCATTCACTAAAGAAAATCTACAAAAAGATGATTTTCCCAAAAGTTAAGGAAATGGAAATTAAAAGTATACTTGATTACTAAATTTGAACAGTTCAAGTTAATACTTAGGTTATTCAGCAAACTTGTACTTGAAATGATTCTGACTTAAATTTAGCACATGTGTTATATGATAGCTTTAAAGATTTCTTTTTCTGTACGAAATTTCAAAGTATTGAAAGTGTATCAATTTGTCATTTGTTGCATCTATATTGTGAAGAAGAAGAAGAAAAAAAAAAAAAGATACCAGTTTGCCAGTACTCAGTTTGATTTATGGCTATACAAAAAGAACATGTCAAACATTTTATGGAGATTTGCTTTGATCATCCATAGTTATTCATATAGTTTTTCCAAAAAGGACATATATGTCAAATCAAAATACTTGTATTTGGAAAGTAATATTTTTCTTCGCAAAATCGATTGATTATGTACATGTATAGCTACTAGAATGTTTTGTCAAGACATGCAGAAACTTTGTTTTGTAGAATTTTTGATTTTGAGAGATGATTTTCCAAGATTTGTTATCAGGAAGCAAATTCTTCATTATTTTACTATTCAGTGTAGCAACATAAAAGTATTTCTTTGTTTACTATAATATTTCGATATGGAATGCTTTGGTACAAACATTTTGATATTCATTTTTTTTTCAATAGAAGATTGCCAAATTGCATTAGAAGAATATGCATATTGATTTTCTGTCGTAAACCAATGACTTGTTTTGGTAGATTGACTACCAAGAAGAAAAAAAAAAAAAATGAAAATTTTCTAATTTTTTAGCTCACGAGCTACCTGAAGTGTTGTAAATGTAAAAATGATTGCTTTAAAACATTTAAGTTCTAAGATATAATAGTACAGTATATTCGAATTAGAGATGGATCATATTTTATTTCCATAAGTCATTATTCTATGATATTTTTTGCCGTTTAAAGCAATTTGATTACAGATTTTCGATCATTTCCCTGTGTTTCATAGGACAATGTTGAAAAAAAAAAAAATAACTTAATACAAATTTTTCACATTTACCAGAAATTTATATTGCTTCATTAACTACATGTAATGAAGTACTGATCTTGTTAATTTGTTAGTTGTTATAAAGAAAAGTAAACAGAAAAACTTGTCTGTAAACTTGAACTTTTTATGTATTTTTTAAAAGTTAAACATGTGCATTTATCTTATAATTATGATGAATTTAGAACTCCCTATGGAATTGAGATGTGTTAGGACCTCACACGCATCGATGAATTAATTTACTTTATACCAATTTACATGTATATGTCGTATTAGTCAGATGAATTCATTGAAAGAAAATTATTTCAGTTAGATGTGAATTTCAAATTTGATATTTACGTATATGGAATGCCAATTGCATTTGAACTCGAAGTCGTTTAATTCCATAATTTATTTCTAATTTATGCTTTGGTGTACCGTATAGTAAAGTATTTTAAATGTTTTGCTGGTAGATATATTTCAAATACAATTGTACATTTTAAGGCAAATATTATGGTTTAATTAATGAAAAAAAAAAAAAAAATTCCTTAGAGTTAGGAAAGGAAATTTGTAGAAAAAAAAGGATATTTATACAATGTTTCTTGATATAATTTATGTAATTTACTTGAGGAACTGTGAAGAATTTATTTCCCCTCAAAACTTCATAATTTTTCTATCAAGTATAAAAATGTATTGAACATAAATTTACAGATTGTTACATTTTTTTAAAAATGAGGACATTTTTCTGATAGGATGGAATATTATGTAAGGTAACATTTATGACTTGTCAATTTGTCTACATGATCACTTCTCCCTCTTATTTACATTTTCTCTCTATTCATCCTTCCACCTGTTTTCTTGAGGACATTGCTCCACTTACCTACATTCCTTTCCTTTCATCTCTATTCACTCTCAATCTTTTTGTTCTGTCCCATGCCTATTGAACCTTGCCTACCATACCATCTACTATGACTCACTGACCATCCAACCCTGACTTACTTATCACATGACCCATTCTATCTTTTCTCATTGGTATATACTTCTTGCAGACTTCTGATTGGTTATTTTTGTTTATGTACTTGTCAGCCATTTTGAATATATATTAAAATACATCAGTGCACCTCAAGTCTTCTAGCCGACAAGACCTATTTTGTAGTGTCTGCTACATTACAGATCAGAATGCATGATAAACTGGTAGAAAATGTAACTAAGTTTAAATATCTTGGTGTTATTGTAAACCAGAACTTAGATTGGTCGTCCCAGGTTAATGATGTTGTCAAAAAGTTTATGAACTCCCTTATATGTATGCGAAGGATTAAGCATTGCTTGACAAAACGTGTACTTAAACATTTATATTTTACTCTAATTCTTCCTCATATCGATTATTGTTCCACTGTTTGGGGATCACTGACAAAGAAAAATTTTATGAGACTACAGAGGTGTCAAAACAAATATTTCCGTTTAGTATTAGATGCAGATTATTATACGCCAGTGCAAATTATGCTTGGTTCTTTAAAATTACAATCTGTCAAACATAGATTGGAATATAATTACCATGTACTTATGTATAAAATTTTGAATGGTCTTGCTCCCGGTTATTTAAGACAATTTATACTCCAGAGAGCTAATCCATATCCTACTAGATTAGTCACAATGCGCTAATTGTATCTAGCCAAACCCAGAACCAAGTATAAAAAGCAGTCTTTTTCATACATAGCAGCAAAACTATTCAACTCTCTACCTGTACTTACCAAATGCTCCGCCTCACTACCCCTTTTTAAACGTAATGTTCGCGACATCCAAATGGTTAATTGATTTCCTTTTCTTTGCAAGTTGGATACATGTATTTTTTTCCCTTACCCCCCCCCCCCCTCTCGCCCTTTCTCTTTTTACATAAATTTCTCATTTTCATGAAATGTATTATTGTATGATTTTATATGTTTGTAATGTATGCTATTTGTATTATATGTATTTTGTTACAGCAGGGCTCCCTTGGAAAGCAGGCCTTGCGGCTTGAATGGGACTACCCTGCTTTTTATAAAGAAGACATTAAATTAAATTAAATTAAATTAAATAAAACGTGTCTACTTTAAAAAAAAAGTTGGAGCAGAGAATAGGAAAGGTTTCAATCGTCTAAAAACGGCAAATGATTTATAAAATAAAATATTCATGTATGAAATGAATAGAAAAGGACCAAGGAGACTCCCTTGTGGGACACCACAACTGCATCTTTGAATGTTGATAACAAAATTATGGTGCCACTTAAATGCTGCGAATCATCATCATCATCATCATCATCATCCTTATCATAATTTATTGGTGGTGATGATGACCTATTAGTATTTTTTCAACATATTGTTTTCTTTTATGATAGGCAAGTCCTGAACCACTTCGAGGATTTCTCTAATAAATAACTAAATAAGAGAATATCGTGAGTAATAGTTTCTGTGCTACATTGTTGGAGCAGCTTACAGCATAACCAGAAATCAATTCAGCACACATGCAATCTTGCTGCTCCTTCACTTTTTGACTGATTTTTCATTGTGAATTTTCCCAAGTTAAATAATGCCTTTGAAGAGACGTGGAAAACTGAGAAGAGCGACATCAATTTTTTGTTTCTGGTGACGCCGCCACACCTCAAAATATTTACACACTGTATCAGTGGTCATGGTGCATGTGGTGGTGTAGCCTTTGTGGGGGCAATGTCAATACATTGAGTTATATGCCCCCTAAAGCCCACCTCCTATACGATCGGTCTGCGATCCGATTTCTGAAGAAAATGTAATAGAATTTGATAATACTTAAACAGCCCATAAAATATTTTTGATTGAGGTTCTGAATAGTCATATAGATAGTAAAATTGAAAATATGACTTTTCGCGAGATTTCTAGTCGGAGGGAAGGCCAAATCGTCAGAGCAGTCCTAAGTTTGTCTACGATTGGAAACTGAGTTGGCCCTTATGTATATAAGGATGACAGCGCACTAAAACCCTTTATTAGTATTCATATTATTGTTCAAAACCTGAATCAGGTAGATTCTATTTGTTAAAATGCCCATATTTAAGGGTATTTCGATTTATTTACAAACTCGGATCGCAGTCAATCGTTTAGCTTAATTCAGAAACAAAGCGCTTACATAGATAGATAGATAGATAGATACAAATACAGAAGATTTAGATTGACAAAATGCTGATAATTGATACATCTGTGGATGTACACGGACAATAGCCAGAAATGTTCTTACAATATCATCCACATGAAAAAAAAGAAAGAAAAGAAACACTGAAAAACTGGCGGAATAGATTAGATTTCCAGAGTATTTCTTCTTCTGCCATTACCATGATTACTGTCTTACTTGTTAGATGTTTACTAGAATATTGAGGTTTAGAATTCTTGAAGAAAACTGACTACTCGCGGGGAAAATTAGATTTACATCTGACATAAAATAAAATTAGTCTGGTAACAAATAACCATAATCAGCGTTAGCGTTGGTTAATGTCAAAATACGTGCAAGTAATAATACCGTTGCTTTATAACTAGCAGTTCAAATTGGATTGTGACATGAAATAACACTTTTCATTGTCTGGCGTTATTTTCATCAGGATAGTTCTGTCTTCCACTGCTTTTGTTGACCTCACGTTTATCATGAAGTTCCAGACGACTCATTTATGTACGTTGGTGAACAAGGGGGGGGGGGGAGTACAGGGGGCACGTGCCATTATCATGATTGTGGCGCGAGTTCACATACGTGGTTCAGGGCCGTACAAACTAGCATTCTGTTGGTTCGCACACCCCCTCCCCCCCCCCCCCCCCCCCCCCCCCCCCGAAAGAAAAAAGGAATCGAAATCGGACGGGATTTTCGCCGAGATGTATACAATTTTATAATCTTAAACCATATTCAGAGTAATTCACAATTTTGAAAGCTATTGAGGCTGAAAGTGCGATTGTATTTTTTTAGGGGGGGGGGGGGGAGTAAACGATAATGGAAGTAATTACTCCGGAACGACATTCATCCCAAACTTGGGCAAAGGCAATTTTGACATGCTTTTAATGGCCAGTGCTCAGTCATCAATGATCGCATTTTGGTGAGCAGCCTATCAAATTAATGAAGCCATTGTCAATTATATGATCGTAATATATTTTTAGCAACTTTCACTGGGTTGTAAGAACATTGAGGATCAAATATATATGTGTTTCCTTTTTATCGATTCACGCATTATTTTGGAGTTGCTTAAATTCTTCTTAAATTAAATTCCAAACTCAATATGCCCACACAAAAGTGTCTCGATGCAAATCTCATGTTTAAAATACACCACTTCTAATAATCAGCTAACATTACTGTCATAGCCACCAACACTAAGATAAAGTATACTCTATATGAAATCATTGTCACAAATTAAGTTCCAGTAATCCAACTAGTAAAACTTGAACGTTATTTAATTGCAGTTTTATATAAAATAATTAATACTTTTCCCTTTAGTCTGTGAGTCTGCGCAATTTGCTGTCAACCTCTGACCGACGCGTGATGTTTTGTTTACACTCGCATGATCGTATTTTAGAGCATTACATTGGTTCGCTGGTTTTGGGAGCTAGCGTCCCTAATTTGCATATTGTAGAGAACCGCGCCTTGCCCAAGGTATACGGGCACTGCACCACCGTCTTTGCTACACGACAGACGTGTTTGTTTGAGCAGGCAGTCAGCTCATAATGGCAGCAGTCAACTTAGCACCTTTAATGTGAGAGAATGTTGATAGACGAGTAATGGAACCAGTTTTGCTGTTTTCAGGCGTATTTTATTACTATTTTGCGGAAACCAGATGTTTTCCAGTCTCCACGCCTCTACTCTATCTCTCCGAGGTTGCACTAGCTGCCCTGCAATTGTTGTATTCGAGATAACCCATTTGTCGGGAGTAGATCCACCCTGTGTGTACCCCACCGTGTAATCCATATCCAGAATGAAGCTCCAGTGAGCACCCAACAGTCGACGTCTACGAGAGGGAAGGATCGACGAATCCAGGGTTACCATTCGCTTGACGATAGTACTCCGATGTCGCAAGCCTGTCTCTGTTCCACGCGAGGACTATCAAACAATAGAGGGATAGCTTGAGAACTCTCGCGAGCTAAATTTATAGGGAAGTTTTCTTTGTCAGAATAATTATTTTAACAACGCTACCGCTTTATTGGAAATTGTAATGAGAGTATATTGTTCATGTAATTCTTTTCTGTAAACTCAAGCAAAGTTAATATTTTTTTTTTGTTCTTTGAATATATATTTGAATTTTGCAATATTGTGAGAACTTGAACCAGTAATAAATATTTAAATTTCTTTCATTATAACGTTCACTCGACTGAACAGAATAGTTTGTTTATGTAATGAATAATTTTATTCGTATATCCTAAGTTTCCGCGACAATTTTGGCGACCACGAAGGGACATAAAAAGCGGAAATGTTAGGGATTTGGAATTGTTAATAGGTAACTGATTGTTCGATAGTATGGTAAAGTTTTCTATCTGAAAAGAAAGCTGTAATAAGGGTAGGAGATAATTCTGATTACAGTGTATGTTTCTATTTAGTGTCATTTTCCAGGTCAAGCAGTGGCGTGCTCAAGTGATCCACGGAAATAGGGAGCGGCTGAGACTGTGACGCTGGTAAAAGCTAAAGCTCCAAAAGCTGTAAGTAAAACAGTATTCACTTGGTTCCATAGCTCGTGTGAGTGGTTGTTGTTGTCGAGAATGGAGTTAGAGAAACTCGCGCGTGTAGGAGAGACGCTAGGCCTTAGTGGCAGTGAGTTGCAGAATTTCATTAAGGAACAACAAGAAATCGCTAGGGCGGAACGCTTTGAATCGCGAGCTAGGATGAAAGAAGAAAGTGAATTAGTAGCGCTACAGTTGGAATTAGCTAAAGCTAAAGCTGCGGATGTAGATAGGAGTGAGGAAACTGCACAAACTCTCAGACCCCCTAAACTTCCAGTCTTTAATGAGGGTAAAGATCAGTTAGATGCTTACCTTAGTCGTTTTGAAAGGTATGCTACTGCACAACAGTGGCCACAAAAGGTTTGGGCTATCAACTTAAGTGCATTACTTACAGGTAAGGCATTAGATACATATTCTAGGTTGTCAGATTCTGATGCTCAGGATTACCAGACACTTAAGTCAGCTATTCTCAAAGGATATTCGTTAACTAGTGAAGGATACAGGAAGAAACTTCGCACGGCTCGTCCAGATAATGGAGAGACGGCCGCGCAGTTTGTACATCGGCTACGGGGTTATCTCGAAAAATGGTTAGAATTGTCAAACTTGAATGAGTCATACGAAAGTCTAGTACAAGTCATTCTGATGGAGAATTTTACTCCAGCAGTTCACGTGACTTAGTTGTGTTCATAAAAGAACAGAAGCCAAAGACTTTAGCAGAGTTGGTGGAAACTGCTGATCGTTATGTTGAAGCTAGGTCCGGATGGTCTAGTGGTAAGTTTCAACAGAGCAAAGGTTCTTTCAATCCATCCTCTGAAAGATTTAGAGAAACTAAAGTGGGATGGAATGGTAAGTCTAGTAAGAGCAGTAACTCTTGTAACCCTTCTTCCTTTTCTACATTGTCGAAAGGAGACAGATCTAAGGCGGAGGAGAAACCAAAGGCTGGCCTCCAGAAGAGCTCTAGAGTGTGCTACAACTGCGGGAGCTACGGACACTTCGCTAAGAACTGTGAAAATCGACTGAGACCAGAAAGATTGGGAGCTGGACTGACTGATGACGACAGCAGCCTGATGAGCAGTCAGCCAAGAAGGAAGAAGAAAGAGAAGGCTGGGAACGATGACGTTTCAGTGCCGACAGCGACATCGTCTACGTACCCAGGTGACAACCGAGACATGGAGGACGTTGGTGATTCCAAGAATGTTGACGGAGATTACAGATGTCTGCTCGTAGATTCGTGTTTCGCGTGTGATAGGAACTCCGATTCTCCGATGCCCATTGAGAGAGGTGATTTACCAATGCTGAGTGCAGCGTGTGGAGGCAAGGCAGTCAGGTCCATGCCCGTGAAGAAAGGCTTTCTCAACAACCAACCTGTTCAGGTGTTACGAGACAGTGGATGTTCGACTGCCATAGCAAGAGCTGGTTTGGTTTCGGCTGATCAGATGACTGGAGTAGTAAAGACATGTTTGCTGATTGACTGGACTATCAGGAAGTTTCCAGTAGCACAGGTATGTGTAGATACTCCTTATTATACTGGTAACTTGGAAGTATTATGTGTGGAAAAACCTGTATATGATCTCATCTTAGGAAATGGACCAGGTATCCGGAAACCATTCGATCCAGATCGTTCATGGACTCCAATGAATACCACAACCGAAGTAGGGCTTGCGGTAGAGACCCGGCGACAGCGGGAGAAGAAGACTGCACCCCTAAGGGCACTTAAGGTTCCAGACCAGAATGAGTCGGTTACTGCAGATGAGTTCCGACGGGATCAGGAGAATGACCCATCACTCAACAGTATCCGTACGAAGGTCGAGAGACAGGAAGTGTCGGTGAGTCGTAGTGGTAATAAGGCCAGGTTCATAATGAAGGATCGTTTGTTATATCGTGAATTCCAGGTTCGCGACGGGAGACGAGAAGATGGAACTTGTCAGCTCATCGTTCCCAAGAAGCATAGGAGACAAGTGTTGCAACTAGCCCATGAGTCTATAATTGGAGGACATTTAGGTTCCCAGAAGACGGCAGAGAAAGTGATGAGCAATTTCGTCTGGCCGGGACTTCACTCTGATGCCAAGCGGTATTGCCGGTCGTGTGATGTTTGCCAGAGATCGCTACCCAAGGGCAGAGTCACCAAAGTTCCACTGGGAACTACTCCGTTAATCGACGAACCACTCAGAAGAGTTGCAGTCGACATTGTATTACCCATTGCACCAGTGACGGAGAAAGGTAACAGGTACATTCTCACCTTGATGGATTATGCTACGCGCTACCCGGAGGCTGTTCCCCTTCGTAATATTGATACGACAACGGTAGCCGAGGCTTTGCTGAGTATCTTTTCAAGGGTTGGTTTGCCACGAGAGATGCTGACAGACAGAGGAGCACAATTCACCTCTGACCTCATGCGAGAGGTAAGTCGTTTGTTGTCAATAAGTCATTATACGACTACCCCGTACCACCCGGCGTGCAACGGCCTTGTGGAACGTTTTAACGGTACTTTAAAGATGATGCTTAAGAAGATGTGTGAAGAGAGACCAGTTGACTGGGATAGATATATTGATGCTTTGCTTTTCGCATACAGGGAGACTCCGCATGACAGCACAGGATTTGCACCGTTTGAGCTGCTGTACGGTCGAGTTATTCGAGGACCACTGATGGTGATCAAGGAGCTCTGGACCAACAAACATGCAGAACCAGAGACCAAGTCGACATACCAATATGTCATCGATCTGAAGGACAAGTTACAGCAGACGTGTGAGATCGCCAGAGGAGAACTGCAAAGGTCGCATGACAAGTATCGGATCCAGTACAACAGAAAAGCAAGGAACAGAATGTTCAAGGTGGGTGACGAAGTGTTGTTGCTGCTACCCACTGATCGTAATAAACTGTTAATGCATTGGAAGGGTCCTTTCCGTGTTGTTGATGTTGTAGGCAAGTTGGACTACCGAGTCGACACTGGGAAGACGGTAACGACATTCCATGCTAACCTCTTGAAAAGGTATCATCGACGAGACCAAGACCAAATGCCAGAAGCGGATCAACCAACTCCACTAGATGTAGCGGCGACTTCAGTGATAGAAGAAGAGGATGTCGAAATGGTGGACCAGAACATGGCACCAAGGGAAGATCCTTTGCGACTACCCAATCTTCGACAGACTCAGACCGTCAACGACGTAGCCATGAGTGACACGATCCCTGAACAGCAAAAGAAGGAACTACAACACTTGCTGAAAAGTTACAGTGACGTGTTTACTGATGTACCATCTGTAACGAAGGTAGGTTTTCATGATATTAAGCTTACAGATGACCGGCCTATTCGAAGCAGACCATACCCTTTACCACATGCACTTCGACAGGTAGTAAAGGAGGAGATCAAGGAGATGTTGGAGTATGACGTCATCGAACTGTCATCATCGCCCTACGCATCTCCGATCGTACTGGTAAAGAAGAAGGACGGGAGTAACCGGTTCTGCTGCGATTTTCGGAAGTTGAACTTGGTCACCGTGCCTGATGCTGAGCCGATACCAGATCAGGAAGAGATTTTCGCGAAGTTGGCGAATGACAAGTACTTCACGAAAATTGACCTCACAAAAGGTTATTGGCAAGTGCCACTTAGCGAGGAAGCTAAACCCCTAACTGCGTTTGTAACACCAGATGGGTTGTACCAGTTTAAGACGATGCCATTCGGGCTTATCAACGCGCCTGCATCCTTCAGTCGCGTGATGAGGACAGTCTTACGTGGTGTGACAAACGTTGATAACTTCATTGACGACATTCTAATTCACACAGAAACATGGAAGGAGCATATGGAGGTACTAGAAGAAGTACTCAAGCGTCTAAGGACTGCCAACTTGAAGGCGAAGCCCAGCAAATGCTTCGTAGGATTCGAGAAGATCGAGTTCCTTGGCCATGAAGTGATGAAGGGATGTCTCAAGCCCAACACAGACAAGATTGGATCAATACTAGAGGCCAAGAGACCAGAGACGAAGAAACAACTGAGATCATTCCTCGGACTCGCAGGATACTATAGAAGATTCGTGCCCAATTTCGCTGCGATTGCTGTTCCACTGACAGAGCTGACGAAGAAAGGCAAACCGAATCGTATCGAGTGGGAAGACCAACACGAGCAAGCTTTTCAGACCTTAAAGTCTAAACTTGGTAATACCCCCATCCTCCATCTACCTGATGTCAAACGTGAGTTTATTCTCCGCACCGATGCATCAGATACCGGATTGGGTGCTGTACTACTGCAGGTAACTGATGGAGAGAAGTTTCCTGTAGTGTATGCTAGTAGGAAACTACTACCCCGTGAACGAAACTACTCGACAACAGAACGAGAGTGTTTGGCCGTAGTTTGGGCGGTCCAAAAGTTTGAACCGTATTTGTATGGACGGAAGTTCATCCTGGAGGTCGACCACGAGCCTTTGTTGGCTATGAGAAAAGGTAAGATGGCCAATAGTAGAGTACTACGATGGTCACTCATTCTTCAACCCTACCAGTATCATGTTGAAGCCATAAAAGGTAAGGAAAATGTCGGGGCTGACTTCATGAGCAGGAGTGACTTCATTGAAGAAGGTAATTAGGTCATAATCGGAGAACGATTACTGATCTTTTAATGTTTTCGTTTTTTCGAGTTGAAATTTTTATTATGTTTAATTTTCTTTTTGCAGAAAACGGAAACTTTTTCATCTTTTTTATTTTCATGTCAGGTGACTGTTTATAGATGAAGCTGAAAGTTGTGTAAATGTTTTCTTTCAGGAATTAATTTTGGACCATTTTTGGAAAATAAATAAAAATGATCTAAGAAAGGGGTAAGTTGTCACAAATTAAGTTCCAGTAATCCAACTAGTAAAACTTGAACGTTATTTAATTGCAGTTTTATATAAAATAATTAATACTTTTCCCTTTAGTCTGTGAGTCTGCGCAATTTGCTGTCAACCTCTGACCGACGCGTGATGTTTTGTTTACACTCGCATGATCGTATTTTAGAGCATTACATTGGTTCGCTGGTTTTGGGAGCTAGCGTCCCTAATTTGCATATTGTAGAGAACCGCGCCTTGCCCAAGGTATACGGGCACTGCACCACCGTCTTTGCTACACGACAGACGTGTTTGTTTGAGCAGGCAGTCAGCTCATAATGGCAGCAGTCAACTTAGCACCTTTAATGTGAGAGAATGTTGATAGACGAGTAATGGAACCAGTTTTGCTGTTTTCAGGCGTATTTTATTACTATTTTGCGGAAACCAGATGTTTTCCAGTCTCCACGCCTCTACTCTATCTCTCCGAGGTTGCACTAGCTGCCCTGCAATTGTTGTATTCGAGATAAACCCTTTGTCGGGAGTAGATCCACCCTGTGTGTACCCCACCGTGTAATCCATATCCAGAATGAAGCTCCAGTGAGCACCCAACAGTCGACGTCTACGAGAGGGAAGGATCGACGAATCCAGGGTTACCATTCGCTTGACGATAGTACTCCGATGTCGCAAGCCTGTCTCTGTTCCACGCGAGGACTATCATACAATAGAGGGATAGCTTGAGAACTCTCGCGAGCTAAATTTATAGGGAAGTTTTCTTTGTCAGAATAATTATTTTAACAACGCTACCGCTTTATTGGAAATTGTAATGAGAGTATATTGTTCATGTAATTCTTTTCTGTAAACTCAAGCAAAGTGAATATTTTTTTTTTGTTCTTTGAATATATATTTGAATTTTGCAATATTGTGAGAACTTGAACCAGTAATAAATATTTAAATTTCTTTCATTATAACGTTCACTCGACTGAACAGAATAGTTTGTTTATGTAATGAATAATTTTATTCGTATATCCTAAGTTTCCGCGACAATCATACATGAAATCATATATATCATATCATATATGAAATCACGACGGCATTATCGACAGGCTGCGTATACTAGTAATTATCCACATACACAATCACCACACTTGAAACCTGGGCACGCTTGGCGGGGGGAGGGGGCCTTGGAAGGTGTCAACGTGAAAAGTGGATGGCCTACTTCCTGGTGTATAAAAAGATTCACAGTCATCGCCATCATGGAAATTTGACTTATAAATGAGGTTTGCGAATGTGTTGACACGAAACTGTGGATAGATCAATACAAAGACACTCACTCTAGGAGGGTCGACGTTCAAGTCTATACCCTATTGTGATAGTTCATTAACTGACCGGGGGTATTTTTGTGTACGCCGTATTACCAGGCATTCGAACACTCCCAAGCTATAAACTCAATGTGAAAATGACCTATAATGTGTGTTTGTGATATTTAAGTTATAGTTATATCAGAAAGAAACAACATTTAAGGGTCATATCGAGTAATTTTCCAGTTTTAGTTGAAATTTGTGGACAGTGTCGTATATGGATAAATCATGTTCAGTACAACATGGGCAGAGTTTCCATTAATTTTACCCCAAATTGATCAATGAATCACAGTCGATTGATATGGCCATCGATATGATTATGAGTACCCGGAGCACACCTTCATTAATTATACGTCGGACTGTGACTAGTACGTAGTCCAGAAACAATTGTGAAAATAAGTCTCTTTTTTCTAATTTGAAATCGCCCACGGCATGCCAGGAGCTGCCTCTCCAGCTTCGTTGCTGGTAAAGTTTAACGGCTCTAAAAGAAATATTATATGCCCACAAAATATGTAGTGATATATGATATATTTGTAATGTAATTTAAGATGATCAGATACTTACTAATGATTTTCGTCGATTAAAAGCGGGTAGATATCGTATGGCCAAGACGTGGTATGAGTCAGATGGTCAGATTACAATGAAAGCGTGAACGTATAGTTATCGATTTCGTTAATCGGTTAATCTTGCTCTTGTGGTGGTGTTGGTGTTAGTGACTCTAATTGTGGAAACTTGAAAGTCACTCTTTGCTATCGCTGCTACACATAGCTTGAAGATCCCAATTCCAATCATAGATTTGTATCAGTCAACATCGACAGATTCTGTGACGCTTTCATTGCAATCATCATAAATGATATTAATTCCAACCGTGCGTGCAGCTGCAATCCGTGTGGGTGATCCGACTGGATCTTCAAAGATATCGGAATATGGAACTGGGGATTAGGGTAAGGGTTGGAGTTAGGTACTTGGGACCAGGGTTGAAGTACGAATTTCGACAAGTGTAAGAAATTGGCCAGTTGTCGCCGGAGCATGTGTCGTAGAATCCCTCGTTTAAGTTGCTTGTATAACCATTCCAAGTGCTGG
Source organism: Heliocidaris tuberculata (assembly GCA_025618425.1). Classification (NCBI taxonomy): domain Eukaryota; kingdom Metazoa; phylum Echinodermata; class Echinoidea; order Camarodonta; family Echinometridae; genus Heliocidaris; species Heliocidaris tuberculata. The sequence continues at coordinate 8,154,378 of CM046850.1, forward strand.
AATCACTGATCAAAGTTGGTGGATAAAAGTTGCTGTGATTACAACGCTGTCTTGCTGCATACCTCTATTAGATCACTCATTACATGATTTATACAACAACGTATAACAATTTTTAATGTCTCTTTATACTCGAAATGCCCTCGCAATCCAAACAAAATTCCGGATCAAAGTCCTAGTACTCCAGCATAATCAGCAACTGGAAGTATTGATACGATGATGGATTCCACAGTGAACTTCACATTTTCGTGGCCTGTAATTCGGGATTAATAATTGGTTCGCAATTTTTATCGACTTATCATTTGATCCTGACACGAAATTGGATGAAGGCCTACGTAATAAGGGTTGTATTGTTGATAATTCATACTGCATGCATCCTCCGTTCATAACTGCTCGCAATTGATTGGTTTTAATCACGCCGTATTATGTAGATGTATGATCTAATTGGTCCCAGCTGTTAATCATTAACTCCCTATCACCAACTGGACCAATTCTCATTCGATTTTCTTGTAAATAGTCTCTCGACCCGTCTCTTAATCTGCCTCTCTCTCTCTTTCTCTCTGTCTGTCTGTCTGTCCCTCTCTCTATCTCTCTCTCCTCTCCTGCTATGTTGGAGTCATTTCTCTCCTTTCAATTTAATTCAAATCAATTCAATAATGGTTTTATGAAGACAATGATTTGTAGCAAAATGCTGAATGGCGTAGGTTTATAACAATTTCTAAATATTATTTCACATTACATAATACCACAAAACAAATGCATTTAAAATGACATGAATTATTATATTTACGTCCCTCTTTCTCTATCCCTCTCCCTCCCCTCTCTCTTTTTTTAAACCCCCTCCTCTCTTTCTCTCTCTTTCTTTCTATCTCTTTCTATCTTTCTCTCTCTTTCTCTATCTCTCTCCCTCCCTCTCCTCTTTTTTTTATCTCTTTCATTCTTTCTCTCTACTCTTTATCTAACTCTTTCTTTCTCTCTCTTTCTTCTCCCTCCCTCTCTTTCACGCGCGCGCACATTTTTTTTTTCTTTTCATAATTTTTTTATTCCTTGATTCAGTTTTTCAAAACGAATAATTACAAAGTGAGCATTAATTACACAATATAATTCAACATGGCAATAAACACAATACAAATTATATATTTCCATAACATGTCATCCATAAATAAACAACAATAGTACAATTTAACTGAACAAGGTATAGATTAAAACCTGATAGGTGCAAATTTAAAGTATATAGGGCAATTGTAATAATGAATATACTTTCTTTAAAACTGTGATATTATCGTGTATGTCCTCCTTCCGTCCAACATTCAAAATAATTCAATTTCTTTAGATGTAGACTTAACTTATTTCGAGCTATTGCCTTTTTATGTTCATTATCCTTACTTTCTAAAAGTGCATTATAGATTTCTTTCTTTGTTGGGGGCGTTCCTTTTGATCTCGCATTGTATATCATATATTTTATGAGTATAATTAAGTGGTTAATACACATGTGCTTTTCTGATTTTCCATCTAACCCAACCAAAATCTCCTCTCATTTTAAAGTATCTAAGTGCATCAATTTTATTTGTTCTTCTATTTCTTGCCACAATTTTTTAACAAATTGACAATTCATAAATAAGTGGTTGTATACCTCAATTTCCTTTCCACAGAAAGAACATAAGTTAGATGACATATAGCCAAATTGATACAGTTTATCATTGCAATATAGGATACTGTGTAATAATCTAAACTGAAATTCAAGTAATTTACCATCTAAAGTGCATAATCTCGGGGTAAAAAAGGAAGTCGCAATTCCAGATGTAGTATTTAAATGTGCTATTTCCGCGTGTCTAAACGCAAAGGTTTCCTTTATATTATCTATAAAGATTTTATAACATAATTTAGAAGTCAGTCCTTCATATGGTATGCACACACACCCTCACACACCCACACACACACACACACACACACGCACTCTTTCTCTCTCTCTCTCTCTCTTTCACTCCCACTCTCACTCTCAATTTCACTCTCTCTCACTATCCCTCCCCTTTTATTTCCCCATCTCTCGTATAGCTTTTATTCTGGACACGTGGCTTCTACTATGGATCATTTAATATCTGGGTTAATTAAAAACACACAAAAGACGCCATCCAATCAATAATAATGCCAACACATCGTGTAGGCCTACTACATGCATTATACTGGTGGACAACTACCCCCGCCCGGAAGGGAGTGTATTATGATCAGGAAAATGTAACTTAGTTACATTTCCCTGGTATTATAAAGTTTTTTATGAAAATTGGCAATTTTTTTAAACTGTCGACAAAATTCCTAACCATGTATATTGTATTCGGGGACGTTATGCCTTATTAGAACCATTGTTGTTGCCAATTTGAAGGACGGAATGTGATCAGTTTGGCCCTCAAGTGATCCCTGTCCTGAAAGGGTTAAGACATATCAATGTGGAATTTGTTGTAAATGACTTTTATATGTAATCTGATGTCCATATACTTTTTTTTTATTATTTATCTACCATTGTCGTTTCCTCTATATATGTATTCATATTGCTTATACAACACTCAGTACTTACCTCTCTCCCTCATAGACCACGTTCAATGCTGCCTTTACTCTTCCTTTAAATTTTCCCTATTAAGAAGTTACATTGCATTATACCATACTATTTGTTATCTGGTTATTATCGTCCGTTCTTTCTGTTGATTTATTGTATTCTTCTTTTTCTTTTTAAATTCATGTGCCTTATCAATATTTTGTTTCACACTATGTAATTATCCTTATACTTCTGTTCATCTTCCATCTTTTCCTTTCTTTCTCATTCGCTCATTCGACTTCATATATATTTGTTTAATTTGAATTGAATATGTTGTTCATGTTTGTTCTCCATTCTCACTTCTATGTCTTTTTTCTTTTCACTATCTTTACTTACAAACTTCATTTCAGTATTAAGTTATGCATTTCAAGTGTTTATACCAATGTTTTACTATATGTTACCTTTGATGTTTTTGAAATTATGATTGTAAAACTTTTGGAGGCCTAATTCGGCTTTGCCGCGAAGAAAGTATTTTCAATAAACCATTTTGAATTGAATGAATTGAACTGAAGGGAATACAGCTTTAGTATAGTTATACGTTATTCTTCAATGCAATTAGAACTTTCGTCTTTTGGTTTCCTCAATTAAAACAATAACATGTACATCATGAGAAATATATATACAAGTCACTACAAACATAACTGGTCAGAACCTAGTCTGCAAGCACACACTCTAATTTGACACTTTATCAGAAAATCATTGTGTCTTGAGAGAAGCCTAACCCAGCTAGCTACTGGTCGTGTCAATATAGGTCAGGACGGCTATAGTACAGTGCCTACGGTAGTCTTACAGTGCAGACACTCTTTTATGACTGACCAGGGTTTGTACCTGGAAACTAGTCAGAACCCTTGCATGGACTCATGTAAAAACTCTATTGTAAAGAAAGTTATCTAACTCATTCTAGGAGCGTTATTATTTGGTGTTATCTGCTTTGTGAAGATGTGTTATCTTTCAATGAAATAGAATATATGCATCAGTGGTAATCACAAAAATCCAGTTGCTTTATACTTGTCCAGTATTCAAACCTATTCAAAGAGCTAACGACATCTAGGAAAATGAAATCGTTGTCGTCAGTGGGCGGTAGATTTTGGACGATTGATAATTCTCATCATTGAATTACAATAAGTATTTGAGAGGAGTAATCAGTTGCGGGTCCATCTCCTGCGAGCAAAACGCAAACAAAAATTTATTGCGACCACTTTTTGTCGTGAAAATGTACAGAAATTATATTCGGCCGGCTATGAAACTACCCAGATATGAGGACATTTGAGCATCTTGCTGCCCGATAATAAGGTGGTAGTTATACATTGCGAACGGGCAAAAATTTTGAAACTTTTTGTGGTGAAAATGTACAGAAATGATTATTTGGCTATAAAACTACCCCAATATGAGGACATTTGATCATCTCGCGGCCTGATTATGTGGTGGGAGTTATAGGCCTGTATTGCGAGCGAGCGAAGCGAGCGAGCAAAAATTTTGACACTATTATAGTGGAAATGTACGGAAATTATTCGGCTATAAAACTACCCAAATATGAGGATATTTACACGAGCTGAGCGAACAAATTTGCCCCATGCCCCCCCCACCTTGATGCCGCCACTGCTTTCCAAGTTTCCGTTTTCTTTCTTTTTCCTTCTTTTCTCCATTCCTTTTTCACTTTTTTCTTTGCTTTTCTTTTCTTTTTCATTTTCCACCCTTTTATTTTTTTTCACTCCGAAAATTATTGGGGGGCAACTGGGGGGGTAAAGCTTCTGACTGGGGGGGGGGGGGCAAATGCCCCCCCCCCCCCCCCCTTGGTGCCGCCACTGTCTGTGATAATGCGAGACTATACCCCGATGAAGACATGATTATAGCTACCCTCAACTAGTTTTTAACATCATTATTTAATGGCGCCCCCTAGTGCCTAGTTTACGATTGACAGACGAGGTTTTAATCACTATGTAGCGGTTTGTTTTAATTCTGACATCCAAGAACGGGGCACTTTTATGCCCTCTTCCTAACTCTAAACCTAAAAATAACTTTCTTTACAAACCTAACACAGCATGCCTCTTTTGTGGGGGTAGTTGAAATAAATATTGCCCTCTGGCATGAACCGGGGGGGGGGGGGGAGGACGCGACAAGCTTTTACTCATTATTTGCTTTACATTATGTTTTAGTCTTCAACATTTCCGGGATGGGAAATTTGACGTTTTAGCAAATCTGAGAGAGAGAGAGAGAGATAACGGTTTGAAGCACCCCTTTTTAGGCGGAAAGTTAGGTCGACGCACTGACTGCTTTTCAATTATTTTGACTTATTACTGCACTGTGGGTGCAGTTTCCCCATTCCCGCGCGAAACGCGAAATTTTTTAAAGGCTTTTTTCTTTCACTTTCCCCTCGCTTTTTCGCTCTTGCTTTTTTTTTTTCTTTTTCTTTTTCTCTTTTTTTTTTAGTTGGCTTTTTTTTCTTTTTCTTTCTTTTTCTTTTTTTTTGTTGGGGGGGGGGGGGGGCAACCACCCCCTGGCTACACGCCTGTACTCGGTACAGTGACCTTTATCTGCACATGCGCAAATTCTAATTACGAACTGGCTTATTGTTACAGAATGGTTATACAGAAGATGTATTATCTGTAACAGTGAATATATCATTTCTTTAGAAATTAATTAGAACTTAAAATGAATGAAATATCATTATATACATATGGTCTTTTGAGATTGCGCAACGTGTATTGGACACGCGTACAACAATTTTGTTTTTGATATTGTGAAAAAAAAGAGTCATTTTTGTTGTAATACGTTTCCCTGAAGAATGAACGTCTGGATTGTTTTGAAAATTTGGAAAATAAATTTCAATTGGCAAATAATGCATCTCCACCTCGTTATTCTTATATATATATATATATACATATATATATATATATATACACACACACACACACATATATATACATACATATAAATCATTGAAATCTCATCATGCTTCATGATAATGCCTATGGCTCAACTGCCCCGGGAATAACCTTGCGATACCGCCCAGTCCCATGATCAGTCGCCTCATCTCTCAAAGCCTTTGATGACGTTGTCTGTTTGATGATCAGGGATGAGAACACCTCTCGAGAAGCAGACGGACGTTAGATCTGGGGTAAAGTATATTGGTTAAGTGGCTAATGCCCTTCTGGCTCTCAGCAGATGAGAACATCCCTCTTCGTCATCTGACACGGTCGTTGAATACCACCAACATTCCGAAGTCAACCAGTGACGTCAGCAATGCGCGCGTCACAAAAAATAAAACTCGTCTTCTTTCTCTTTATCCCATCATCCGACTCCGCGCTTTCCCCCTTTTCATTAAAGGGGAAGTCCACACTAATATTTAGCTGGTTTAGATAAGAGCAGAAAAATGAGAGAAACAGATCAGTGAAAGTTTGAACAAAATCAGATGACAAATAAGAAAATATCAATTTTTGAATTTTGTAAGCAACTTTGTGACGTATCTTTCGAGATCCTCCCCATTTTATCTGTACTGAAAATCTCATAAATGGATTTGTTGTGTTACAGTAAAACATGTGTACAATGATTATATATAAGGTACATATATGATTAAATATTTTCTTTAGAGAAAATAAACAATTGTAATATTTAATACAGAGCAAACGTTAGAGGACCACGCAAGGTACGTCATAGAGCTGCCATTTTGTGTGAATTAAATATCAAGGTGGACTTCTCTGATATCTAGATTCATTGTTTATATCACAGGTCTGGATTTGTGTTTCTACAAGTCGTTGTTTATGATTTTTTAATTCCTTCTCGCTCTTCTTGGACAGCCTCCATCATATCTTTCTATCACCATCCGGTTACCATAACCTTCCTTAAAAACAAAATATTAAAAAAAAGCTCTCTCCCGGTCCCCGGTCTCCCCCCCCCCCCCCCCCCCCCCCCCTCTCTCTCTCTTCCTTTTGATTTACAAAATTTGCTAATTTCAGGATAACCTTTTTTGAGTAAAATAACAAAATATGCCTGACCAATGTAATTGACAAGTTGCGATCTTTATGACTTTCAAATAGATATGGCATTTTTAAAATGAGAATAGCTAGTAGGCCTCAGCGCATTCGACATACTCTTTGAATGTACAGGAGTGGAACCCATTCTTTGAGGAATCATATTTCATATTAGGATCACTTCGTTTTGAAGTGAAAATCCATGCTCAAAAAAAGTGGAATCCACTCTCAAAAGAGTAATTCAAGCCACTACTTTGGAGTGGATTCCTCTATATTTTCGAGTGGATTCAACTACCAAGAAAGTAATCCCTATAAGGCCAAGTAAAATTGATTTATAGTTTCTCGTCCGGATTTTTTTTTTTTTTTTTTTTTTTTTTAATTGTGGAGGTAAGGGTTCCTTGTTGTTTGATATTTTATATTTTTCCGGGACATAAAAATGCTATTGGGTCAATCTTGACACATATTTTCATATTTTAATTTTTAATTTGTACATGCACTAAACAAATAAATTTGCATCATATTATTGATTTTTGTTACCTTATAATCCTCATTGTCTAGATGTCTTCAGAATATTATTTATTTTATTTTAAAATAAAAAATATCAAATAACAAAAATATTGAGGCTGGCCGCAAAAAAGGGGGACGGGACGAGAAACTTGGAATTAATTTTATTTGGCCTAAGACTCCTACAAAAGTGGATTCCCATTCCTCTGCATTAAGAGAGTAATAAAAATAGTACGAATCAGCGAAAACGTAACACTAATCCACTGTATTATAACCATAACTGTAACGTAATACGGTTACAGCCAATCTGAGGACGAAGATGCTCTCTGAAGTTCAAGTTTCTTTTATGATCTCATGCGGTGAATATTACGAGGCACACAAGTATTTCTCTAAGACGAGTGTATGTAAACAGAGGCGTAGCGTGGATCTAGACATTGAGGGGGCACCGGCATCATGGGGGGGGGGGGGCACTGGTCTTAGAAGGAGGATGTTGGATGGGGTTATCTCATCTTCTTTTCACGTTCCCTCTCCCCCTCCTCTTTTTTATTCTTTCTCTTGCTTTCGCCCTTCGATGGGGGATGGGGGGGGGGGGGGTACGTACCCATCATTTCCCTGTAGCTACGCCTCTGTATGTAAACATTATCATGGACCTACTAGTAGGTCCATGACATTATACACTGGTTATCACCCCCACCAGGGATGGTTTCATCTTGATGTCTGACTTTGAGTCGATGAAATGATGATAAACCTTATTGCGTACATGGGAACAGTTCAAAGAGAAGAACAGAGGGAGAGAAAGATTGACTTGAGAAAGGAGAGGGAGAAGGAGAAGAAAGCGAGAGAGAGAGAGAGAGAGAGAGAGAGAGAGAGAGAGCAAAGATAGACAGACAGACAGACAGACACAGTGAGAAACTAGAATAAAGAGAGAGAGAGAAAGAGAAAGGGACAGAGAGAGATAGAGAGAAAGAGAAATGGAGAGAGAGAGAGAAAAGAGAGAGAGAGAGAGAGAGAGAGAGAGAAGGAGAGAGAGGGGAATAGGAGAGAGAGAGACAGATATACGGAGACAGACAGTCAGACAGACAGACAGACAGACATATACAGAGACAGGCAGACAGACAGACAGACAGAGAGAGAGAGAGAGAGAGGGAGCATAACAGACAGACAGACAGAGAATTGGGAGGGGTGTCACACCACCCCCTTTTAGCGAAGTTCCTGGTTTTTCGGTGGATGTAAACAAAGTATTCGTCTGGAGTGATGACTGATGTCTGATTCCATCTGGTTATAGCAGACAGCGTATCAATGAAGCACAGTGGCGTATCCAGCCTATAGGGCGTATCCAATACGGGGTGGGAAAGGCAGACCCACCCCCTGATTGAAAGGCCGACGGAATATAATCAATACAACCTGCAGTGTGTCCAGTGTGGGGATGATCACCTCCCCCATAACTTTTTCCTGGATATGGTACCCTTAACTTCTTTTCAGAAATTTTTTTGAAAGATGTCTATAAAAGCATTTCTTTTAAAATGGGTATTTCTGACGAAATAAAAACAAAGAAAGGGTAGAGTTAGACAACACAGAAGTGACGTTCAGAGGACGAAAAGCCTAAAAGTGAACAGGAGCTCGTTTACGAACGATAACCTTCCAGTTTCTCTTCTTGGGTAGGTTGATGCATTTTTTGTTCCTCTTCCATTTCTTTCGATATTCCCAGGGGAAGATGAATCAGCACTCATTACCAGGATCTGTACAAGGTATATCAAAAAGTGCTTAATAGAAACGAAAACAAACCCCAACAAACAACACCGTTCCAGAGGTCTTTGACTTTCACCATTGTCATAATAGTACTTTCGCCTGTTTTGAGATAGAAGGGCATTAAATCTATATAAAAGTATATGAGTTAACGCCCTTCTGGCTCTCAGTAGCATGCCAGGGAAAAATGCTTAGTAATCATATTATATCACGACGATTATGACCTCCAGTTTTGGGGGGCTCAAGTGAAATTCCTCCGCTCAACGGTTACCGGCGATGCGTTGCGGTTTCAAGGAAAACCTAGAACGTGCAGGGTTTGGTTTACCGGAAAAACCGCGCCGAACCTTTCAGACTGCCTCACGCAAATAATATGCAACCAAAACAAATCTTCATCATCATGCTCGTCTGTCACACAAAGTCACTCAGTGGCGTAGCGTGAGTTCAGCCATTGAAGGGCCACTGGCATCATGGGGGGGGGGGGGAGACATCGGTCTTACTCGGAAAATTCAATGCGACTTTGAGGTCACTGATTAAGGTGAGGGTACGGGAAGGGGGTCCTGTTGTCTTTTTTTCCCCCTCGTCATTTCCCCTATCCATTTCTTTTTCTCTCTTTCTCTCTTTTTCTTTATTTTTTAATAGCCATTCGATTGGGGGCACTAGCCTCCCCCATGCCACCCTGAAGCTACGTCTCTGATAACACTGATAGAGAAAAGAAAGGGAAACATCCCATATCCGTCTCGCTGGTTGGAGAGAATTTGCAAACGTCACCGATTCGTTGGATCATTTTCATGCAAAGTGTCCTTGTCTTTTATTTTCGAAGAGAAATAACCTCCTTATTATTTATCATTGTACAAATAACCCTCGAAGTTTATTGCGAATTTCAGAGGAGTAGACGAGCAATGATGCACGTACACAAGTCGTTAGATACACGGATGATGGAGTGGGTTATCTTTACTTCATATCTGAAATGCTATATTTTGATTAAACCAATGTCTTCATTGATGCTATAGAGGTGCGTTGATATTTGGGGACGGTGACGGGGGGGGGGGGGGGGGGGGGGGGGGGAGGGGGAGTTACCCTGTGTAATTTTCAAAATTCTATCAAGGTTCACTTTTTGATCCTGTGGAGCCCCCCCCCCAAAAAAAAGACCCCACCAAAACAACAACAACAAACAAACAGAAACAAGTTCCTAATTGACTGACATCCCTATGTTATATGCAAATATAAAATATCTGCATTGTCATCCACATCATCATCGTCGTCACAATCATTATCATCATCCCCACCATCATCATCAGCAGCAGGAGCAGCAGCACTACTACCACCACCACCACCATCATCATCGTCATCATCATCATCATCATCATCATCATCTTCGTCGTCGTATCATCATCTTCAATATGATTTTTATCATCTGATACTTTCTATGATATTCATGCCTGACTATTATCTCTACAAGTCTCCGTACATTCACCTTTCGCAATGTTTTGTTTTTGTAAAAGGTTGATGGTTTATTTTTCCTGACTGCTAAGAAAGCATGCGTGTGCTCGTAAGTAAGCAACCAAGGGACCGACGCGACGGCTTTAAGTCCTCTCCGACGGACTTGGTAATGAGGATGAATGCATTACCAAAGAGCACTGGCGCATCCACTTGGCTTCGAACCCGGGTTCTCCCAGTTACGAGACCACTGCTCTACCACTGAGCCCTCCCGCCTCCTCTTATTGTATTACAATAAGGGGCAATATATCAGAATAAATAAAGAGTGAGAGAAGAAATGACGACAGAAACCCATATAAAGAGAGATGAAACTGATGAAACTGATGGTGATGGAAATGATGAGGATGAAGGGGGTGACCCACATTTGCTCCGGACTTTATTCATTCAAAGACATGTATAGCATTAGTTAAGGGTTGGATTTGGTTTTAGTTTCAGGGTTAGGGATATGAGTCTGGTGCAGAACAGAAGTTAGGAATTCGGTTCGTGTAGGATATTGAACGAGCAGTAATTATTGTCGCCGGAGCAAGTGTCGTACAGCCAACCGATGAAGGCGGGGCACGGAAGAACCCCCCCCCCCTCCCCCCCCCCCCCAAACTGGGAGACATTATAATAGAACGGATTTGACAGTACCACTGGCCATCAATGATGCCTTGAAGCAAACGGTGAGGAAATGGTTTGTGAAAGGGTGAAATGACATAGCCTGCTGATAACTGGCCGGTGGCGTATCCAAAATTTCATAAATGGGGGGGGGGGGGGGAGGGGTTGAATGTATCTGGGCAAACAAGGCAACCGAGGCTGCTGTAGACTCTATGCAGATTGTACTTATTTCTTCTTCCTAGGCCTTCTTACCGGCATGACCGGGATGGAGCATACAATGACTTCACCTAATAGTCTCCAGGATACGCCACAGGAGGATTTTTTTTTTTTTTTTTTGGGGGGGGGGGGGGTGCAGCATACAAATTTGTTCCAAACTGTCAAACTCAAGCCTCAAGTCTTTCATAATATTTATTCAAGTCAAAAATCATAATACCTTGTTTATAGCTAAGTATGGGAAGAAATTATTCAACTTTTCCTGTGTTAGAACTATTCAGTGGTTGGTAAAATCAACACGTTCCAAATATTATCTCAGCATCCTTAGCATCTCTAATACAAAATATTAGGCGGTATAATAATCAGTTTAGGCCAAGTAAATTGATTCCTAGTTTCTCGTCTGGATTTTTCAAAAATGAGGAGGGGGTTCCATGTTATTTAATATTTGATTTTTTTTCTTCGATAAACTAAAATGCTATTAGGTCAATTTCAACACATTTTTCAAAAAAATAATTTCATTTGTACATGCACTTCAAAGGCTCATAACAAAAAGAAATTGCATAATATTATTTATTTTGTTATCTCATTGTCTAGATGCCCTCATATTTCTATTTGTTTCATTTCAGGACAAAGAAACAAATTTTTTTTTGAGGCAGCCTGAAAAAAGGAAGAAGGGGACGAGAACTTAGGAATTGTTATTATTTGGCCTTATTTGTAGATGAAAAGTAAATAATTGGGTCAGTTCAAAAAGTGACAGTTAAATTTTATTCCCAACGGTATAATGGCAATCTGATTCATAAAGAAGAGGACAAATCCGTTTAATAACTTTTAATCAGTACACTGTATATGAACACTCTTTTAAAATTATATGTTTTATTGTTTCATAATCAAATAGATTCACATGCCAAATTTACAGAATATGTCTTTTTATGAAATGTTCTTGTCACTTTTTTCTTCCCTTTTTACAATAACTGCTAATTATTTGTATATGGACACTTTTCGACCCTATACTTCTGCAAGCTAACTTTTGAGATCGGATGAGTGTATAAGCTATATATGGACCAACGGACCAGCCACAACATTGAGAAATCATGTCACTTATGAGATTACATCATAATCAATTATCAAGCCTTTCTCTAAGATTCTTTTGTATAAACTATTATATTTTAAAAATATTATTTCGAACGCTTGATGCATAATAGTTTTACCCTTTGAGTTACATATCATTTTGTTGAGTGATGGAGTTTTGAAATGTGATGAATCCATTATCAGGTTATAAAACTTCACGGTTTCTGTCTTATATATTGTTCCTGTGCGTTTTTGATGTTCTTCATGCATGCCTTTTTAGGTTGCGAACAATACGACAAAATTCCTCCTGTCCTTTCTTTTAATTCACACTCTATCGAATGAATGGAAGAGTCCGTATACAAAGCATACAAAACAAGTTTTTGTAACTGGGCGTGGATGAGAATCCTATTAAGATCTTTTCATTGCAATTAATCGATGCCAATTATTCGCCGAAAGTCGGGCCGCTTTGATGGAAGAAATTGGTCTCCTTGTCCTCTTTTTCTCTCCTCTTAACTCTCTCATCTCACTCTCTTTCCTCTTGACTCTCCCCCCCCCTCTCTCTCTCTCCCATTCTGTGTCTGTCTGCCCGTTTCTCCCCTTTACCCCTCTCGAGTCTGTTTTTTGTCAACATCTACCCCTCCCTCGCCCACTCCCTTTTCCCTTTTCACTCTCCCATCTTCCCTCTTCTCTCTCTCTCTCCCCCTCTCTCTCCCCACCCTTCTTTCTCCTGAATGCGAGGCGAAACGTCGGGCTCGGACAATGGAAGTGGGGGCCCCCCTTTTTTTTTGCGCCCCCCCCCCCCAGCTTCCATTGTCCGAGCCCGACGTTCCTCTGCCTCTGCTCTCCATATATTTGCCTCTCATCCTCTTTTTTTCTCTCTTTTCTTCACTCCCGGATTCAGAAGGTCAAACTCCTGCCAGGCATTACCTTGACTCATCCATTACTGAGAACCTGAGAAAGGCAATATACGAAGAAATCAATGTAGCCCAAACAAATGCCAGCCCCCATACAACAAAACCTCCGCCGTGCTGATGTCATGGGGAGGGAAGTGTTTACCTGGAAAAGCAGTCGCGCCACTCGCTGGCACTGCAGGGAGCAGAAAAAGCCGGTACAGTATTACTGATATACGGCAGTGTCGATAGCATAGCTCAATACATCACGCGTGGGCGCTTTAGATCGATCAATTTTAGAGTCTAAAACGCGCGCGCTCTGCCATGACCGTGCTATGAATCCTGGTATCAAACATTTTCGATAACTCCACAAACTTCCAAAACAGCACTCATGCTGGCGTGCATCTCGCGAATGAATGTTATCGGGGCAAACAGTCTGGGTTGGGATGGTTGGGGAGCGATATAGATGCCAGAAGTAAACAAGGATGTACCGCTATATGATGGCAGACGCGACTTGATTGGCATTCATATTGAACCTTGACGTAGCACCGTTATAAATCAAACATTTCATGCCGAAAATCTTTCTTGTAAAAGTTACCGGTGAGTTTGGATTGGGCACGGAGCTACATGTACATGTACGTGCTGTGAGAGAGGCGAGGGGTGTTCCAGTTTCTACCAGCCGGTGACGCATAGCGCTGACATAGTTACCGCATTGACAAAATAATGATGACTTTCGTGTTTGGAAGGAATTCGATCTCATTCTGGACCAAAATGAGCTTGATTTAACAGAAACAGACCAGTCTGATTCGTCTGTACCAAGTTCATTTGTTCAGAAAGTGTTATGGATCTCTTGGTTTGTCAAAGTTGTAGCCAAATTAGAGAGCAGATGTGAAGTTGCATCTGCTGAATTCGGACGATTGCTATCGAACTCGGATCGAATTCGACACTGTTTTCTTTGGAACGGACATGATCTTTCATTGATGATTTTATAATCTAAAACTTCGTGTTTCGCAGCTTCATGCGTTTAATTCCCTTACTAAGGATCTTTAATTTTGGATATATACCACTGGAAATAAAGGAATAATAATGGCATCGGGTCGTATTAAAGGGAAGAACCAGAAAAAGAATGGACCGAGCAGTAAAATGAAGGATTTGCCACCCCCATCTGCTTCAAACAACAATGACCACAGGAAATTTGATCTGTCAGAACTGGAGTTTCTCAAAACTGTCGGTAGGTATCATGGGTATTGACTATTGTATTCACAGTAGAAAGGGATCAGTATCATCAGTGTACTGCTATACATATATTTGATTTCTCGGGCACTGTCGGGAGAAAGGGGAGAAATTGAGAATAACTTTAAAATAATATCCATTTTATATTAATGATGGAATGCATGTTGATCTATTTCATTGGGGGGGGGGGGGGGAACGTGGCAGTGATTAAAAACACAAACCTGTGCCCAATAATGATAGAGATCTATAGCAACCGATATAATACTGCATATGTAACATTTTTAGCAAAAACTTGTTATGAGAGTGGATTTCCTCTTTAAAAAAAGAGAGGAAAAATTGCTTAATATTCGTTGTAATTTAACAAAAAAATTATATTGTTGACCAAGAGGTGGATGACATTATTGGAAGTGACGTGCTTACAGCTGAGGCTATTCAAAAAAGAGGTTACACACAGCAGAAGCCATAGCAAAGTGATGACCTAGTTTTCTGGGGTCTCCTAGAGCTCGAGAGGTTGAGAGAAGGAAGTGCCAAGGTTAGATACCGGAGCTACAGACTTGTCTTGGGAAATTTTCTTTGTCGGGGAGTGAGGAGATTAAAGGACTCTCACTTCTGTGGTCAAACAATGCCCATTCATTGCTTGTTTGTTAATGTCCATTGCTGAAGCTATAACAAGAAGGGGAAGTGGCAACAAAAAAAAGGAAGGAGAGAAAGAGAAAATTCCAAGAAAAGGATACAGGGAAAAGGAACTTGAAGGAAGATGATACGACCCAATCTCATACCCTACTCATAATCAGTGGTCTTTTACATTTGTCTTTCATCTTGCTAGCTCATATAAGATCCCCCCCCCCCCTCCATGATAGCAGTTCCCCCTCAATGAGCCAACCAAGCAATGAAGCTGTTAGTGTCCAAATGAGAAATCAAGACTTAGCTCAGATTGTATTATTTCTTTTTCATATTAAGTTGAATAAATTACAGTAAAATTACATAGGTCAGATCAGTCAAAAAAAGAATGAATATGGTAATTGAAAACAACATTTATCATGAAGCAGGAAGCCTACATGTATGTATTTCGACATTTTCTGAACTGATTTGGTGATTTTTATGCAAATGTGAAATAAATGAATTGAAATTGAATTGAATATACCTAGGCTTCACATTACCTTTTCTTTCATAGGGGGGTCCGAATTAAAATTGTTTACTTGGGATCTGTGTGCATGGGGCTCCTGTTTAAACTTAAAGGAAAAGTCCACCCCTATTACAAATTGGTTTTAAAAGGAGCAGAAAATTAGAGAATAATAAAAGCAGAAAAATGAGAGAATAATAAAAGCAGAAAAATGAGAGAAACAGATCAGTGAAGGTTTGAGCTAAATACGATTAGAAAGAAAGTTATGAATTTTTGGAGTTATAATCAATCAAACACAAATTGGCAACTCCGTAACGTATCTTTCGAGCTCCTCTCCCATTTGCCCTGTAACCCAAAAATCATTAATTTCCATTTTCTCTAAAGTAAATATTCAAATATACATGCACCTTAGATATAATCATGTTTTGACACAAATATATCTATTCCTTTATCAGAAACTAAGAAAATGAAAATTTATGAAATATTCTGTACTGAACAAATCAGAGGAGCTCGTAAGATACTTCATGGAGTTGTCAGTTTGTGTTTGATTGATTACAACTTCAAAAAATCATAACTTTCTTATTTCTTATTAGATTTTTGCTCAAACTTTTACTTATCTGTTTCTCTCATTTTTCTGCTTTTATTCAAATCAACTTAATACGAGGGTGGACTTCCCCTTAAAGGTCCAGAGTAAAAATCGGGGGGAGGGGGGAGGGGGGAATGTGCAATGGGTGCTCGTTAGTGGTGAGCCCTGGATATACAGTAGAGAAATTTGATTTTGAATAGCAGTCTCATGCCAGTGTTGACACTTGAGTTTAGTTATAATGCCTGAGGGTGATGATTGATGAACATAATTTAGGGAGTTTCATGCGAGTAGTTTCCACTCTCAAGATGTAGTAGGCCTATTCCAGAGAAATATAAAACATGGAATAAATCTAGAAATTTTGTGTGACCAAGTTGGCATTGATTTAGCAATGATGAGAGCTGTGCATACTTGTCAAGTTTCTGTTTATCAATACAAAACAATCTGGTATGCAAACTGTGCATGCATAATATTGTGATGGTTGGTGATTTTTAATGACCTTGTTGGTAAGTATTTTTGATATTAATGATTTAGAATGTTTGGTATTTTCAATACTTCTGTTTATGTTATTATGTGCCATAGTTTCCAATTTTGGGACCATCAACTCGTCAAGCCTCATTCGGCTTTTAAAGGGTACCAATCACCAAAAGTAATTTTGCTCTGTATGTTAGAGGTTTCATGTCATTATACTATATTCAAAATATGGGCTTCAAATATCAATTCTATAAAGAGATATTGCAATTTTAATTACACTCTCTATAAGCGTAAAAGCAACTCGTGAGTAGACTACTCGACGCACCCGTACGCGCTCACCAAGATAAAGGCTCGTGCAGAACCAAACGTGGAGTTCGGTTCCGTGTGAGCATTTTCATGTTATCCTTTATTTCCTTCATACTCATTAACTGTTGACCTACAGAATACCAGACAAAGTTCTTTGAGGTTGATTTTATACTTTCTAGCTGTACACAAATTATTTTTTTCAGGTGATTGGTACACTTTGATGCTCTGTTTTCAGCTTCTTATTTTGTATTAATTCATGTACAGTCTTGTTATTTGCTTTTAAAAATGTTTTTGTATACATTTTAATGTTTGTATCATTGTATGATTTTTAGATTGGAGAAAGAACAAGAACTGAATAGAAAGTAGGAATTATAGCTTCTAAAATCATGTTTAATCTAAAACCCTCTAAAGTCCTGCTTACTTTACAATGGACATCCTGCCACAGAGTTTAAACAAATCTCTGCATTGATTGACTTTCCAATGTAAACAGTTTGTTTTCTTTGTCTGTATGCATTTTTGAAAATAGATGATTATATCAAATTTTTATTTGTTGTTTATTTGTTTCCACTTCACTAAGTTGACCCATCCCTTTAAACCAATAACCATATAGTCGTCCATGCACATCCCACTGTCTCTGTTAGTAACTGTGCACACCCCCAGAATCCCATAATCTAAAACCCTCTCATGCTGTGAATAGATTCTAATGAGCTGGAAACTACAGGTTCTACCCAAAACTAATGGCCCATTGATTCATCTGACATCATTTATAGTTACACATGAGCTACGTATTTAGATGATATTGGTCATTTGGTCTTTTGTGTTTGGAGTTTGGACATTTTCAGTCATTTGTAATTGTTCATAAGCATTTTGGAAGTAAAAATGTCAAGGGGGGAATGCCAGAAGATTGTTTTTTACAGTTCAGGGATATTAAATTGTTCAGTTCAGTTCAGTTTATTCCACATCAAGTAAACATGCAAATGCATAATACATAATACATGATAATTATACACAATACATAATACATAATACATAGAAGTCTGATACATAGGCATATTGACAAGGCTGTGTACATATAAAAGTCGTTGCATGTTTTGTAATACAACAAAAAGAAAATGTTTGCAAGTGGAAGGACTGTAAAAAAAGCTACACTTGTAGTAAACATATGACCTACTGGTTGAAAAGAAAGAAAAAAAAAGCATATGCATTTAAGAAGGAGAAAGAAGGATAAATGGCACTTCATTTGGAAAGGAGAGAGAGAGAAAGAGAGAGAGAGAGAGTGAGAGATTGTGATTTTTGTGGTATGAATAGGAGTGGGAGGGGAGGGAGGGAGGGGGTGGTAAATTGTTGGTTTGGAAGTTGTGTCTGGTTTCTTGACCTCAACTTGGGATGTCTAAAAATACATTACATTATTCACTGCTCCACCTCATTTGTTTGTCTACGCAGTTTCAAATAGCTTCATACCAACTACATTGTATGTTGACTTTGTCCAAATTGTTGTGAAATTAATAGATAATTTTTTCTCTTTTTGGCATGACTCACTGGCTTGTGATGCCAATAATAGTCTGTTTCCATGGACAACTTCATAACAATGTTCATGCTCCATGTATTATGGAACATTTTATACAATATTCACAGCTATATATATGCCATTGTTTTTTAGGATTCTGAAGAAAACTTTTCACAAAGGGGAACCTGAATTGCACATGAAGTGAAAGCTTTAATGATAAAATCAAGGTCTCAAAAAGGGGGCTTAAATTGTTATGATACAAGCAACGTTGATACGGGACTTGTAGTTTCAAAACTTTAAGTTAGCGAAACTTTAAGTTAACAAAACAGACTCACTAACCACAACGAGGGTTCACATGGGCCCGAAACAACGATGCTCGTTGTTCTGAAACTACAAGCCGAGCGATCGTCGTTATTAACACTGGAAGTAGATACCAATTGTGTGTACAGTACACATACAGTGCCCATGTTCATAATTCGTTAAGTTTAAAGTTTAGCTCCCATCGTGTGAACCAGACTGCAGTCTCAAACTGCAGTTTGCTAGATAGTGACATGATAACTGGAAAGCCCCCCCCCCAAAAAAAAAAAAAAAGAAAGAAAGAAAGAAAGAAAGATATATTCATGCATCAAGCTGTATCATGCTTCACTCCCTTTACTTTGCGTGGGACAAAAAATTTGTTCAAATATGGGATGAAAAGGACCAGACATTTGTGTGTTTTGCGTTTGTTTGCATGAATTCTGCTTCTTTAGGTTACCTGTTCAGTCCCAGATCAAAGTTTGCTTTTTCTTCTATCCATGACCAAACACATTCATGAAATTCTATTTTTAAATCTGTGGAACAATAATGAAAAAGAAGAATGCTACAAAACATGTTAAATTTGGAATATTTCTGTAGAATGCTTCTACTTCCCTCTTCCCCCCCCCCCCCCCCCCAAGTGTTCTCTGCAGGTACCATGTAAAAAGTTAAAATGGTGAAAGAGAGATAAACAGCCTCCAGCTATATCAAGAGCTACATTAGAATCAGGCTTGGATTATTTTACTCCTCAGATATGCGGATTAACCCTTTTGAGACAATTGACCACATTTTGTGGTTTGGCTCAATAAACTTTGATTCTGAGCTCTGAAATATATACCAGATGCATGAGTAGAAAGAGCAACAGTTTCTGCACATATTACAGTACATGATGTCCATTTTCGTTGCATGACCATATTGCGTCTGATGCCAGGAATTTTAAAATCGAGAATAAGCTTTAAAATCGTTAAATTGGCAATACATTGGGAGGTTCTAGTCATTGTTTTTTTAAATCAAAATTGGCAATTTGTTCAACTTTTTGACAAAATTCCTAACTATGTATAGATTTCAAAGACATTGCACCTTATCAGAACCATGTAGCACCTAAAGAAAAATCTTATTGTTGCCAATTTGAAGAACAAAATGTGATCAGTTTAGCCCTTAAATAATGCCTGTCCTGAAAGGGTTAATCATACGTGTTGCTCAGGCCTATATCTGTGACAGAGTTTGATTATTTGAGGCTCCCTACTAACTCTTATTAATGTGTCATTTCAAGAAAATTTTCAGTCGCAAAAAACATTCGTAATCCACCTCTGAATGGAAAAGTTGCTTAAATTTGGAGGTCTTTGTGAGATTCAGAGGGGCATTTGCCCCTGGACTCTTCTTAATGCCACTGCCAGCCTTGTGCTGGTTTCTTCTTTCAGACACAGAAACTTTACAGTTTTTTGTATGATAACACTATATATGCGATAAGTAAATTAATTTTCTTGTTTGAATACCATTTACATAATAAAACATATCAAATGTAAAGTATTGTAATATGTTAAAGCAGTTTTGGCATAACTGTTTCAAGCTAGAAAGAAATGAAAATATCAAGACTGATTCATTGTACGAAAGTCTTACAATACGGGCATTGCACACGATCTTGCACTTTCTTTCCTGTATGAGTTTTTGCTAGTACATAGGATGTATGATCTCTTAGTAATCTATGTGTAAACCCTTTCCATAAATAGAGATCATATCAAGTGTTTCTGTATGATTTTTCCTTTCCTGTTGTCTGAAAGGGCTACGCGCACATGTAGTATACCTGTATACATGTAGATGTATGTGGGCAAGTCCAAGCTATTATGTCCAGTACTTTGCAGACCACACCTAGGATTTTAAAGCTCACAGACAGTCTCGGTAGCAAAAACATACTGGCAAGAAACTTATCTAACATAGTCACATACTATTCTTCTTTTATCATAAGACACATGTACGAGATTATTTAACATTCCATTCACGATTACGAACAAATTTTAGTGTAAATATCTGTAAGAAAAGCTTGGTAACGGCTTTTCACTGCCTCACGCTAAGACCATATCCACCCGAAGGTTCGCACTGTGTGTAGCGTATTCTATAACACACAGCAATCCCCATGTGCGTAATGTGTGTGGCCGTTGTCTGAATTTACATCCCCTCTTTTTTGGGCCAGGGATTTTTATTACTTTTCACCTCTCATTCGATAAATATTTCACTTGAGGAGGAAAAAACTTCACAGCATCTTAGTTATGTTAGTACCCTGCTATTCATTAAGTAAAATCAAAGAAATCTCACGAAAAGTTTTTGAGAGCTTCCCGAAACTATCTGTTACCTTTAACACCGGTATATCTGTATACATGTATATTGGGTCAGCCAAATTATCAAGCAAACTAAAATTTTCATGTTAATCCATGTGAACCCCTGCCCTCCCCCGATGATATGAACCTTAGACTTGACCATATCTGAAAATGTTGATTTTTCTCTTTCCTCTTCACAACCTCAGGGACGGGAACCTTTGGGCGAGTGATCCTGACGCGGGACAAGAAGACAAAGGATTACATGGCCTTAAAGGTGCTAACGATAGAGGATATAATCAAACTCAAACAGGAGGATCACGTGAGAGACGAGAAGGCTATACTCAGCATCATCAATCATCCATTCATCATCAAATTGTAAGTATGAAAAAATAAAATTGTTTGTTGAGAGCCAGAAGGGCATTAACTCTGTGTGAAATGATATGATTTAACGCCCTTCTGGCTCTCAGCAAACCAATTATGATTGATATTTGATTGCATTTCCAACCCTCCAAACACCTTTTTTCTTTCTTTGGGGTCTCAAAAATATTGAGTGCTATTTCACTGGTATCAGGGAAGAACTCCCGTAAAATAGAAAGTGGAAACAATTTTAACAACTTGTTATTACCTTTCAGCATACATGTATGGAGTAATGGTTGAGAAACATATGGATATTTCCACTTCAGCTTTTTTATACCATCATTGTAATTATTTATCTAGTTTTTTTTGTTGTTGAGAAAAATTACTAAGTAGGCTTTCATTTACATTTGGAATCTTTACAAATAGAGGGGAAAAGATAGTTAAGACCAGTCTAGAACTCCTCACTCTCTTTTCAGAACCCTTTTAACAAATTATTCATTTCATTCATTTATTGTTTTAGCAGCTCTAGAGCTTTAGATTGGATCCACCTTGCATGTTACATTATTTGTTTTTGCTATGTCGTGAGAGAATTGCCAATAGCAACTTGCCGTTGTCTATAAAAGGACTAAATGCATAAATTTTGAATACACACACTGGGCTAAAGTTATCTCTTAAATGAGTGATAATGAGTCAATTATAAACAGACTCGGAAAATTTCCTAAATTATGAGTTGCAAGCTTATGGTATCAAAATTTGCTTTACCTGCAAACATTTGAGGAAGGCATTATCGTACTTCAAGAGAAATCTGACAGCAGTGATAACAAAGGGATGAGGATGTTTAATTTTGTTTTGATGAGTGTCTATTGTGAGTTCTTATCTTGACACCCTTAAGGGTTGTTTACCTTCTGCAAACACCTCTTGAAGGATTAGGAAAGCAAATATTGTGGTTGGTATAAGAGTCATCTTTGTTTGCTGAGGAGGGAAGATCCTTCACTTCAGATGGGTTAGGAAAAGTGGGATGAAAGTTTCAGCTCTGAAGGAGTAAAGGAGATGTAATTTAAAGTAGAATTCAGAGAAAAAAACAGTGATCTTTGTTAGTTGAGGAGGAAGATTCTCCTCTTTAGGAAAAGTTTGGTGAAAGTTTCAGCTTTGAAGGAGATGTCATTTAAAGTAGAATTACGAGGGGGAAAAAACTGTGATCTTTGTTAGTTGAGGAGAAAGATTCTTCACTTTAGGAAAAGTGGGGTGAAAGTTTCAGCTCTGAAGGAGATGTCATTTTAAAGGGAGTCGGTAACTTTGTGGAGGCTTAATTTAATAAATTGTTGAATTTTGGTATCTGTCTTGTATTATGATGTTCAGAAGGATAAATAAATAGCCAGGCATAGAAAGGTTTTCAAATATATAATGCTATTATTAAGATATCTATGACTGAATACTCCCATTTACGAAGGCGTATGGCCATACGCTTTAGTCTAACACTGAGTCTATGAGGAAAATGAGTCTGGCATTTCCGGTCACTTGCATATGTTTACTTTTGTGAAGCACATGATGATTTTGAAGTGCTTTTTTTCTCTGGGCTTCATTTTTACCCCATATTACATACTGATAGCATGAAAGGCCAGGCAGCTCAGATTTTATCAAGCCTCTACAAAGTTACCAAATCACTTTAAAGTAGAATTAAGAGAAAAAAATGACTGTGATCTTTGTTTGTTAAGGGGGAAGATCCTTCACTTCAGGAAAAGTGGGGTGAAAGTTTCAGTTCTGAAGGAGGTGTCATTTAAAGTAGAACTTAAATCACAGTCCAGAAAATAATTATAGAAGTGTTTTTGGAACACAATCAGAAGCTTGAGAAAGACTTTCTGAGCTACTGTACATCCATGAAAGCTGTGAATGCAGAATTGCTGATCTATAGGATTTTTCTGTTCATGAGACTTGAGAGTTGGAAATGAAAATTTTCGAGATCTGAAATTGTCACTGATCTGAATCCCTATTGTAGATCGCAATGAAATATGAAATGTTTTTTGTTTTATTGCTTTCACTTTATGGCCTATGTGTAACGTCAATCATTTTCAAACTTGTGATTTGTGCGGGCTATGTGGTGGAAACGGTAAATCAATCAAAACAGCCAAATCAAAATTAGACTGTCAATCTACGGGAGGTGTTCTCGAAAATGCTGCACATGTACAAGGTTAAAAGGTCAAGTTGAATTTTGCATTTAGTCTGGGATCGCAATCAAATAATAGAAGTGACTTGTCATCAATTGGGTTGTATCAAAGTAGATACAAGAGAAGAATTATTTTGATTGAAGTCTCCCAAGTTATGAAGCACAGATTACAGAAAGGAAGTTTTTGCACACTTCATGCAGGCAGGTATGATAGACCTACATGCATTCACTGCTACATGTATGGTAGTGGATCCAGTGTCCGAACACTTTTCAGAAAATCAACGATAGCAAATTAAATATCAAACGAATATCTGTCAAACTTACATAATGAATGCTCAAAGTCCTACAGAAAAAGAAGTTGATGGAATTTTAAAAAGACAACGTAGATTTCATATGATATTCCCTTCCGAGTGAACCCCTTCCCAACGACGCGGCGTTCTGGTCCCTTGAAAAAGGTACTGTATTTCCGAATGTGTGAAACCTATGGGAAAAAGACACAACCTTTGTTTCAATAGAGTGGTTTTCATACGCGTAATCCCACGCGTATGAAAACCCATTTTAGGCGCTTAACTGTACATGTTCGGTAATACAATCTGTTCGGAATTACAATCCTTGACTATACTTGAGCATGCTTGTCAACCTGGAAAAGTTCTGCCATTAGATTTTCATTTTTTTGAAGAACAGCTTTGAGGAAGTCATAATGATTTTTTTTTTCTTTCGCTTATCAGAATAAAATGCAAGAATGAACAGAAAGCGGAAATGAAAAAAAAAAAGAGTAAATGTTGCAAGTTTTGTTCTTTTTAGTTCCTTTTTTTATTATTCAATTTTTTTTTTATTCTTTCTTGCATTTTAACCCTGATGAATGCAAGACGAAGGGCTTCATTATGTCTTCTATTGAAATTATTCTTCAAATTTGTAGCTCTCAACAATCATCTCTTCATTTTCAGTTTTAAGAAATACTTCTAAAATTGATCCCACAATTCCACGCATTTATGATTTTGTATAATATGACTTTCACAAAGAAGATCAAGATGTGATCACACTGATAGTTTATAAACGCTTTGAACTACCTTTAAACAAAAAGCCCTCTTGCCAGAGTTCAATCGCTAGGACCACATCCCAGGAGCTGATCACTTTACTCCGATGTCAATCTCAATCACCCCTCCGATCAAACGCCTATATAACTCAATACGGCCATCTTCTCCAAACAACTGCTCCCACTTTGACATGTCTCTTCCCTCGCTAATGCCTTTGCCAGGTCTCCCCCTGCCATGAACTTGGGGCCATCACTCCCCACCCCACCCCCCTGCATCTCTCCCTCCCCATCAGTCCACAGTGCTGTCCTGCAAATTAAAGTTGAAATATATATGAATGCATAGTGATCATTTCATATCTCATATTAAGCAAGTATTCAAAGTAGAAAAACTGTATTTTTGGTTGAAATTGACAGAAATCAGTTAAAACCTGAATATCAGAAACATCTGGCTGTAGACAGACGGGTCAGTACAGGGCTCTGTTTTTGGACATTTGCTTTTAAATATTGTAAGTTGCCTGTTTAAAAAAAAGAGCATGACTTGAAGGTTGGTCGGCAGGATTTTAGGACAATAGCACCCGGGCAACTGTTAATCCATCTCAGGCAACCCCTCCTCCCTGTCTGTTGTATCATCCACGGTCCACCCTTGGCAACCCCTCCTCCCCGCTAGGAGGAAAATTACATTGCTCCACGGGACATGGAGCGTTGGTCATTACCATCCCTCTGCTGTGTGCTATCAGCATCATTCTGGTAGAAGCGAAGGACATCGCCTTGGAACGCGTGAGGTGGAGGGCATCAGTCCCAAAGTTAGCCTGTCTAGCAGACTGCCGAAGATCACCATTTTTATGTCTCATCCTTTTAAATATCTGCCATCCCTATAATGCTAGCTTGAAATTATGTGATTGTTCTTCATGAAGCAGTGTAAAAATTAAAATTTCTTTCGCAAGGGCTACTTCGAAGTCCACCTATTGTGTTCAGAGAATTTAATGCACTACAACCCATGGGCAGAAATATTATTTGACGATGGCTCTTTTTTCATTTACGGTGGCTTTTTCAAGAGTTTCGGGGGCTAATCACCCTTAGCCCCTGCTTATTTTTTTCACTGTCATGAATATGCCTATATCTGCAGGGAGATGGGAGGGGAATTTCACTGATATGTGGTCTGGCTTGGCATGTTTAACTTTGTAATTTTTCCATATGTAAAATAATGAAATGTGCTATTATTCAGTTTTGAATATTATTTCAGTATTAAATTAAAGAGGAATTTGACAGCTACAGTCCCTAGTACATGCAGGCCTCATCAGCCATGCAGAAAAATTATCAGACTGAGAAAGGTTACTGATGTTATACTGTGGTAAGAATAAAACTTTCCGATGAAAATGGCAAGTTGGTGTTGGTGTAATATGTTATTCATTCCAGGAAGCACAAAGAAAAATAATTTCTTGTTAGTCTGTATTATACCTCTGTATAATGGGAGCTTGGTCTAATATTTTTTTTCCGTGGCTATACATGTACCTGTGTGTAAATGGATAAAGTTACGTCTATGCTATGAAAAATATTTTGTTTCCAGTGGTTACCTTGTACATGTGATGACTCAAAGCCAATTTTCAGCAAATTTAAACACGTGAAGCCAAAAGTTGCTTATTTATTGGGGTGCATGCATTAATATTCAAGCTCATGGTAGGAGGCACAATGGTTTTATTTCTGTATTGAATATGGAAATAAATCACTTGTCATGAAAAAAATCTAAAATGATGCAGACATCTTTGAGAAGCTGTATTCAGAATTCAGAACAGGTGTGTAAAAAAGTGCATTTGCCGAGAGATCAATTGCCTACTGTCCATAGAAAATTTAGAAATAGATACATGTGGGTGGTGGATTGAGGATTCGTGTTTTTCTATAATAGCTGTACCACCTGCATTCAACAAGACTTTCTGTGAAGATTTGAATGAAATTGTTTGAATGTACTCCCTTTTTTCGCTGAAGGATCAATGTTTGATTGGCGCTTAATTGATTGTTTAGACAAAAGAAATGATGCATGTCGTGGGGAAAAAAACTTCATCTTTTTGCTCTAGTTTAATTTTTAGACCCCTTAATATATGTAGTTTTGCAAGAAATGATAATGATAATGATAAAAAAATGTCTTATGTACCCAGGGTACCCTCTTCAGTATTATACTCTTCTCCCTAAAAAGGCGCTTTCAATTATTACCCTGGCTTTATAGTCGAGCTTGCATGATAAGGTGCTCAAGCATTCAGGGAATTTCTTCCTACCGGATATACCCATTTACTTCACCTGGGTGGAGAGTGGCAAATTTAGACAGCTGTGACATAGTCATGATAGTGTAAAACTTAGTTTTTTGTTTATGGGAGATCTTTTTAAAAATTTGCTACATGTACATGTATGTTCAGTAGAAGGGCGATTCCATGCAGAGTGTCCCATACGACATGTTTTTCATCCACAAACAAAAATCTCTTCATATGACTAGGACTGTAGGTGGTGATACCAGGAAGCATCATTATTCAGTGGTCATACTGAGACATATGTCGTACAGGACACATTGCATGAAATCGCCCAAAGTGAATTTCCTTGCTGTAATTATATACCATACAGTTATGGGTATACGTGTTGATTAATTTCGCTCAAGCTCTTTATACTTTTTTAGAGTTATTTCTTAGTTTAAGAGCCAGGTAAAGAAGCTGGTAGACTTCTATTTTTGTAATTACACTTTTCAAGCATGTATATATTCAATATTCAAGAATTTTATTTTTAAAAATTCATTACAGAGATACTGTATATTTCTGACTTGTATAAAATTTAGCATTTAGATGTGAACTTTAAACTCAAAATTGAAGTATAGTCCTTCATGCCTTATTCTCTGGAAGCAATGTATGTAAACTTGCTAAATAGGGGCTAGCTGTATGTATATTAAAGCAATAGCTCTATCATTTGTTATAGATCGGCATAACTTCATTTCTCATTGTACAATTGCAAAAGAAACTCATATGTACCAAATGAAACAAGATCTATAGCTTTTGATAGACTGAAATACAATATCATGTTTCATATCCCACGTTGAATTGATGCACTGTGGTCTGTGGAGTCAGTGACACCAAGACTACGTTGTCTTCACATGGTTCGCGCATGATCCGCTCGAACCAGTATCGATTTTTCCTCACAATCAATTACACACTGCAAGAGTTCTTGAATGTCTTATCCACCATCATGTTATTATGTCTGAGAATGCCATGGCTGACTGGGTTTGAAAGAACACAATGGACTCGCCTTGTCATGGGAAACTTGATGAGCTGTGCGCTAAATACCCTTCGGTTTGTTTCTCCCTGCCCAAATATCAGTACTTAAGAAGATTAAATGAAAAGACTACTGTTCCTGAAACTCTTTCTTTCATGAAATGCTCACTTTTTTTTCTTTTTGGAGGGGGGGGGGGGGGGTTCAGATTCACGTAAGTTAATAATTGTATTATTAAATAATTAATTTCACAATCACAATTGACACAACACTGAAATTTTAGCACTTCGCAAAAGTTTCCTTCTGTGAAAATGGCTGTCATTTACAAAATGGTGAAAGGTTTATGCTGTGAAATTTTCAGGTTTTACAGTATGAGTGGAATTTGGAAAGTGATTTCTGTTGATGAAAGATAGAAAATATATGATATGCAGATGAAGGAATGATATAGGACTATGTGATTCATATAAAAGGCAATTTTTCCTTATTCACAAAATAGGAACCTTAAAAAAAATATATTTGAATTATTAAGAAATTAATGTTACATTAGTATAGCAGGAAGAGAAATCCTACTTTATAATTGGAAAGTAAATTTTCTGATTTATTTCGTAATAATGAATACTTTGAGTATCTAGGCTTAAAAGAACTTGTGTCCACTTTTGTTTACAATTTTGTATTTTTCCTGTAACTGTAGGCTCTTCATGCCTAGTGGGAGAGCCTTGCCGTTACTCTAGATTTAGGAATTTACAATTTGGACAACCTGCATGTAGAATTAATTTTTTCTTTGAATATGAAGCATTATCAACAAAAACCATAGTGTAGTTAATGGAGATCTAAGATTCATCCAAGAATTGTTGTTAACAGAGAGAGAGAGAGAGAAATGTCTTCATCCAATTTTGCCTATTGTTAGTCAGGCAATGAAGAAAGTTTCTCAATTGAAATTGATAGGCAGGCGCACAATGGAAGGAACAGTGAAGAAACCTGCACAATAGTCCTTTTTGTAAGTCCTAAATCCATAATCCTGTAAAAGATTTCTGAATAGAAATTGCACTGGAATATCTTCTATGTGCTTCGACACTTTGCGAGAAGATCATTTTCCTTTTACCTTTCATTGAGATTTTGAAAGAGAAAAGCTCACTGAAAACATTTACCGTGGAGCTGAAGAAAGTAGACCAACTCTTGATTCAAGAAAAAGTCCAAAATCAATGCATGTTGTATGTGATAGTTCTATCCAATGCTCCCAGTTACTTCAAAGTGTTTTTGCAAGACTTGCAAGCCATCAAAGATGTAATTTTTCGTTAGTGATCAATACATTTTTTTTGCAAGAGTAGGTTGAAATTTATAACCTAATTCATACAAATGTGTCATATATTGGTTTCTCCCCTACATGTATATGTTCTGACGCCCTTAATACTAGGGTTGAAGAGTCCTTTTTAGGAAGTTGGGGGAGGGGGGGGGGGGGGTCCTGAGAGAAATGTTGGGGATCTGTGGGACTGGATCCATGTAACAACGTCACCTCTTTGTTTCAAAACATTTTTCTGACACATTGGCACACCCCCCCCCCCTTTTGAAACTCAGGTGACATACCTGAAGTACACAATCCTCTAAATATGCCCATCTTTTCAAATTTTTGACCCAAAAGGCTCCTGAAAAAAGTGATGGCCCTTAATTTTTTTTGCTTGCTAGAGATTTTCGAAGTTGTAACAGGCCGCAAGGCACCCCCAGGTCCTCCCCATTTCTGACACTTCTGTATTCTGACATAGGCTCTGACACAGGTATGTGAAAATCAGTAAGTCATTTGTCCATCAGTGTACACTGTACATAAACACTCCTATACGTGTACGAAGTGTTGGGAGTGTACGAAGGATTAGTACCTAGAGGCAAAAAATGCTTTAATTGCTTTAATTTTTACTTTCATATATGCTCCCTCCTCTCCCCTGGCCAAATTTTCATAACCTTTCCTTGTTTTTCATATACACTGTATAAGGAAATTGAACCTCCATGTATGATTATAGGTGTCACGTCATGAAGCCAGCATCAAGAATGTTATATGAAGGAAGGATATAGGACATCATTCCATTCCCTGTTCCTCCCCATATCCTTCATATAGGCCAACCCATATGCCGTATGTGATGGGTTCCAGATGTAACACGTAGACATGAATGTAACCTACAGATGACAAATTAATCCTGGACTTAATAGAGGATGGAAATAGATCCTGATTATTAGTACCACCGATTAAAATGGCAGTGGCGTGATGACTGGAATTGCCTGCAGGTTATCGGCAGCAAACAGAACTGATTATGTGACGTGACTGATGTACGATATCAGAGAACAACATATAGCCTGTTCAGACTATGTAAAGTTATACAAGATTCGTATTTATAAAGAAATGTATAAAAAAAAAATCATTGTATAGTGAAAGGAGAGACTAGCTGGACTACAACATCGTATATAAAGAAATTTCATGTAAAGGAAACTGGTTTGGGGGAAGTCAGCTGACACCATGTGTTTTGTATCAGGTTATGTCATGGACAGTGATGGCACATACAAAATTACAGCTGATCGGTCACATCAGCATGCACACACGATAAGCCCCTCCCAGTTATACGATTCACGTATGATAGGATGTTAAGACTGCAAGGGGATGCTGATTCTTTATCAATTTTTAGTGCGAAACGATGCTCAAACATGCATGTTTTCCATGCAGTCATATCAAGAGATATTTCAATTTTGAATGAAATAAAATGAAAAAAAAGAACATATGTTGTACAGGCCACGTTGCACGGAATTGTCCCATACAAAGTTTCGTTATAATACGACTTTCAGACTATAGAAAATTAATTACTTATCGTATAGCTATACAATGAATTTATAGGTAGTCTGAACAGGGGATAGATGTTATCATGTACAGGAGGGGAGGTTAAGGAGGAGGTTTAAACCCGACTATTTGTAACCATTGTGTTAATGAGAAGGATACGATAACATGCGAGTGCAGTGCAAGGATTTGGTGACAGGCAGATTGTAGGGAGAGAGAAATGCATCCTGGGATGTGAAAGTGATGGATGGGTTATGTCGTAAGTTGAGAGAGAGATAACATCAATGAAAGTAACCTAAGTTTGACATTTCAGAGAAAAATATGTTTCTTGAATAGTGCAGCGTGCCTTTGAATGTAATTTCTCGCTTTTTTAGGTCTATGCCACAAAAGCAGTGGGAAATGTTGTGAACAGGGAGATGGAAGAGCCACAATGACTCAATCATGAAGAAACTTTGTTACTCATTGAGTAAAAAAGTTTTCTTTCCCCAAAGAATTTTATTATCATGAATGTGGTCATCTTTATATTTCTGCCCTCTGTGAATGCACTTGAAAGAGAACAGAAAAGTACATTTCTTTTTCAAAAAGAGAAGTACATGTAAATTTCTTTGTCAACGCACCAACTCTCTGATTATAATTTTGAGTGGAACCGGCCATTTTGGAGTTTTTAAAGCATTTTAGGAGAGCTTTCTTTCATTTCCACATGACAAAGAATACATTTTGAGCTGTTTTTCTGAAGTCTTGAAAGGTTTACTACCTATCAAGGGGCATGATGTAGTCACCATGACTCTGTTCTCATTACGAGATTGGAAAGTGGATCGCGCTATCGTGGGGTGTGTCAGGGAGGTCCACTGGCACGCCGCGGGTTCACACCTGCAAGAGGGTAGCACGATCTATCTTAGTACTCTCTGCACAGTAAACTGCGAATAGGCACTCTCTAGATCACGCTATCTCTCTTGGACCTCCCCCAGAGGTTTTCCAGTTTGGGATTGCGCCGAAACGACGTCGCCGCGTTTTCACCTTAGAGGGTGGCATGATCTAGTGCTTGCTATCCCTTGTAATGTGAACGGAGTCCATGAAAGGAGGGGGGGGGGTACCTGTAGATCATGAGAGGAGGAATTTTTGGAGTTTTATTCATACATAACTGAGCACAGTATGTATTGTACTGCTCTAAAGGAGCTATATTTATCTGCAATTTTAGACAACAAATACACTTTATTTACTTTTCGAAACAGGCTTGATTGCACTTCTTTTTTCCCCAAAAACTAACCTACATTCCTCAAACCCAGGAGCAGTTTGAAAAACAGAAGTGAGGTTCACACAAAGGGAACTAAACTTTAAGTTTTTGCTTGTAGTTTCAAAACTTTAAGTTAACTTGTAGTTTCAGACTGTATGAGCAGACTCGTAGTTTCGAAACTTAAAGTTTACTTGTAGTTCTAGAACCACAAGCAAGCTCGTGGTTAACGCCGAAACCACGAACAGTGGGTGGTCCTCCATCGCATTTTCGGACCGTATGGACAGAATAAACTTTAAGTTTCGCAAGCTCGTGGTTAACGATGACCTCTCTGTTCATGTTAAACTTCCGGATCATACCCTTTGCGCGAATGATGAACACAGGATCTGTATGTGTACTCTACACACAATTAGTAGTATCTACTTCCGGTGTTAACAACAACGATCGCTCGGCTTGTAGTTTCAGAACAATGAGCATCATTGTTTTAGGCTCGCGTGAGCCCTCGTCGTGGTTAGTGAGTCATTATTTTCGTTAACTTAAAGTTTCGCAAACTTAAAGTCTCGAAACCACAAGTCCCGTATGAACATAGCTAGAGCAGGAATAGTTCCTTGACCCATTTTTTAGAAAATTTTGAAAACAAATTCACATCTTGAGCTTGGATAGAGAGAGTTGACAGCTTGTTCAAAGTATGGCAATACTTATAGTACATTTCCTTTAATGAGTTAAAGGAAACCAAAACCCAAGGAGAGAATCAATGTTATTGGAAAATGAAAATTCAGAGAAGCACTTTACAAAAAGTTTCATTAAAATTGGTTAAAAAATGAGAGAGTTATGGAAGTTTGAAAAATCTCGTTTTACTTTCTATGGGGATCCTCAAATTGGCAAAATTGCTTCAAAATGGCTGATTTTGTGAACAAATCTCCATTTGTTTTGTACACAGATTTTCAGATTTTCCCCATTATCTTTCAAGGTGCAGTTAATCTCCTTCTGAGCTCAACATATATAATGGGAAAATGTATTTTACACCACATATGTCGAGTTCAGGAGGAGACAAGGAGCACCAAAACAAATGGAGAGTTGTTCACAAAATCAGCCATTTTGAAGCAATTTTGCCAATTTGAGGATCCCCATAGAAAGTAAAACGAGACTTTTCAAACTTCCATAACTCTCTCATTTTTTAACCAATTTTAATGAAACTTTTTGTAAAGTGCTTCTCTGAATTCTCACTTTCCAATAACATTGATTCTCTCCTTGGGTTTTGGTTTCCTTTAACATCAAAAACTTTCATTGGTTGTATTCGTTGTATTTCTTACCAAAATGTTCAAAATTTTATACTGGATAGCAAATGAGTAGACATATACTTTCAAAAAGCCAACAAATACCCAAAGTTAGTTAATAATAAATGACGGATAATTTATGATAAATGATGTTTAGAGAAATGTCACATTTTCTTTTCCAGGAAATTCTTGAATGAAATATATTTTTTTGTTGTTTAATAAGTTGTGTTAAGGATGAAGTCACTGTTAGAAGATGTATTGATTTGGAGTCTGCTGGATATAATCATTGTCTGAGATGTATAGCTCTATTCAAGTATAATTTAGTTTAGTTCATTTTGGCCTAAATTTATCTTCCTTGAACTTTGATCAGTCTACTGAGAAGATTCTTCTTTTCATTTATCAGTTTAATAAAGTCATCACAGGTAAGTCATTGAAACAATCTTTCTATGAGCAATGACTTTGTTTGAGTTGAGGTTTAGCAAATACAAAAAAGGCAGTGTATAGAAAGGTGATGACATTTTAAAAAACATTTGTGAGAATATTACAAATAGGAAAACACTTCCTTGTTTCCCACCTTTCCCATGGCAACGGTCACTAGGCAATAAAATCAAAATTAATCTTTGTTTGACTTTCGAGTGTAGCAATCTGTTCATGAATCTTTAAAAATGGAAGTAGTTGAACTGAAAATTGTAAGTGCTTTGGGGAAGTATTTTGTGTTCACGATACTGAAGTTTTTCTCTATAATCTAACAATATTCTATTTTTTTATATACAAGAATAGAATATTGTTATTGTGATAATTATGTGCTATATAGCGTATATCACATTATGACATGACGTCCCTATGGGCTTCCAAAGAGCTTTGGAAATTATGACCCTGGCTCTGGTAACCGTTGTTAGCATGCACTGCTTTTCAGGGAATAACCTTACCAAATGCCCACTTGCCTCACCTGGGTCAAATGTGGCCAATGTAGATTAATATCTTGCCAAAGGACTTCAGTGCTGCAGCAGGGATTTGAACCCTGGACCTTGTGGTACAGAGTCCAGAGACTTATCCACTGGACCACCACATCTTTACTGCATGCAATGTCTGAAACACGGAAAATGTTAAAGCAGGAAAAGTTCCTGTGGTTGAAAGTAAGTCACTCCAAAGCACTTGGTATCCCGCCCCAGGTGTAGTTTACCTTGCAAATAAAGACTTGTACTGAGTAAATATGATAGGTCTGTGCCTTGTATTTGACCATGGGTGCGTTCAAGCAATTTTTGAAGCTAGAATTCAAGAACATGAATCACAATACAAAATGCCGTTTTAAAGCATGGTTTCTTGTAGGGGTACAACATATGTCTTTTTTCCATATATTTTGTCCAAAAATGAAAAATCTCTCGATATGACCATTTACTAATGGTGCTTTCTGGTATCGCCACCTATAGTCATGTTTATATCAAGAGATTTTTCATTTATGGATGAAATATATGGATCAAATGTCATATGTTGTACGGGGCACTCTGCATGGAATCACCCAAGAGCAGTAGAAGAATAGTGTATTAGAAAAATAAGTAGCATGTAGACCTATAAGTGACAGTTTAAAACATTCAATTCTGTTTTAATGCCCTTTTGATTATGCATATGAGCCTCTATCCTGTCGTGTTCAATCTCAGTTTAATGATTTCATAGTGAAAATTCTTGTGAACAATAAGTCAAATTAGCTATTATTGACTTTTAACAAATGAAAACAATTACCATGATCAGGATAATAATGCTGATTGTCAGCAGTCCCCTTTTGATTTGCTGCAGTGACTTGTATGTAGGGGCAGCTACAGGATTTTGTAAAGAGGTGGGGGATGTTCCATTTCGCAAGAAATTGTGACAAGAAAAAAAAAAAGGGTCATCAGATTGATTTTTTTTAGATGTTGAACTCTCACCCAGAAATCGGGGGGGGGGGGGGGGGGGGGGGTCCAAAACACGAAAAACCTGTGGAAGGAAGAAAAAGGGGAGGGATCCACATTCCCTTGACTCAAACTCCACTCTCCCTGATCTGCCCCTTATATTTCAAATACAGAATATCGGATTTGAGACGCAATTCACTGTGCATGTTTCTTGTCAAAGCTCGCTAATGATTTAGAGCTCTGCATTCTTTTGTGTGCACTGTTGAATTGTGGTCATCGACCGAGATTGCTTTCAGAAGCAAGAAATGTGAAGCAAATTTGGAACTGTTGGCCAGTTAACTAAGATACTAAGCTTGTTATGCTTGTTTAGAAATCTGTGTTGCAAATGGTTATGAGTTTATCAAATTTAAGTTACTTTTTCCTTATATGTGCAGTCTCATGCATGTATATGCTCAGGATATTTTCACTTGTCTTAAAATAACTGAAACAGAAACATGTTGAAAAAGTTACGAACCTCAAACAAACATGATATTTCCTTCC
Source organism: Heliocidaris tuberculata (assembly GCA_025618425.1). Taxonomy (NCBI): domain Eukaryota; kingdom Metazoa; phylum Echinodermata; class Echinoidea; order Camarodonta; family Echinometridae; genus Heliocidaris; species Heliocidaris tuberculata. Next base: position 8,189,838 of record CM046850.1, read on the forward strand.
TTTTAGTTTAAGGGCCTACATGTGTACATGTATGCATGTATTCTCCTTTTACAAGTGCATATACAACCAGTGATGCTTTATATGGCATGTGTATGAAACGATATGAAGTAGAAAAGAAAAGTAAAAAAACATCTTAACCCTTTCAGGACAGGAATTATTTAAGGGCTAAATTGATCACATTTTGTTCTTCAAATTGGCAACAACAATATTTTTCTTTTAGTGCTACATGATTCTAATAAGGTGTAATGTCTTTGAAAACGATATACATGATTAGGAATTTTGTCGAAAAGTTTTAAAAGTTGCCAATTTTGATAAAAAACAATGATTTTGAACCTCTTGATATGTTGCCAATTTAAGGATTTTAAAGCTTATTCTCATTAATTAAATTCCTGGCATCAAACGCAATATGGTCATGCAAGAAAAATGGACACAGTGTGTGCAGAAATGTTTGCTCTTTCTACTCATGCATCTGGTATATTTTTTAGAGCTCTGAATCAAAAGTTATTGAGCCAAACCACAAAATGTGGTCAGTTGTCTTGAAAGGGTTAAATACATGAAAGCCAATGTACAGACCTATCACAATTACAATTTTATTAAAGGGGAAGTCCACCCTGGTATTTAGTTGATTTGAATAAAAGCAGAAAAATGAGAGAAACATATATCAGTGAAAGTTTGAGTAAAGTCTGACGAGAAATAAGAAAATTATAAATTTTTGAAGTTGTAACACAAATAGGCAACTCAGTGACATACAGTGTATCTTGCAAGCTCCTCTCCCATACAGTCTGTACAAAAAATTTCCTAAATATTCATTTTCTGAGTTTTTGAAGAAGGAATACGTTTGTTTCATACAGGTTTTTTTTTGTGTAAAAACATATGTGCAATGACTATATCTAGGTTGCATGTATGATGAAACATTTTCTTTAGAAAATAGGGGTGGACTTCCCCTTTAAGTAGTCAACACTTGAGACACTTTTTTTTTTTACTTGAGAGCCCATGTACAATGTTATCACAATTACAATTAATTGACTATTTGACATCATCCCACAGAAGTGTAGGCCTAATTATTGGAAACACCTCTTTGAACAGAACTTTGTTATCTCATATATGTATTTTTTTAAACCAGGAGTATTGAGCCATATATTGTTCACATTTTTTCCTGATGAGCATCTGTGAATGAACATTGGACATTAGAATGAAATTTAGATGATGATAATTGTTAAAGGGAAAGTCCACCCTGATTTTAAGTTGGTTTTAAAAGAAGCAAAAAATTTAAAGAAACAGATCAATGAAATTTTGAGCAAAGTCCAATAAGAAATAAGAAAGTTATGAATTTTTGAAGTTGTAATCAACCAAACACAAATTGGCAACTCCGTGACAAGCTCCTCTCCCCTGTGCTCCGTACACAAAAATTCATAAATTTTCATTTTCTTTGTTTTTGATGAGGGAATTGATTTGAATCGTACAAGTTTTGTGTAAAAGCATAAATGAATGATTATTATCTAGAGTGCATGTATAATAAGATATTTTTTTAGAAAAAAAAATTAATGATTTTTTTCAGTACAGGGCAAGAGATGAGCTCGCAAGATATGTCACAGAGTTGCCAATTTGTGCTTGATTGATTATAACTTCAAAAATTGATAACTTTCTTATTTCTTGTCGGATTTTGCTCAAACTTTCACTGACATGTTTCTTTATTTTGCTTCTTTCAAATTAAATTGATATCAGGGTTGACTTTCCCTTTAAATGAGGTAAACTGAACTCCCACTTCCAACTCGGCAGGATCCATGGTATAGGAACCACTGAAATGCGCAGGGTTAGTGAGTCCTGAGATTCTTCGTGAAAAGCACTTGTGAATGAACATTCAAATAGAATCTGGGTGATGAGAAATGTTGGATCTAAATGAAGCAAGGAGTTATCACAGAACTGCTCCTTGAATGAAGTAAACAGAACTCCCTCACAATCATTTGGAGACTTTGTGGGAACCGTGACCCCTATGACAAGCTGAGGGGTCACCACTCGTGATGACATGTGCTCTACAAAATCCAGCAAGTCAATTTGTAGTCTTAGAATATAGGCCTAAACTTTGCACAGCCATGTACTTTTCCAACTTACGAAAGATGCAGTGTAAAAAGGAGGCCTCCCTTACTTATCATTTACCATGGTATCCATCTAATACTCCTGGATCAAGATGTAGACCAAATTTTCTTAAGGGTTTAGTTAAAAAATGCTCTTTCCATTCATTCTGTACAGCTACAAAAGATCATTTATTACAAGAGTATATTCAACACCCATTGTAAATATCATCTTACTTACGTGTAGATAGTAGCTACTATATTTTATGTCATACAATCTTTTTACAATGTAATCCATTTATAATGTAAGTGTATTCATATTTGTCTCAAGGGCGCCACACCCTACTAGCAGTATTGCTCTGTAGTGGTGTCCTATTACCAAAGATTTGTTTTTCAAATGTATACTATATTGTGATCAATTTTTGGTAATAAAGTTTTTCATTCATTCATTCATTCATTCATTAAAAAAAATTAGGAAGCCCCCCCCCCCCTCTCCAAAAGGAGGTCCTTCTATTTTAACCTAATGAATACTAAGCTTTAGATGACTCTGACTGAATTAAGTCTGTAGAAAAAGCTTGTCCTACTCAAATTAACCATTGTTTTACCGGTAATAATAGGTTCAGACTTGCAGACACATGTGAAAACGTGTCCTCAGATTTCTGAATTTGCCAAAACTTTAAAATGAGACAAAATTTTCAGACTAAGGTGTAAGGACAAACTCTCTGTCAGTACAAATTCTAAGACATTCCGTGGAGTTCACCCAAGGTCAGACCTCACAAACTGTCATTCACTTCGGCCTTTGTTGGAAAACTTGAGGAACCATTTCAATGGACCTGACCCTCGAAAAACATCATTATCCATGCTCTCCTGACAGAGCACATAAACCTGGAAGTTTGGAGGACTTTTTCCAGACATATGCAAGCATTGATTCCAGGCAGATTGCCTTTATTTTTTCCCTTTCCATTCCATAAAAAAAAATGTTTTTCCCCCCATATATTACAGAAAGTGAGTTGCACTAATATGCTTTTTGCACTTGATTTTTTAAAACCCTGTACTATCCTTAACCCCAGACTGTTTCTTTTTCTGTTCTCATTTGCAGTTTTAGTCCCGTATTGTCTCCCTAGTTAGAGCGCTTTGCCCCACTCACCTTTGCTAGGGCTAACCCTGCTTTTTTCCAGGGCTGAAATAATCCTGTACTATCATGGAGTTAGCCCACTTTTGTAAAAGGCAATGTGAACAGAAAGTGGGCTAAGCTTAGACCCCTGTTACACCGGAATCCTAAGGAGTCTCGGGTAGGTTTCAAATCCGGTGTAAACGCACGAAACCTACCCAAGACCACTTCTGAGCAAACAAGTCTCGGACTACCTAGCGATGTGGTACGAGACTGGTTCGGGGGCGCCCTGAGACTTCTCAGGATCCGGTGTAAACGCTAACCTACCCGAGACTGGTTTGTGCGCTGCTAGCACCTGTCCGCCTATGCCCACAACTCCGCAAACATAAAGTCTCACCCGAAACCTGTATCGGGTAGCTTTACGTAAGTCGGTGTGGGTTTTATTTTCTAGGTGATGTGATGTTTGTAAGAAATAATCTATATGTAGATGCATGTGAAGTTTAGGACCATTGATTTTGAAGAACAGACACTTCAATATGTGTCATTATAAAATAAAAACTTCGGAAACTCAAATTTTTGCCTTTCTTCTGAAATTAAAATTGTGAAGAAAGGGAAAAAGAAGGATGATCTAATGGTGGTGTAAAATTTAGACAACTTTGTTTCTTTTCGAAATTGTGGGTAGGCTTGCATCATAAAAGGTTTTGTGATCAAAACTTTAAGGAAAACTGCAGAAGGTTAGAAAGATACAGTTCATGACTGTGTAGAAGAACTGAAGCTGAATTCACACAGACATACATATAGGCCAATGTTCTCCCCTCATGTATAAAAAATTTCCCTCCAACTTTGTTTAACATTGATAAATGCTGGAGATATGTGGGAGCGATGAGGAAGTTTGCAAAGTTAAGCTCAAAGTCAATATTTTTGACAAATCAGGTAAATTTAGACTGTGTATAGGTTCCACCCCCTGTTGATATAATGTAAACACTTCACTGTCTACATGGCAACCAGGCTTTGAAAGTAAACTGTGAGCTAGATTACAGAACACTTTCATGAAAATATGAAATATTTGCAGGTCAAGGATGTAATTCACCCTGTAAATCAGGTTAAATGTTTTTTTCAATTTTCCTTTGAGTCAAATGGCCTTGGCTATCCTGTTCATTGATTCTGTGCATCACAATTTATTACCACACATTTTTCTGTTGCAGGGCGATTTTTAAGATTTCTCTCTATAGAGTTTCTGGGGCATATTGCCCTCACTCCCTAATTATTCTCTCTCACTACTGCAAATTAACAGTTTTCCACTTACCATATTAATCCCTAATCCCTTTAATCCCTTATCCCTATACATGTACAAGTAAAAATATCCACTACTACTTTTGGTTCTTCAGTTATCCAGAAACAGGCTGTATATACTTTGTACTTTATATAATAAAGCACTGATATTTTCCAACAATAAAATAATGTTAAAGTGTACCAATCACCTGAAAAAATAATTTGTGTACATCTAGAAAGTATAAAATCAACCTCAAAGAACTTTGTCTGGTATTATATAGGTCAACAGTTAATGAGTATGAAGGAAATAGAGGATAACATGAAAATGCTCGCGCGGAACCAAACTCTGAGTTTGGTTCAGCGTGAGCCTTTATCTTGGCGAGCACGTATGGGTGCGTCGAGTAGTCTACTGACGAGTCGCTTTTACGCTTATAGAGAGTGTAATTAGAGAGTGTAATTGAAATTGCAATATCTCTTTACAGAATTAATATTTGAAGGCCATATTTTGAATATAGTATAACGACATGAAACCTCTAACATACAGAACAAATTATTTTTGGTGATTGGTACCCTTTAACTCCTTCATCTGATAATACATGTTTGACCATTAGGGCTTTCTATAGGCCTGCATAGCATGTCATTTGATTCAGAATGACATTAGTTGAGTTGAATTTAATTTGTCAGTTTAACATTAATTATTCAAGGATTTCTTTTTCAGCACTTCTTGTACACCTTGATATCATGCTGGTTTAAAGTACCAAACAAGCACTTATTTACATCGGTATATTGTTCAACCAATTCTATAGAGATTCCACCAATCTTTTCAATTTTGGAGAGGAAATAGAGTCCGAATAAAACCTCTCTTATATGTCAAGATGGTCTAACAAAAGTCACCATGTGGTTGATATAATGAAATGAAGCATAGCATGACTAGTCTGAGTCACAGACTGTATTGATTATAATAGGCCTCACCTTCACTTCTAAAAAGGGGTCTAAGACTTCTAAAAATTATGTTAATACCACCCATTTTGAAAATCATGTAAAAGCTTGCTTTTGAAAGCCAATTTTGATATGATTTTGTTTTTATCAAGTCACATAGACTTTTAAATGTAGGTTTCCTCAGGCCTGAGTGTATAATGGCTAGAGATGTACTTCAACTTTTAAAGAAAGCAAAGATGTAAAAGCATGTCTCTTGTATTTGACTACATAAATAGTTCATTAATTTGAGCCTCTGAACAATGGTTGTATCTTTGTTTCAATTTGAGATTTGCTTTTATTTTATTATTTATGTTATTAATTATTAATTATTTATGTTATTAATTATTAATTATTTGTTATTTATAATTCATCATTTATTTTCATTTACTATTTTATCAGAATTTCAGAAAGATACAGAATGAAAAGAAAATTCTCTCTGATTTGTTTGTACTCTACATAATTTATCAAGTTTCAGTCTTAGTCACGCAATTTTTTAGGGTCTATATCATTTGCGAAACCAAAGGCACTTTGCAATATGGACGCAGATTGTATTACATACTCCACATCTAGACCTGTACCCTTTTACTTTTACAGATAGTAATGATCATGCCATGAAACAGAAAGATACATTGGTAGTACAGCAGTAGAGAATGCTTTTAAATGGATAGGATAGGATACAAATGATTTTAAAATTGTTTCTTGGCGTTTTGGCCTATATGATGGTGTAAAGGGTGAAGGCCTCAAATAGGCTTTTTACACTTGATTTTTTTAACTCCAGACTATTTTTTTTTTCTCATTTGCAGTTTTAGTCCCGTATTATCTCCCTAGCTGGAGCGCTTAGCCCCACCTTTTGACATTTTCCAGGGTTAAAATAATCCCCTACTATCGTGGAGGTAGCCCACTTTGGTAAAATGCAATATGAACAAAAAGTTGGCTAAGCTTAGTCCCGTATTATCGGTAGTGCTAAATCCTCATTTAGCCCCACCGAGCAAAATTTTGCAAGTGTAAAGAGCCAGAAAATTTCATAAACTTTGCAAAAGTTTTGTACACACTAAATGTTGTAGATTTACATTACATGGTCAGTTACCGTAGCAACTTCGTGCGATGAAATCAATTCAAGAAATACTAAACCATGATAAAAATGTTTTATTGAATTTGAAAAGAGTGTTTGATCATATAGACTACCCAAATGACTTCTCCCCTTGCAATGGGATCAATAAAGGTCTATGGAAGGACCCGTTATTGTTGTTTTGTTGGACCTCACAATGGGATTTGAGCTCACTTTATCATTGGGACCCCCAGTTTTGTATTTGGCACTTGTTACAGTGCAAGTGTGCATGTGATACCCTGTGCACATGGGTCTTCCATCTACCGCCCGACCCCCCTCTGTAGAAAACTTGGCTGAACTTGGTGTGTGTATCATAATGTACGTGTGCGCTAGACGATATGATTTGTTAGTGTCGTTTCCAAGGCTACTGTATGAAGCAGAGAATGAAGTAGTCTTGGTAATATTCAAGATTTTTATACCAGAACCAGAATTTGGCTGATGATATAGGCCTACCGTGTTTTTTCAAGAATTCATGATGCATGCAGAGATAGATTTACATTACTGCAATACCCTTATGCAAATTAGTGTTGTGGTTTTGCCACAGTATTATACAGGGACAAGGTCATTTGAAAAACGAGGAAGACGAAGTAACAGTTATCATTGAGCAGTGGTCTACTTTATTGACTATTATCTCATTTCAATTGAATATTACTGTTAACTTTTCACTGAATATGTGGTTTTCTTGTATTGTACTACGTGAAAGCAGTATTTATACTTTAGTAATATTTTATTATTCAATATGTTTCTATTTTCATCACATGGAGATAAACATGCTGCTGCCCTCATTAATAACAATGTGGACAATACATGCACGCCACAACTGGGCGTTGTGGCGTGCGCCTGTAATCCAGCTAACAGTGGAAGTTATAAACTGATTCAGCGGACCCAGGTTCGAAACTGAGTCACGTCTTTCGGATGGTGACGTTAAAGGTCGGTCCCCAGACGTAAATAATCATATCTGATTGAAACACGTCTGTAAAAACCCAATTACACACACACACACACACACTCTGACAATTTGGGATTGTTCAAACTTGAAATTGAAAAAGATATGTATCAATATTTTCATCTCCCTTGTAATGAGATCTTTTTACTTGAGAAAGAAAGGCAGGAGCTCAAAAAGATCATGGAGGATAGAACAGAGTGAAGAAAATTTTTCAAGTCATTGCCAGTATGCTTGAACTTTTAGTAAATAAATTAAAGAAATAGAAATGCAGGATAAATAAATAAATAGATGTAATAAATACTGATCATATTCAGCCAGAGATATGAGATTAAATCCATTGACATAATCCATTAATGTAAATAAATTCATCTGTACTGGTGTAAAAGCATTTGCAGTCCTCTAGTATAAATTAAAGCTGCTACATTGTTATCTGAAAGTACAAGTCCCAAATTTCATGGCAAAAATAGTAGAATTTGTGATTAAAATGAATTTAGCAAAGTCAAGGGCTATGTTCATGTATACATATCACCTGCTTCATGTATACAGCGTAACAATTGAAGATGTCTAGTTTAAACTTCTGAACCCATATGTGACCAGCGATGAAGATGTGCTTCAAATTATTACCCAATTAGTGATCGCGGGTTCTGTTATGTCTGGACCTATCCCTCTCTCCCGATGGGATCTCAACAGAAGTATTTTGGATCCATCATCAATGACACTTCCAAGATGAGACACTGCCAAATGCCGGTGATAACGAAGCCAGTTGTTAATGCAGGAGTTATACCTGGTTGACAGTCCAGCTATGCGGCTAATTAAAGTGGCATTTAATTGGCGGAAGGGGGCCAAACTCCCAAAGAGGCACTTTGCCTTTGTGGAGGTGTAAATATAAAACTGGTAGCAAGCCATTCTGTACATGAATATGGCACTGGCCCATGATGTCAGTGATGTGATTTGATACTGATGCAATTTGTGAGCATATATCATTACATTTCAAGTAGACACTAGCTACGTTCATACAGGACTTGTATGAAACAACGACTCACTAACCACGATGAGGGTTCCCACAGGCTGGAAACAATGATGCTCGTTGTTCTGAAACTACAAGCTGAGCGATCGTCGTTGTTAACACCGGAAGTAGATACTACCGATTGTGTGTACAGTACAGATACAGATCCTGTGTTCATAATTTGCGCGAAGGGTATGACCCAGAAGTTTAATATGAACAGAGAGGTCATCGTTAACTATGAGCTTTTAAAACTTTAAGTTTATTCTGTCCACACGGTCTGAAACAGCGACGAGGACCCCCGCTGCTCGTGGTTTTGGCGTTAACCATGAGCTCGCTTGTAGTTCTAGAACTACAAGTAAACTTAAAGTTTAAAAAATTCGGATCCATTCATATGTGTTCTGAAACTACAAGATAACTACAAGTTAACTTAAAGTTTTGAAACTACAAGCGAAACTTAAAGTTTAGCTCCCTTCATGTGAACCTGACTACTGTGGTCTGTTTTCTTTAGTAGTCAACTTGTAATTAAAATTTATAGTTGTTTCTGCATCTTCTGTTGGTAACAAAAATGCACTGGAGCAATGAGTGATCTGGCTCGGGTAAGCTGAGAAATAACTGTGGAAAAAAATAAACAGAAAATCTTGTCCTCAAAGAAATAGCACTTTTCTTAACCCTCCCAAAGCTTCTTTGAATGAAAAAAAAAAAAAGTCATTTTGAAAGATGAAATGTAAGAGGATGACTCAATCTTTACATGTTTGTTTTGTTGATTTGGTGATTTCTGTAATGAATGCAATGAAAATTGAATGTGATACCTCAAAAATTGAAATATATCTTATTACAAAAATCATATGTTTTGATATTTTGGATCATAAAAAAAAATGTTATCTTATTTTGCAGTTTTCTGGGTGAGAAAGCCCTCAGCTATTGTCTGCAGAGTGTTATCTGAAGAGATATTGTGGTTGGGAAATAAATAGTCACAGCTAATAATACTTGGCACCAGAAGCATTATGTATGATAGACATTAGTGTTATAATACAAAATCAACTAATTTGTCTGTCCTGTTTCTTTATTTTATCTTCAGGCACTGGACGCACCACAATGATACTTTCCTCTACATGCTCCTGGAGTATGCCTGTGGTGGCGAACTCTTTACATACCTCCGTAACAGTGGCCGCTTCAACAACGACACGAGCAAATTCTACGCCATGGAAATCGTTTCTGCAATAGACTATTTACATAAAGAAACCATTGTATATAGAGACTTAAAACCAGAGAATATATTATTGGATTCAGAGGGTCATGTGAAGCTCACAGATTTTGGGTTTGCCAAGAAGCTGGTGGATAACAGGTGAGTGTTAAAGGGAAGACCTAACCTTAATGGCAAGTTGTTCTGAAAGAAAGAGGAAAAATCAGAGCAGCAGATTGGTGAAAGTTTGAACGATATTGGACAAGCAATAAGAAATTTACATATATGAATTTTGGAAAGTAATGTCACTGTGACAACTACCCCCATCCACTCATACATACGGAAGTGTATAAAATGTCTTTTTTTCCAAAATGTATTACCGGTACTCAGTAGGATCTTTTTCTTTTAGGAGGACCTACATGTATAACGATATGCTATCTACAATATATTTTAAAATGCTGCCCTGAGAGAAAAAGCCCTTAGGAGAAAACCGCAAATTAATGATATTTTAGTGTATGATAAACAGGAGAGTTGATCGCCAATATGTCACAATCGACTTACCAAATTGCCCAATTTGAGATTTGCGTATATTTAGTTATCTCATTTTTCAAACATCCATAACTTTCTTAAGTGCCAGTGAAGTGAAACCTGTACTGTGAAGCAGGGTGAAAATAGGGAGAACCATTAGAATAGTTTTCAACATGATTCTTTTTCTTTAGGAATGCTGCAAACCCTTTTCATTTATTTTGTTAATGATGAATCAAATTTAAAGGAGCTTCTATTTCTTTGTTTTCAGATAAAAGAAATTAAAGGTTCTACATTATTACTGGGAAAAAAATTATGTTTAAATCTTCTCCAATGGTATTAGGTACTTTGAACTGCTTTAAGCCAATGCCTACTGAAACAGGGTGGCTCCTGTACATCAAGCTTATGGGAATGAGAGTATTCAGTAGTCAAGAGGTTAAAGAAAGTGTTTCAGGTGTTTCTTTCTTTTGTCCCGTGATGTCACTTTATAGTGTCATATGGTTCACAGTTTGAGTCCCATGCAGGCCTTGCCATATGACCAATGTTCTTTGGCAAACATCAATTTGCATTTGCAAATCTGCACCCAGGAGTAGTAGTGGTGACCTGGCATAAAGCAATCCCTTGAATGCTGTTAGTGCCTTGGGGTAGCATGGCTAAAGCCACTGCAATAACGAGGTCATTTCGATGGCGTGGGTTCATATCCCACCGCTGCCACCATGCAACCATGCAACAACTCTTTATTCAAGACAAACCAGAATGGAGAACATTGGAAGAGCGCTACTCGCTGAGGCTGAACTTGGCTGCCCCAAAATGCATCTCACAAGCTGACAAGGTGGTGCTATTACAATAATATAACATTATGGCACTGGTTTGTTGGTGCCAGGAGCATCTGGCAATGGATATGTGGAAAATATGAATAGTATTATTATCATAGTTCTATAAAAGCAATCCTATTCTTACCAATCTCTCTCGATCTGCAGGACATGGACGTTATGTGGGACACCGGAATACTTAGCACCAGAGATCATCCAAAGTAAAGGGCACGGGAAAGCAGTAGATTGGTGGGCACTGGGTATCCTCATCTATGAGATGCTAGCGGGGTGAGTATTGCAAAATTACTATTGTATATCTTATTTGTCATAAAGACTAGTTAGCCTTTCATAAAAAAATTGGTGGCTATTGGTATATCTTCTTATATGTATTTTGTTAAATATTGATTTATTGATTATTCATTTTACCTCAGAGCTAACTTCTGGATGTGGTCAGGTAAACAAACAGAAATAGAAAACAAAGTTGATTTCTTGGGAATTTCCTGAAATATGGAGTAAAATTTTCTGGATTGAAGGTGGTGATTCCAGCCGAAGTATTTTAGCAAAAATGCATGTACCTCTTGTGCAAGCATAGTTTGTCAGCTGAAGTTGGCATGCGCACTTTGTTCATCACCTTAGTGATGTCATATGGCTGTTGATTTTCCTGGAGATCTACCAATGCAATCATTTTAGCAATTCATACTTTGTAATTTCTGGATAACATTTTTCTTGAAGAAAGAATTTTTGCTGTACTCCTTAATATCTTGCTCATAGTTGGTTATCTCCATGTGAACATGGCTTCAGTAAATGTGGACACAGCAGTATCCCAAACATGCTGGAAATCCTCTCTCTATCCACTCGCTATCCTCGCTATCCCATCTGCGACACCAACATTTATGCTTCCCCATTACTCCCTCATAAATCTATCAATTTACAAGACTTTTACATCCAAATCTACATGGCTAGATTTGGCTGTCTTCTTCATGATTACTATTTATGATCTGTTTATCTTCCTTGAGGAATAGAAGGGAGAGTACAATGGCACATACAAAACTAATCCATTAGTGTCCCTATCCATCTTTGATTGGAGATAAATTGTCTGTTGAGAGCCAGAAGGGTGTTCATGTTGTGTTAAAGCATATGAATCAATGCCCCTCTGGCACTAAATAGATGAAATATCTGTGTATTTAAAATTATGTATTTAAGAGAACTCTATTTTAAAATTTGCTATTGCTAAGTAAGATTTGCTATTGTTAAGTAAGATTTGCTATTGTTAAGTAAGATTTCCTGGGTACGATTTTCATCTTTTCTATTGTGTTTTTAAATTTACCAGAGTGTTTGTGATGCTTTCCAGAGCAAAATTGCTCCTCCTGCAATCACTGTTTAATGCTCTATATAAATCCTCTTTGAAAATGTATTTATTTGAATGGGGAGATCTCTTTCTTTAGGTGATAAATCCATAATATTATTTGAAGTTCTTTTGAAGCCATTATAATTGTAATATCTGTTCTCTAAGGATGTCATTCACATCCATGCATTAATTTAGCTACAATGTAGGAAAATACGATTGTAAAGCAAATAAGAACATTTTTTAAAAAATCAAATAGACAATCAGATTTAGTCTTAACGAAGCCTTGTGACTTGCTCTGCTTTCATGGGAGTAGGGGTCAAAATGAAGGGGAGGGGGCCTTCTTGAAGAGAATTGTGTCAGAGGAAAGTAGTGTGTATCCCAAACATTCAGGGAATCTTGGTCTTCGTCACGCAACATTTGTGCTGCCTCTGTAGTCTACAAATATCCTCATATAAATCATGTGATGTGTATCGGGGAAGCTATTCTCAATTGCATGAGAGAAACTGGGTCAGTTTATATTTTGTTGGCCATGTATGTGCACTGTGTTTATCTCTTTTCTTCACACTCCTTTCTCTAGGTATATACCTACCAAGCTTTACATCTCTCGCTATACCTTCCGATCTTTACATCTCTATCTTTATTTACCTTCTAACATTTACATCTGCGTTTGCCCATGTCTCTCTCTCTCTCTCTCCATCTTTTTCTTTCTCTAGATTCTTTCTATACATCTCTCTAATATTTGTAATGTTAGTGCAGAATCGTAACTGAATCCAATGAGCGAGGTAGTAATACTGTAAAGAGCTTTAATTGAAAAGGCACTACCGTATATAAAAAACACTTATTATTATCATTAGTAGTTAGTAGTAGTAGTAGTAGTAGTTGTAGTAGTAGTAGAATTAAAAGTAGTAGCTGTAGTATCTTTATCTCTTATTTTATATATATATATATATAATGTATATCTCATTCTCTATTTCTCTCTATTGCTCTCTTTCTCTCTATTTCTCTCTTTCTCTCTATTTCTCTCTTCCTCTTATCAATCCCTATCAATCCACCCATCACTTTTCTTCTGCTTTTCCTTTAGTTCTCATCTCCTTTTAGCTCTCTTATCTTTGACATCTGTTGTAAAAAAAAGGCACATGTATGGATTTGGATTGAGTGCTGTTTCCTCTGTCTGCCCCTGCAGGGGGTGGATCCAGGGGATCATGGGTGCCCCCTTTTTTTAGCACGTGATAGGTTTTTGTGTGTATTGGACTCCCCTTTTTTGCCTGATTTGACCCCCCCCCCAAAACAAAAACAAAACAAAAACAAAAAAAAAATTTGACAAGAATTTCCTAAAATTAAATCAACGCCCCAGTTTGGCTTTGTTTTTTGTTTGTATTTTGCTAGTCAGAAATTTTCCGGAATTGGACCCCCCCCCTTTTTTTGCAAAATATTATGATCCAGCACTGTCTAAAATACTGTGATGCATAACTCCCAGTAGGAACACAGCCCCTCTCTCTCTCCAGTGGGCCGTGAAGAAGAATGCAAGAGGCATACAAGAGACTCAGAGGGGATGCTAGCGGAGCCAGTGAGCGAAGACGGATGATGTTATCCACGGGAGGTGGAATGGAAGTGATGGGGGCAACGCTTATAGCACTCCATCACTTAAGCACGACTCCATTCCAACTTCACGGGGGAGGGGGATCTGTGTACTGTGTACCCTGTGCCCTTTTTTTCATTAAGAAATTTTAAGGGTATGGAAAACACTTATGGGGTCTGGAAAGAAGCTGGTGGGGGTTGCACTAGCTTATGCACTGACCTCCTGTCTTTGTCATGCCCTGTTTAAAATAGGACTTGTATTTTTGGTTTCGGTTAATAAGTACTTAAGATATTAGTAATAATAGGATTTTGAGAAATAAAGTAGATGTACCTTTGTGTTTGTAGCTTTGTGTATGATGTGTATGTATTACACATCAAAGGTTCTATCAAAAACAAAACTCTCGTCACTGCAAGCTGGTCATTTACAATGTTTGGAAACATTTCAAAACATTTCTTATTACCGTGCTGGTCATTATTCTTCAGTGGCCCTGTTCAGGCACTTTTTGGAAGTGAACCGTGCAGTAGCGTACCGTGCCGACTGCCGACCCGTGCCGCGAAAAAACGTACCGTGCCAGGGTGGTTAGAAAGTGAGCGTTCAGATGCTTATTTGGAAGCGTAGCTTGGAGGTATGTATTCAGTACGCTTCGCATTCAAATCCGGGGGGACGATACATTGCGTAGCAACTGGGGTCAAAGGTGAGGAATTTGGCGTGCTATTCAACACAACTATTGCACCCTGGGCTCGGCTAATATCATGATTTAAGCTGGAACTTGCAAGCCTAGCCATGACCAAACATCATGCAGTACGTGAATAAGTAACATGCTATTTAGCCCGCTCGTTGAATTACCACTTCCGGTACGGTACGGTTTGCGTTCAGGTGCTCGTCAAGGCACGGTATGGTTCTTTTTGCCATGCTCTGAACCACCTCAAGAGGCACTGTATGGGTACGGTTCGCTTTAGGAGCGTTCAATCACCTCCTCTGGCATGGAACTGTACGGTTTAAAAGAGCGTCTGAACAGGGCCATTGATAATTGTGAATGTGATAGAAAATTTCTATTTAGGCTAGTAGACATGTATCACTGTTATGCTGGATGATAGTGTCATCATTGTCATGCCTTTGCAAGCGTGTGTTTACGTAGCTTTCCCAGTGTAAATGGTATCCTCCCATATATACAGAGGCGGCTCCAGGATCTTGTGAAAGGGAGGGGGGGTGTCCGATTCCCACAAAAATTTTACAAGCCCCCCAAAAAAGTTATCAACCACAATGGGGTGGTTTTTTTTATTCAAGTCCCTCAAATCTCAGGCAAGAAAAAAAAGGCTATCAGGCCAAAATAAAGGGTCCAATATAAAAGAACCTATGACAAACAAAATAAAAAGGGGGTCTGAATCCTGTGACCTCTTCCTGGATCTACCCCTGTATACCATCCAAATTTTCCTCTAATGTCTCCCTAGTCCCCCATCATCAAACTTTGATCCTCCATCCCTGATGACTTCTCGAGGACAATGTACTTTGGCCATGAACCTCGACTGGAAGAGTTCAAAATAAGGAGACCCTTTTCATGTGGGCGGGCAAAATTGTGGTAGACGATCTTCGTTTGAAATCGCTGAGGATTAAGTGTAATTGCTAACATCATTCAAGGAATTCAAGATGTGTTTTTCGAAGGGATACATCGTATATTATTTTGATCATCGGTCCGTGGTGGCCGTAGATTGCCATCTAGAAGATGAGATAATGTTAACGTATGCCATATATGCGTATGATTATGATCCTTTATTTTGACAAGAGTGAAGTGGGTATAACGAAAAGAGGAGAAGTATTTCATTCTTTGTATATTCAAATTGATCTTTTTAGTTCAAAAGAGATATAGATAAGTCAATTCTGAATCAATCTATGAGTTATTATTCATTTTTTCCTTGTTCATATACTTTTATATATATGGTGTGGAGAATAGATACCAAAATACTAATCAAACTCGACGTAATTCTTTCAGTCCATATTTTCCTTTCAATATTTTATCGTAGGCCTTGTTGGCATTGTTCCAAGAATTTGTTGCAATTTCTTTTTAATGAGGAAGGAATTAGCCAATGTTGTGGATTAATATAAAATTTTGCTTTCATTTCATGGGATCATATACGGTATATACATTGCACTTTTGACCCAGAAGGGCATTAAAGGTATTAGATAGTTTTGGGAAGCCCTCAAAAACTTTTCGTGAGATTTCTTTGATTTTACTTAATAAATAGCAAGGTACTAACATAACTAAGATGCTGTGAAGTTTTTTCCTCCTCCAGTGAAATATTTATCGAATTAGAGGTGAAAAGAATAAAAATCCCTGGCCCAAAAAAGAGGGGATATAAATTCGAACAACGGCCACACACATTACTCACACGAGGATTGCTGTGTGTTATAGAATACGCTACACATAGTGCGAAGCGCTGGGTTTATTGTGTGGGGAACCTTCGGGTGGATATGGTCTCAGCGTGAGGCAGTGAAAAGCCGCTACCAAGCGTTTCTTACAGATATTTACACTAAAATTTGTTCGAAATTGTGAATGGAATGTTAAATAATCTCGTACATGTGTCTTATGATAAAAGGAGAATAGTATGTGACTATGTTAGATAAGTTTCTTGCCAGTATGATTTTTGCTACCGAGACTGTCTATGAGCTTTAACTCTGTGTAATGATATGAGTTAATGCCCTTCTGGCTCCAAACAAAGGATATCATTTTGCAGGAAGAGATCCTTGAAGAGAGAGCCATATCAGTCATCAAATTTCATCACAAGAATAAGATGGATCAATTTGTTCTGGGTTTACAAATGTTGTTGCATGTATGGGATTTCAAGGTTAATCTGGAGAGTGCACTTTTAATACGGGAATTTATCTTGATTAATTGATATTTTATCTTCAGAGTGATAGAAGGTATCTTGTAAAAGAATTATACACCCGGATTCTGGATGGGAATGATTTTCGTTTATCCTCATATTCCTCTCCTTTTTTGAAGGGGGGGGGGGGGTAAGGGTATTTTGTTATTTCTTGCTTTGATTGGAGAATATAAGAAATTTTTAAACATGGATTATCAATGATTGGTCTTCAATTTAGTAAGAGGTTGAATATGCTGTTTTTCCGCTAAAATGTTACCTCAATTTAGTTATAACTTTCATATAGATTGGTATGAGATGATAAAATGGATCCTTGATGAAGCATTTTTATCAAATGACATCTTAGAAAATGATTTTAATTCTTAACAACTTTTTGGTAAGGTCTTATAAAATCCAGTTACAAAATGTCAAGTCAGCATTGCCAAATCAAGGGGTAAATCATTATTAATTTCTATGAATAAGGAGCATCTTCATAGCAGTTCAACCTTTTGGAATTTAATCCTGCTATTTTTCAATAGAGATTACATGACCTTGAAAGCTTGACATGAAAATTGCCTTCCCACTGACAGATCTATGATATCCATGTACACAAGTGATCACCATTGTAAGTTAATATCAGTCATCAGTGATGCATGTAGGTAAATAAGAGATTTAATTAAAACTTGATGATTTAATGATGTTGCTCTCGTCATTAAAAAGTTGATCATTATTTAGTATTTGTTTTGACATATTTGGAAAGCAGTTTTGGAAAGCAGTTTTGCATAACTGAACAGGCCAACCCTTCATTATAAATTAAAGAAGGCAAAATAGATAAATTAATGAATATTTCTATATAGGCTTGATTTAGTAGCCTCTATCTTTTAATGAGAATGAAGGCAAAATGTATAAAAATATATTTAGAATATTAAACAAGCAGGTTTTATTTATTTATTCATTTTTTTGTATTGATTACTTAAAGATAAAGTTGGGTTCTGGTCATGTGATTACATGGTGAAAGAAACTGTCTCAAAGCAATTGGGAAAGGTTCATCATGTCTACATTAGAATTGGTGTATCCTGGGAGGTTTTGGAATCATCAAAATGATAAGAAATTGACCCAATCTCACTCAAAAGCACATACTCTACACAAAGAATGGGTATATGGGACTGCACAGAGATGTGGCATGAATGTTCGGCCAGAACACTTCAGCTATTTCTCATCATATTTCGAATATGAGAGCATTTAAGGAGCAATCCTTTTCAGGGGACATTTCTACTATGATGTTCTTCCAACTGACATAAAAGGAATGAGAAAGCTCACATTTTTTTTGTCGCTTTTCCCAGAACTCAACCTCCTTTGTAGGTACTAGTTCAATCATTTGCAAACTTTTCAAGTTCTTCAATTTTACTCTGAAAAAAAAAACCACCCAAAGATATTTTATCCCAGTGAATAAATCTCAACTTTCTCCTTCACAAGAACATGTCAATAGTATTGTGTACACTTCATAATTTGGGGAATGCAGATACAATCCATGTTTGCACATTTTTGCATGTCATGTTTATTTACGTTGCCAATGTAGTTTTGAACTTTTCAATTGTGATGTACTCTTTGGAGATGTACTTTGGGGAATGGGGGTAGGAACAATGCCGGATCAAGGATTCTTTGGGGGGGGGGGGGAGGGGGGAGGGGGACACAAGTCGAAAGATCTTTGACAAGCAAAATAACTAAACAGAACTTAACAAAAACAAAAAGGAAAGCAATAACTTTTTAAAGTGCTTTTTCTTGCAAAAATTCTCCAGGTGCCTTCTTGTGTCTAAAGTTGCACAGTGAAAGGGCACAATATTTTTGTACATAAACAGAGAGTCCGATCTGATATCAACTAGTGAGTGGGAATTATGAAGTGATACAAAGATCTATGGATGCTGGACTATTCCCTTAAAGGGAAAGTCCACCCTGATTACAACTAGGTTTTAAAAGAAGCCGAAAAATTCAAGAAACTGATCCGTGAAAGTTTGAGCTAAATTCCATAAGAAATGAGAAAGTTATGAATTTTTGAAGTTGTAATCAATCAAACACAAATTGGCAACTCCATGACCTATCTTGCGAGCTCATCTCCCATTTCGGATTTTTCTGGTTTTTGCCATCTTTCAAGTCTTTGGCGTAGCACATCTCGGGGACTACTGATCGCAACGATTTGTGGAGTGTAGTTTCTGAAAGCTGAAATCTTGTAGATTTCTCTCATCTAAGACTTGTTGTCATTGGTCAGTTAGTTCTGACGCACTTTTAGGATAAAGAATTATTATCCAATCAAAATGTTCGATACATATAGTACACACAGGAAATAGGAATTGTGCATGAGTTCACTGAAGAGTCAACACTCACAGGCGCATGTTATGTGTATACGGATTTTCTGCGTGAATCGAGGCAAAAGTTTTCTATATGGAAATTTATGATTTGGGGGTACGGGACAATTGGGAGAGGAGCTTGCAAGCATCACAGAGTTGCTGATTTGTGTTTGATTGATTACTACTTCAAAAATTCATAACTTTTCTTTAATATTTCTTATCATATTTTGCTCAAACCTTCACAGATCTGTTTCCACTAATTTTTCTGCTTCATTTTAAAACCAATTTGTAATCAGGGTGGACTTTCCCTTTAAGGGAGTAGTGCAGCATCCATAGATCTTTGTATCACTTCATAATTCCCACTCACTGTGCTCCCCGAACGTCAATAATTCACATTTAGCGAGATTTATTGCAAAGAATTTCAGGAGTTGGATGTGGCAGATGTACCACATGATGTAGTAGAGGTCATGTGACTCCTCTTCCCCGATCCCATAAATTTGACATGGAATAAACTCCTGGTCTGAGTGGATGGACATCATAAAATACATCCACTACCTGAGTCTCTTTCAGAGATGACACGCAAGTATAAACTGTTTGAAAAGATGAATGCTGCATGCAGCGAAATTAAAACCATGTAATGATTTACTTGTAAATCAACTTGCATTTAATAAGAAAGGAGGGCACTGGCTGGTTGTACCCTCCCCCTATTCTGCCATTGCATCATGTCTTCATGCTTGGGCCGTGGGAGTATTCTTGCCACGTGCAAAAGTTAGTCAAATTGGCTTGCATCCTAACATGTCCCCATATCTTGATCTCCTGGGTGAGGAGAGCCAAATGTAGACTGATGTCTTACTGTTTCACTGTCTCCACATCACCAGACAGTGCCATGGTGGGGATCGGAACTAGGTCAATTAGATGACGAGTCTGGTAACAGCAATATGTCTGTTGGGAGCCAGAAGGGCGTTAATGGATGTACTTTCACATAGTGCACTTCGGGCTCTTAGATAATGATAGCATGTTTTAGGTAGCTTAGCGAAACGTTGTGGCACGTAAGAACGTAGGAAAGACGCATAGAGGAAAACTGCAAGTTTTGTATGTGCTTATAAAATTAGAATCAGACATATCTGAATAGAAATTTTTATATTATTTTGCTTAAAATTGTTCAAATATTTGAATGATAATTCTACATTGTAATATTTTGAGTCTGCCTTTATAGAATAAAATTATGATTTTGAGCAAATTTGTCACATGCATTTTTCCCACATTCTTATGCGCCATGACGTTTCGCTAAGCTACCTTAGATATTGATGACCCTGTAAAGTTTTTGGACCAGGTAACTGCCTTTAAGTTCTGATGGATGCAGAGTTTTGTACAAATCGTTGTCAGCTGAGAGCCAGAAGGGTTTTGACTATTAAACTCATTCACTTTTACATAGAGTTAACGTCCTTCTGGCTCTTACCAGATGAAGTGTATGATAAAAGTGTGTTTGAGAGAGGAATGACCTTTGTAAAGCTTTTGATACCAGACAACCACCTTTAAGCTCCGACGGACATCTGTGTTATGTATGCATGATGATGACAATCAGTGGAGTCTGTTTATTAGCCTAGTGTTTCCAAACATTTCAGATATTTCATGGGTCGCATGTGATGTCTGAGCCAAGAGAGTGTAGTCTGCAATTTCAGACCCTTTTCTTCCTGTATTGCAAGTAGTCTGTAGTGTTAAGAGAGTGTAGATGCTTAATACAGACCTTTTTTCTTAGTGTATTGTAGTCAGGTAGTCTGTAGTGTTTAGACTAGGCCTTGCAAGTGCAGCCATCTTGTCTGCAACTTTCATAGGGAAAAGGTTTGTTCATATCTGCCACTGTAAAACTGCAGTTTGTGTTTTTTTTTTGTTTATAATGACATAAGTGTAATATACTTGAAATTTCTGTATCTTATAACACAGAGATAAGTGAATGTGCGTAGGACTGTTGTTGAGCGCAAATGCTATTCATTTACATGTTTGAAAATATAGGCTGCGTTTTGCAGCAGACTATATAATGGAAGAGTCTCACTAGCTCGAAGCTAGTACAAAGTTATTGTTCCAATTCGATGATAAAGGGACCGAAAAGTCGCCAATTGTGATGTTTTGAAGCTTGGCCCGGCTCGTATAATATTCAGGAATCTCCGTACATCATCGGTAAACGAGCACGAAGTTGCAGTGATATGCATTCGACCGAAGAAAGACGAACTGAACAACCCAACTCACAAACTACCCCACCCTCGACGGCAATGTGTTCGCTGTTCCAAGATTGTTATTATGCACGGCCTTGCAATAGGGGCAAGCAAATGCAATTGAACGTACATGGATATTGAGCGGTGGCTCCTTTAACACAATGCAAGCAAGTGCATTCAGTGCACCTTGAATGTAATTATAAAAATCTATAACGAGGATTTTTAAATCCTTTAAAAAAAATATATGGTATTTGAATTGACAGCTTCCTCGAAAACTAGACACTGTCCCTTTAAACACAAGCACATTCATGACGCCAATATGTGCTGTTGAAGAGTGAACACCATTCATGTTGTGTGCTACATTAAATACGACCACAATGAGATTTCTATTTATCATCCATCACAGGCTCATTATGACTCGAGTGTCAGGCCCGTTAGCAATCGTTAGTTACATATCGTTACGCTAAGGAGGCATGCCCGAGGCTCATTAGAGTTAAAAAATGGCCATCACATTAAACGTGGAATGTGCTTTATGTCTCCGTGACACCAGTCTGGGGGTATGTTTACGGATGCGTGAAAGCGTTCATGCCAACATGATGTGATGAACCATGTTGTCACTATGGTTATGGTGCTTGCTGGTAATTAGGTGTATTACCCATAATCTTTGAGCTCTACCCTCCTGTGAAAGTGTTTATGCCAACATGATGTGATGAACCTTGTTGTCAGTATGGTTATGGTGCTTGCATGGTGATTATGTGTATTTACCCATCCCATATTCGTTGACCTCTTTCCCTCTCCTCTCCCCCCCCCCCTTACTCCTCTCTCTCTCTCTCTCTCTCTCTCTCTCTCTCTCTCTTTTGTCCTCTCTTCCCAACTTAGCTCTCAGTTTCTTTGTTTTACCATGCTCCCATCTCTTTTCTTCCTCCTTCAACATACCTTTTTTCTTTAAATCCTTCCTTTCCCCATGATCTGAATATTACTCATATTCTTTCATATCTCTCTCTTTCCACATCCTTTCTCTTATTTTCCTCTCTTCCCTACCTATCCCTTTTCTTTGTCTTTTCTTTATCCCACTTTCTTTGTTTTACCATGTTTCCATCTCTTTTTTCCTCTCCCTGGACTTGTCCTTTTTCCCAAAATCCTTTCCCCATATCTGATTTATAACCCATGATATTCTTTGATATCTCTCTCTCTCCCTCCTTTCTCTCATTTTTTTCTCCATCCCACTTTGCTCTCACTTTCTTTCAGTTTTCCTCTTTTCCCATCTCTTCTCTCTCTCTCCCTCGAATTATCTTTTTTTTTCTTCTCAAAATTGTTTCCTCACAATGTAGGTGTTGCCTGTATTCTTTAATTTCTATATGCCCTCCTCTCTCTTGTAACCCATTCTTTCCCACTTTGCTCTCACTTTCCTAATATTTTCCCCATCTCTCCAGTCAATGTGCTTTTATGCACCTACATGTATGTACCCCCTTGGCAAATACATTGTAAGGGCAATTAAGGCCAAAACAATATTAATCAGTACCTTTAACCCCTATCATTCCGTTGGTGGCAAATCCTGCCCCAAAATGTGAGTGTTGAACATTTCCTTAAGGCTTAGAATGGTTTGAAAATTCTTCCTCATACAGAAACCTGTGCCTTCATTATAATGTTTATTCCTATGCAATATATCTTTGCCCAGTTTGCTCAAGAAAAAAACTCATTGAAAGTTAATATTTACCTCTTGAAAGTTGATTTTTGACAATTGCTCAATAATCTGGTGGCATGGAAAGGGTTAATTGTTGCTCTGACTCTCTTCACTGGATGTAACTAGAGCAATCGGTGAAATTTGATTGTACATGTATATGCACATTACAATGCAAAAATCATTGTGAGAGACAAAGTTTAAACCCCAAGTGAATAAAGGGGCAGATCATTGTCGTGTGATGAATATCATGCCATCTTTTGTGCCATCACTTATGAGAATGACACATCATTTATCATATGGACTTTCAGCTGTCATTTAAGACCGACTTTTCAAGCTATGCACAATTAAATCACAGAAAAACATAATGTGTCCTAGATACGTTAAATGCATCCTTGTGAAGCATAGTTCTGTTGAGTTATGAAGTATCTAATCTGTTGGCTCCATTGTCATCATGTATTTCACACCAGAATAGCAGGGCTGTCAACTTTGGGGAACTGCTTGGAGGGAGATTTTTGGGGGTCTCTTTTGAAGTCCAAAAATCTCTGACAAGCAAAAAAAAAAAAAAAGAAGGTCCTCAGCAATTTGGGGTCTCTTTTGAAGTCCAAAAATCTCTGACAAGCAAAAAAAAAAAAAAAAAAAAAAAAAGGTCCTCAGCATTTTGGGGTCTCTTTTGAAGTCCAAAAATCTCTGACAAGCTATCATTTTACACGTTTGGAGGGAGGTTTTTTCATAAAGCAGGAGATTTACATGCTTGGCGGGAGGAAGGGAGGAGTTTCCCGCTTTGACGCTGGAAGGACGGCAGGAGAATTAGCGTCGTGGCGTGAGACTCCCTCCAAATGCGGGAGGGTTGACAGCCCTGGAATAGACCAAGCAAAAGATATGAAATAGATGCTTGGTCCAAAAGTGCCATGTGATAAAGTGACATGTATAACTTATTGTATTGCTATTCAAATCAGCATGCCGTCTTCATGACACCTGATGCTGCGTAAGGCAGATCTGAAACAAACTTTACAGTTAAAATAGTTTGTTAAAAGACATTTGTTGAAGAGCTATACAGAGGATTTATAAATGTATATGAAGTTATGTATAAATATATGGAGAATGTTAAAGACGTTCAAGATTCCAATTATTGATAGTATAATCCATTTCAAATTGTTAGACCACTACCTATTTTCAGGAAAAACAACAACTAGGTATTACTCCCTGCAAATCAAAGTTACCACCTAAAATCAGAAGCTACCACTTTAATAAAATGAATAGTTACCTCTTCAAACAAAAGTAATCCATTTAAATGAGAAGTTACCCCCTCATAATCAATAGTGTGGAATATAACAGATACCCATGTAAATTAATCCATGAGATCAACTTACTCTGATTATAAGAGGGTAGATGTAGATAAAGAAAAGAAGAAAGAAGAAGAGAAATAGAAGCAGCATGTATCCCCATGGTGATATCTAATGAAGATGTGGACTTTTGCAATGATGAATGGAGAATATCCTGTATCCGCAAATTAAATAGTTTTCACAGAAGATTATTTTGATTGTCTTTGGAAAGGATTGACCAGGTCAATGTTTTTATGAGTCCCATTTTTGTCATGGTAAGGGATAATTTTTTTTCAGCAATTTGTTTAAATGATAAAATATTACAATCCAAACTCCATGAGAAATGAAATACAACAAGAACAAGAATTGCACTAGTTCTGCTTTATGGTATATTTCCAAAATGTTTTCTTCATTGTTTTAGCATACTTCTTTCTTTTGTCTACCTATAACTGCAGGTACCCACCATTCTACGATGAGAATCCCTTCGGCATCTATGAGAAGATCTTGGCCTGTAAGATAGACTGGCCCAAATCAATAGGAGTCAAACCAAAGTAAGTTTGCTTGTTGAAAAGTCTTTTTGTAAGAGTTCTGGACTGGTTATGATAATGAAATAGCATTATGCAAGAAACAGTTGAACAGTTGAAAAAAATCAAAACTTATCATCATGTAAGCCTGAGGCAAAGCTGGTATCAACTTGTATAATGTATGTTTTTGTTGTCTTATAAGTGGAAAATAACAGGCCTAAAGAGGTTTATATTAAAGTTATTAATTAGTTCATTTCAGTTCTGGTTGCAAACACTTCAAAACATCATGAAAGTGGCACAGAAAGAAACATCTGTGTGTAAATATGTGTAAGCTTTTGTCTACTGGCCATGGTTCCTCTAAGATAAGTGCTCCTTACATGCAAGATTTAACGACTCTCTTGCGACTGGGCAGATATCTTGTTTACTTCGTGGAGAATCCTACAACCAGTTGTTATGGATTTACTGACCAGTTGTTTCGTCCAGTTGTACTTGCCGTCTCTGACCTCGCAATCTTTATGAGGCATTCCGAGCTGGAGCTCTTAATGCCGATTCCCCCTAGAGTTTATAGAAGCTGTCTCCTTGTGTCAAATGTTTTATGCTCATGAATGCGCTTGTATGTTGTTTGTATGCTGATTTTTGTCTTATTGCTTGCTTGCTTGTTTACATGTTTGGTAATTTGTTTTCTGTTACAATAACGAATGGTCCCACAAATGTATGACATGTTGTCAAACAATCAGTTACTTAATTTTCCTGTGTTATGGAGTGTTTCCACAGTCTCCATTCGAGAGTAACAGCAACAAGGGATCTGCCATACTGTTGTTCCTATACCCCCTCATTCAGACTAGCAAGTTTTGTATACCAATATGAAGAGATGTCATGTGGCTAAACAGAGATTTTGGCATCTTTACAAACAAAAACTTGATAAAGTATCACAGTCCATTGCCCATGTGAATATTGTATTAAATGAAAACTACTAGTATATAGCTGGGCATGGCTTGATTATGTTATTGCTGAGCATGATATTAACCTGCCAAAAATGCAGTACAAAAGCAAAAAAACGGTTTTTGAGCATCATTTCACGCAAAAAATGAATAAGGAATCAAGGTCCAACAGCCATGTTAACATTATATCAAACAAGTACTGTATACAACTGGTCAGGACTTATCATGAGAGCATGCTGATGTGACTGGCCATCTGTAATTATGTACTCTCAAACATTACCCATGACATAAGCCGATACTAAACACACAGTGTAGGCTGGCTGAAACCCCCCCCCCCCCCCCAAAAAAAAAAAAAAAAAAAAGAAAAAAGAAAAGAAGAAGAAGAAAAAAGAAAAGAAAAAGAAAAAATAATAGGCAACAAACTAAAAAACAACACAAGTTTCTTCGTACTGATGTTCCTTTTGACATTCTTTTCCAGTGTTTCCGACTCTTTGGTTACATGATGAATCTTTACATTTCTTTACATGTAAGTTATGTAGCGTTTCTGTTACCTCTCCTTTGAGAGTACCACCAAGGGATCTAGCGAAACTGCGAGGAAGTGTTGTTCACTTCTTGTGACCTTCTCGTAATTGCTACAAAATGGTGGATCTTATTGATACAAATCCACACCAGCCATTGAGATGAACCCCAAAGCATCCCTTTCTAGGAAGAAAGGCTCTTTTAAACATGATGCTTAATCTGCATGAAAGCTAAGCATGTAGATGTCTCTTGTGGTTTTAGTCCTTTTATGCCAAAAGTGTCTTGAATTCTATCCATCCCTTTATGGTATCAAAATCAACTTAAAATGGTCGTTGAACAACTTGAATATACTGTTATCTTATCCCTCCATTGGAGAGTTTATTCTCTTTAACAATTCCCTGATTTAATACTGTCCCATGAAAACATTTTAATAGGTGTTTGGACTGAGAAGCACATTTTATGTAGCTTTTGAAGGACCCCATGTCTTTTGTTGTATCAACCTTAATGCGTAAATGTGCCAGACCTTTGGAGAAGCTGTAATTTAGCGTAACATTAAGTAAACATTTAATGATGCAGAAGTAAAAGGATTTCATGGTCAATAAAAGAAAACCATTAGATGTGCGTAGAATGGTCAGAGGATATGAAATGGTCTGTTGGTCATGTGTATTCACATTGTAGATATATATTAAGCGCTTGAAGATTTAGAGGGGGGCACAACCTATTCATGCCCCCCTATTGAAACTCCAATGGCATTCCGCAAGCGCACAACTCCAGAATGTGCTCCCTCCCCCTAATTGTGATTACCCTTTATTTTGCATGTGCGAATTTGTTTTTAACCCTTTCATGACAGGGATCATTTAAGGGCTAAATTGATCACATTTTGTTTTCCAAATTGGCAACACTAATATTTTTATTTTTATATTTTAATGCTAGATGGTCCTAATGAAATGTAATGTCTTTAAAAACAGCATACATGGTTAGAAACTTTGACAAAAAGGTTGAAGAGAAATGCCAATTTTGATTTTAAAAAAAACAATGATTTTGAGCCTCTCAATGTGATGCCAATTTAGGGATTTTAAAGCTTATTCTACTTTTTAAACCTTCCTAGCATCAAATGCAGTATGGTCATGCAACAAAAATGGACAGTGTGTGCAGAAACTTTTGCTTTTTCTACTCATGTATGTGGGATACATTTTAGAGCTCTGAATAAAAAGTTATTAAGGCAAACCACAAAATGTGGTCAATTGTCTCGAAAGGGTTAATGTTGTGCTCCTTTTTTTTTTTTTTACAAAATCCTGGATCTGCCCCTCGGTATAAGGTCATGATGTAGGATTAGATTGTATTGATTGCACAGGCCATCAATTTTGGATGGATAATGATGAAATTCAATGAGAAAAGATTTAACAGCTCATTAAGCAAGCTTAACAGATTAAGAAAACAAAGTTTAGCTTAATTCAGTGACTGTTAGCTTTTTTTTAAATGTAAGGTTTAAAATGTACCAATCACCTGAAAAAAACAATTTGTGTACAGCTAGAAAGTGTAAAATCAACCTCAAAGAACTTTATCTGGTATTCTATAGGTCAACAGTTACGGAGTATGAAGGAAATAAAGGATAACATGAAGGTGCGCGCGCAGAACCGAACTCCAAGTTGGGTTCTGCGTGAGTCCTTATCTTTCCGAGCGCGTACAGATGTCGAGTAATCTACTCACAAGTCGCTTTTATGCTTGTAGAGAGTGTAATTAAACTTGCGTTATCTCTTTATAGAAGTGATATTTGAAGCCCATATTTTGAATATAGTATGACACCATGGAACCTCTAACATGGAGAGCAAAATATTTTTTGGTGATTAGTACACTTTAAATACTTAGATAAGGTACAATCGTGATGGATTTTCAATATCTTGGAAACTTTATGTTTTCCTTATGCTGATCTCAAGTTTAAGAATCATTCTCTCTGATTGTAATTTTGATAACTTTTTGCATTATTGTTTTTATTTCTCAGTTTTTGGGGGTCCTGTTTTTATGTAGGCCTGTCGGCTATGGTCAACCTTTTTGTTGATGGACATTACTGTAAAAATGATATAAAAGTGAACCACATTTAACAGCACATTTTTTTTTCCTTTTGGATACATGATTGAATGCCATTATCAAGGTGATAATGTGAATTGCAAAAAACATCCCTAAGATACACTCTCAGCTTTACAGAATACGATCTGCTTCGATATGTGTGAAACTGAATGCATGCTTCTTTTTAATAGCAGATAATGTTATGGTACCATAAGGTAGTCAGCTATGTCCTAGTGACATGATTAATAGCCGAGTTGGTGAAAAGCCTAACAATTTGTTAGTCCTGCTAAGGATGCTATATTGTTGAATAAACATCTGTTTCATCACAAATCATAGTTGTGCCGTGGACCTACTAGTAATAGAGGACTAGAGCAGGGAAGGATGTTTATTGTAAGGTCTTTATTAGAAAACTTGCTTTTAAAGATAAAGTAGAGTTCCGGTCATGCAATTATATTGCGAAAGAAATTGTCTCAAAGGAATTGGGAAAAGTTGACCATGTCTACATAAGAATTGTTTTATACTGTGTTGTTTTGAAATCATCAAAATAGATTAAAGAAATTGACCCAATCTTGCTGAAAAGTACATGCACTGCACACAGAAATGTGTGTATGGCACTGCAAACAGGGCCCTCTTGCATAAAAAGTTGCGATTAAACGCAACTCAAAAAATTAAACGCAAGTCCCAAATACACGATCCTGATTGGTTGAAAATTGAGTTGCATTAAATTTTTTGAGTTGCGTTTAATGTAATCACAACTTTTTATGCAAGAGGGTCCAGATCACTTCAGCTATTTCTCGTCATATTTCGAATATGAGAGTATTTGAAGAGCAATCCTTTTCAGGGGACATTTCTGCAATGATATTCTTGCAAATTGACATGAAAAGAATGAGAAAGCTCACAAATTATTTCTCACTTTTCCCAGAACTCGACCTTCTCTTTAAAGGGCAATCCAACCTTGGTAATGAGATGATTTGTGTGAAAGCAGAAAAATAAGAAAAACAGGATGGTGAAAGTTTGAAAGAAATCGGACAAGGAATAAGAAAGTTATGGATGTTTGAAAAATGAGATCACTACATCTATGCGAATCTCAAATTGGCAAGTTGGTGATTCGACTGTGACATTTTTGTGGACAACTCTCCCATTTGTCGTACACAAAAATATTAATTTGCGGTTTTCTTCGAGGCGCTTTTACCCTCAGGGCAGTACTCAAAATATATTGAAGATAGCATATTGTTATAGGTCCTCATGAAAAAAAAAGATCCTACTGAGTAATACATTTTGAAAAATGTGACATTTTAGTCATTTTGTATGTTGGAGCGAATGGGGGAGTTGTCCACAGCTACATCACAGTGACATTACCTATTCGGCCAATTTGAAATTCCCATATATGTATAGTGATTACAACTTTCAAAAATTCATAACTTTCTTATTGCTTGTCCAATTTCGTTCAACTTTTCACCAATCTGCTTCTCTAATTTTTCCCCTTTCTTATAAAGCAACTTGCTATTAAGGTTGGATTTCCCTTTAAGCCTGCATAGCCATTTTTCAGTGAATATTCTGTTGAGAGTCAGAAAGGCATAAAGTTAATAATAATACCAGTATGTATGTAAAATGATATGATGTAATACCCTTCTGGCTTTCAGCAGCTAGGATAGTTACTTTGTTCCTCTAATTTACTTATTTATACAGAGTAGTATGCTTGTTAATGCCCAACTTGCATCATTGACAAAAGATCAGCAAATTTTGCCACTTTTTGTGTCAGTTTCCGAAAAATATGAAGTTACCGACAAGGGTCTAGAAATCCTCATTTTGACAGAAGATTTCATCAAACTTGTAAGTACCATGATACCAAATGATTGTATGATATTTTCCTTGCAAATGATGCAATTTTCTTACCTTTAATGGATTGCTACATAGGATAAATTGGATGTAAACTCTCATGCGCGAAGTTTGGTCTCACTGTTTTTATGACTTTTGAGACTTTTTCATTTTGAGATCGCTATATCTCCAAAATTCTTTGTCGATCAATCTTCTTCTCAATCCCATTTGTAGTCCAAAATTTCGCTTTCTGTTTGGTATAAATTGATCTAAATAAATAAATGTAGAATATGAGAAATTATGGATCAAATGTCACATTCCTAACAAATTTTAAATGTGCAGGAAATATGGTCACCCCATCATACATTGTGTGGTAGGATTTTGACCAAAGTGTTTATGTCATGGGATATGTTGAAAGCCAGAAGGGTGTTAACTCATCATACTTTAAAACAGAGTTAAAGTCCTTCTGGCTCTTAATTCACAGGCAATGTGATACCTTGGTCAGATGTAGAGGAGGTCTGGGTAATCAGGAATGGCATTTAATGAAGCTTATTTCCATTAAGCTGTGATCTTTACTAGGATTAATGCGACCATTAGCACTAAGCTTCTTCTAAGGTTCATACATAGATCAGCTAACATCATGTGATGATGCTTATAAAGGTATTACATGCAGGGGTGGATCCAGGATTTTGTAAGGGTAGGGGGCACAATTCCACTAAAATATTTGATGAGAAAAAAAAAAAAAGGAAAAAAAAAAATGTCATCAGATTTTTGTGGTGAAAGGTCATCACATATTTTCTGTGCTAATGTATTTTATAAAGGACTCCTATGACTCCCCTTCTTGTTCCACCTATGACACTGAAGCATAAGGAATTTATATATAAAGGGACTAAGATATATTTTTTTCCATTGAATGACATCAATATATGTGTTTTAGAACTCCTGGCTGTAAAATAATGGGTTTTTACTTGTGATCTGTTAACCTGTAGGTCATTCCCTTGTTTTGCACAATTGTCAGCTAGTGGTGAGTTTCTTCAGTTTTAATAGTGCGTGTCATTTAATTTTTATATGAGGCGTAAGAAAAATGAATAACATTCTGAAGTTTGGGCTAAAAATTATATGCCTAGCAGCAATGATTTAGAAACTAAAATTTATTAAAAAATAATTGAAAATTTCATTTTTTATGTATTTATATGTTTTGATGGAAGAATTAATTATTATGTAGTTATTTATTTATTTATTTTTGAAATGGAACTTCAGAAATTTCTTAGCAAAGGTCGTTCATAGTGCTTGTTTGTCCTCTTTGATAGACAGTGTAGTAAATGGATGGTACAATGGAAAGGTATTGAGGCATCTCTCTGAAGCTCGATTGACAGCTCAGAAATTCAGTAACGGATGATTTACTCAAGAAGAATTGATCTGCCTTTTGTTTCAAACTAAAGTGCATGGCACAAGGAAATACTGTTATATTGATTTTCAGGGTTGCGTTACTCCTAGAACAAGGGCAGCTAAAGCCCCCCACGGAACCCATGCCCCATTGCTCCAGTCAATAGAGGAGCGTTCATGATGACCGGTGTGTAATCCTATCTTCTTTGCTTGGACTGTGTTCATTGTTTCAGAGCAATTGGGTGAAACTATGATCACAGTCTAAAGCAGCTGAATAATAGGTTGCAATAGTGTGTACATGCTGCTCATGATTGGCAGAGCAGTGGTGTGGCAAAGAATTGGGGGGGGGGGGGAGCATATCAAATGGTAAAAAAAAAGAGAAAAATCAAAAAGGGAGGAAGGAATACCAAGAGAAGGTGATAACTGATATGAACATAGCCTCCCCTTTCTCGGTAGCAGTGGCAGAGATGTGTTACGTAAGTTTATTCATCGGGGAGGGGGGAGACCTATTGATACATACCCCCCTCTTGCATTTCATCCATGTCATAAGACAGTGCCCCCATCAGCCCCCCCCCCCCCCACCCGCTGCCTTGACACCATTGCCCACATAGTGACTGGACCTGCACTCACCATTGATGAAGATACATGTACCTAAATCATCACATAAACCAATGCTGTTACGTTTCCATATTCTTTGTTAGATAGACTAGCTTTGATTTTGCCTCATAGTCATTTATTCAGTTCAGGTTTTAGATATTGGCCTATAGCTGATTCATACAATACCTTGAATGAAAAATTAATTTTTATTGCAAGGCTAGGAATATTGTTTGACTATCCATACAATTCCAAGGTTTGTACACTTTAATACAATGAATGTGTTGGAATGCTTTATTACACTCTTGTTTGTACTATGTGTCATTTAAAGCGAAGTCAGATGGCATTTTATTTTCCAGATAGTTTCCTAAAACATCAATTCCCTCTCTGACCCTGGACCTCAGCCCACCTGCGTTATGTTTTGCCGATGTCTAATGTTGCCGGCAAATTTGGAATATTTTGCTACAGCATTATGCGGCGTAGTCTTCTACGTAACACACAGACGCAATTTGTAATAAGTTGAAAACAGAAAATTAGACCAGCTGCAGAACTAGTGTTGTAGCATTGTCGATATGTTGCCTACAAATTTTGAATATTTTGCTACAGCATTACTTTGAGAAAATTAGAGCAAACTTGATTATTATTTATGAAAGTAAGAGCTTAAATCAGAGTTTTAAAAAAGAAAAGTAAGTTAGTTTAATCTGGGTGCTACATATGTATTTTGAGGCCCATGGTGGGTGGGGAGGAGGTTGCAAAATTGCATAAGATATTTTGATTTTTGCATGGAAGTACATGTATTGTGGCTTTACATTTAATTATGTTGTCATAAGTGAAATTGAGGCCTGTACAGCACACAACATGCTCTATAGTTTATTTAATGGTTAAATACCATGATCTATTTTTAACCCATACGATGCAGAACCTTGTGTAGGCTACTGATCTGCGTAACGGTGCTGCGTACACGTTTTGGTCGCATTATTTGTTCATGCTTAAGCACCCCAAAACTAAACCCAGCACGGGGGATTTGCGGCTGGCACAATAGGGATCAGCACTATGGCACAGGGTACATTGGGGCAGATTAACCCTTTCAGGACAGGGATTATTCAAGTGCCGAATTTATCACTTTCGTTCTTCAAATTGGCAACAATAATATTTTTCTTTTAGTGCCACATGGTTCTAATAAGGTTTAATGTCTATGAGAACAAAATACATGGTAAGGAATTTTGATGAAAAGCTTTAAAAATTGCCAAAGTTTGATGAAAAACAATGATTTTGAACCTCTCAATGTGTTGTCAATTTAAGGATTTCAAAGCTTATTCTCGTTTTTAAAATTCCTGGCATCAAATGCAATATGGTCATGCAATAAAAATGGACATGGTGTGTGCAGGAATTTTTCTCTTTCTAATCATGCATCTGGTATATTTTCTAGAGCTCTGAATTAAAAGTTTATTGAGCTAAACCACAAAATGTGGTCAATTGTCTCGAAAGGGTTAACACAGAGTTAACGCCCTCTGGCTTTCAACAGACAATATATTAATTAATTGATTGATTGAATTTATTAACAACAAATCACATAAATGACAGTATAATATGATGTACGAAAAGAGTACTAATTTGAGGTATAAACCTATATGCCCAATATGACATATCCCATATGGATGGTCCATTCAGTTCTATTCATAATCCTACATTGCTTTCTCATACATTTGATGGCAAATTTATTCAGCAGATATTTTTTTGATTCTGTCAGATTTTTTCTCTTTTTCTCCCCCACCCCCCCCCCCCAATCATGTGAATTTAGATTACATTCAGCCTATACATCATAACTCCCAAGGAGGTAATTGCTGAACGCTATGTCTGTCAGATATTTACTCACAGAACAATAGCAATTTGCCATTTCTTTCGATTATCGACATGTTTCCAAACAATCAAATAATCCATGACATTGTCTTTACTCATCCATGATGATGATGACTAAGAAATAGAAATGTGGGCTCCCCCAACTGGGCTGAATATGGGTAAGGATCTCCACAGTCTACATCCTTTTTTTGTTGTGAAAAGCTGCTGGGAACCTGGGGATAAAGTATAAAGAGAGGGGTTTAAAAAAAAAAATCATGTGTTTTAGTGGATCATCAGAAGAGAGGGTTATGATAGTCAGGTTCACACGATGGGAGCTAAACTTTAAATTTTGCTGTAGTTTCAAAACTTTAAGTGAACTTGTAGTTATCTTGTAGTTTCAGACTGTATGAACGGACTTGTTTCGAAACTTTAAGTATACTCCTAGTTCTAGAACCACAAGCGAGCTTGTTGTTAACACTGAAACCACGAGCAGTGGGTGGTCCTCCATCGCAGTTTCGGACCATGTGAATGGAATAAACTTTAAGTTTTGCAAGCTTGTAGTTAACGATGACCACGCTGTTCATGTTAAACTTCCGGGTCATACCCTTCGCGTGAATTATGAGCACAGGATCTGTATGTGTACGGTACACGCAATCCGTAGTATCTACTTCTGGGGTTAACCATGACAGTCGCTTGGCTTGTAGTTTCAGCTCGTTGTTTTGGGCTCGTGTGAACCCTCGTTGCGGTAAGTGGGTCATGGTTTCGTTAACTTTAAGTTTCAAAACCACAAGTCCCGTATGAACGTAGCTAATGAGAGTGTGAAAGTATGTTCATGTGATGGGTTGTAGTGCCCTCAAAAAATGACAGTTCTAGCATGTGGGGGTGACCCCCCTAAGTCAGCAGTCATTATCAATTCTATAGTACTGTAGGTGCCCCCTGCATTCTTATGGTGATCTCTTTATAAAGCATACCTATGACTTTTGACTTCTGTTTCTAAGTTTGACTAGTGTCAGTGACCTAATTTTGAAATTTGATTAAGAAAAGTGATTGCTTTCTTTTTAGTTGTGTGCTATAATTAGCATTTGATACCTTTATCATATGAAGAAGATTAATTGTTCACTTTGGTTTTATGCATTCAACTTTCCTCTGCAAGTGAGTAGCGAGTTGTAAGCTGAGCTGAATGAGTCTGATTATGAAGACTATTTGCTTGCCATGGTGCCATGCAGAGTTCATGTGACTCCATCATTGTTTGAAAGTGCACATTGACCTCATAGATTGCGAACCTTATTCTGGTTGCCACGGTAATCACAAACAATTGTATCAGTCTATTTATAGCAGTGAGATACTCTCCTTGTGGAGCATTTCTTGCACTGATGAATGGAAGATGAGAGAGTATTCCGATGAAATTGTATAACGAAAGACAGAAAAATGAAATGTCCTACCAGAGCTGAAGATTTTGAAAGTTGATTTGTGGAAATTTTGATGATTGAATCATTGATTTGGGATGGTGTTTAGAATATGAAAGAGACCGACATCATTTGATGGTGTGTTTCACCAACCTATCCAGATTATATTTCCGTACATCTTCTTCATTTGCTTGATTACATCTTTTCATACCAAACCTCCTTTTTTTTTGGGGGGGGGGGAACAGAATATAGGTCTTCATCATGTAATGTATCTTCTTCAAATCAGTGTATAATATGGTTATGAATGCAAATTTTGTATATAATATCATTCATTTCTGCCACATCAGTTAGGCTCTTAGGGGAGATAATTAATAAATTCTGTCCTTTTTGGTTAGGCTTCATTTCCTCTATTTTTTTTCCTTCTGCTTCTACTTTTTTTTTTCCTTCATTGTTTTCTTCTTCTTTTCTCTTTTTCTCTCTTCTTCTTCTTCCTCCTCCTTCTCTTTGCAGTCTTGTAGGTCTGAGACTAGCATTGTATGTTTTGCTTGTGTGTATAGAGGTTGTTGTATGTTTTGCTTGTGTGTATAAAGTTTTTATGTTTGCTTGTGTGTAATAGCTAGAGTTGATGTGTCCTTTTGTCTTGAACATGAGGAGTTCTATAACCTTGAGAACAGAATTATTATCCTCCTGGAGAATTACGGTTTTTATGTTTTCAATGATTTACGATTTAAGAGAAATGTGTGATGTTGTAAGACTGCCTTAGGATGTGTTTATACCTTCTTTGTGAAGACAGAATGAGCGTTTTGAAATGTTCATCTAAAACGCAGTTTCACGGGGTACGGTTTATTCTTCTTTTCTCTAGGCAAATTCGGGCTCTGCAAGCTGGTTTCGCAAACCTCACTGCGTATGCTACTAGTTTATATGACGTCATATAAACGCGTTTACAAATGATTGTGTGTTTATGCTTCCCCAGAAACCGTGTTTTTGGAGAAACACCAATTCAAGGAGCACCTTTTGTGAGTTTTACATCGCCGTTTTAAATCTGCAGTTATACCAAAAAACTGTGGACGTAACCGTGTTTTGAACTGAATGCGTAACAAAAGGCTCATTCTGGCCTGAAAAATGGGAGCATAAACACTCCCAAAGTTAGGAGGGATGACTTTGTAATAAATTTCTCCCAACCGCTTTGTTTTTTCAATGATTGCTCTTTGAACTTTATGTCAAGCCAAAATCAGTAGTCATCTCGTTTGCATTGTTGTATGAAGTATATGGAGGTGATGGAGATTGAAGTGCACATACCAAGACCTAAACAATGAAATACTAGTACACATTGTTTAGTCAAAGTCGTGATATTGCATATTCCATT
This sequence comes from Heliocidaris tuberculata, assembly GCA_025618425.1. Lineage (NCBI taxonomy): Eukaryota > Metazoa > Echinodermata > Echinoidea > Camarodonta > Echinometridae > Heliocidaris > Heliocidaris tuberculata. The sequence goes on from CM046850.1 coordinate 8,226,660, forward strand.
GCATCTTTAGTCCCACACCTCAACGCAAAACTTATTCTTCAAAGCAGCCCCCCAAATATTACATAAATTTGTCTTACCTGCAAACGGTTTATTATTATTATTAATGGTTTTATGGTGAATTGTAGTCCTCTACAGGTGATGTCTGCTTTGAATTACCACACTTTCAAATGTTTTGTTTTTTGGCAGTGCCTATGTTGTATCAAAATAATATTTCATATGAAATGCATGCGGGATATAAGGCAGGGCTTGACACTAACAGGTGACTGGGACACATGGGTGCCCAAAATCTATGTCGAGACCCCCAGCTTTCAAAATTTTGACATGGGGCCCTTGCATACAAACTGTAAAACACCTCATTACAGACCTGTAATAAAAAGGTTAGTGTGGAGCCCTGTATGTTAAAGGGGAATAAGTAATTGCGTGTAACACCCATTGAAAGCAAATTTCTGTATTATATATGGACAATAAATCTTGAATCTTGAATCTTGAATCTTGAAATCTTGAAATCTTGAAATCTTGAAATCTTGAAATCTTGAAATCTTGAAATCTTGCATGAAATCTTGAAATCTTGAAATCTTGAAATCTTGAAATCTTGAAATCTTGAAATCATGAAAAATCTTGAAATCTTGAAATCTTGAAATCTTGAAATCTTGAAATCTTGAAATCTTGAAATCTTGAAATCTTGAAATCTTGAAATCTTGAAATCTTGAAATCTTGAAATCTTGAAATCGTGAAATCGTGAAATCTTGAAATCGTGAAAAACGTGAAATCGTGAAATCGTGAAATCGTGAAATCTTGAAATCTTGAAATCTTGAAATCTTGAAATCTTGAAATCTTGAAATCTTGAATCTACTGAGAGCCAGAGAGGTGTTAATTCTGTGTTAAAATATATGAGTTAATGCCCTTCTTGCCGCCCCAAACAGACGATAAGACCTTCTGGCTCTTAGCAGACGACATAAGAGACAGCATTGCATTCAATGTGAAACTAATCATCACAACAGTTGAGTCTTGTCATCATTACCAATGTCATCTCTCATCACTCCCATTGTACATCAAGATCAAGATGAGCTTTAGCTGGAAACTGTCTGCTTCCACTGATCTCCACCAACCCCAAGGGGTGGCTCCAGAATGTTGTAATGATTGGGGGTCTCATTCTTAAAAGGCTGACAAGCAAGCAATAAAAAAATCCAGTGACCCGGGGTAATAATGCTTTAAGTGATTTGGTCTGTTACATTGCACCTGCTAAAACGCCGTATAAGTAACAGCTGTTATTATTATTATTATTTTTTAAAAAGTTATCAAGCCTATAAAAAGGGGGAGGAGGGGTGGTCTAGATCCCCATCACCCCCCGGCACCACCCCTGAACCCCCACCCTACCCCACCCCTTCCCTAACTCCATCCCAACAACATCCCATAATACATCTCTGTGTTTTTCAAACAGTGCAACATCTCATCCTCTTTGCGCCCCCTGTAATCTTTTGTCGATAATGATGTTTAACAAGAAAACGTGTCGCGGGTGGTCACCCGTGAAGCTGCTTGGAACAGTTGCCTCTGATTCACAACAACGGAATGTAGAATCCCTGGAATAACAGTGTACCCTGCCTTTGGTTTTTGTGCACACTATAGCTCTCCAACATTTCATTTGATGATCTCTTTTAGATGTTTTTATAGGAAAATGAAAACTAATTGCCTTTCCCTTACTGGACTCTGTGCATCTATGCTCATACAGGTTTTACAACTTGAGTTTTTGAGGTTTTAAATTTCTTATTTCGACTTGATGAACTCCCAACTTTCCCATTCAGATGATTTATATTTCTGAAATATCATTTTTCCTTGTACTTCTTTTGTAGCTGGAGATGTAAAATGTGGGCCTCTGATGATGTTTTTTGCTGCCATCATAAGTTTTGTATACAATTTGTCTGTCGAGACCCGGAAGGGCATTAATTTTTATAGGCCTACTTATGCATAGAGTCAATGGCCTTCTAGTTCTCCCGCAGATGAATATAGCTCGTAATGTCAAAGTATTTTAGATATGATGCTGTTAGATAGGGATGAATGCCATAGTCATTCAGCCATTATTCTATTATTATTGTGACTGCCTCAACTTTGCCGTACAGGGGCAAGGGCAGATCCAGGATTTTGTAAAAGGGGGTCCAATACCCCCAAATCTCTGACACCCCCCCCAAAAAAAGAAAAAAAAACAAAACAAAACAAAAACAAAAAAAACACAAACAAACCCAAAACCCCCCAAGGATATTCAGAAATAAGGGGGTCCAATTCACCCAAAATCTCTGACAAACAAAAAAAAAAGAAGGGGGGAGGGTCCGCTCCTCTGGATCCACCCTTGATTGCATCCCCACTTTGAGACAAGTGAGATGGGGTGCTGTGTTACTTCAATGTCAAGTACAGGCAGGCATCGTGTCATTATCCAGAATTCCACCCATGCCATTTGCTTTTAAGTAAATCAAGACTTGTCATTTTACACATAAAATTGATAGGCTTGGCCATTTCCTAAAGTCTTTTTCTTGTAAAAAGGAATCAGTCTGACAGAGTTTAGTAGTAGCCTTGCTGTAAGGCATAAGGGGTTCTTTTCCTTAAATGTACTGCTTTAAGTATGACTAGGGTACAAGTCTGAGAAGGGTACAAGTCTTGACAATTCTTAACTCTTATCTCCCTCTCCCTGCCACCACCTTCTGCCCCCTCTCTCTCCTCTTTCTACCTCTTTCTATTTCTCCTCCCCCTCTCTCTCTCTCTTATTCTCTCATCTTCTGCCCCCTCTCTCTTTCTCTCCCATTCTCTTCCATTCTTTCATAAATTTCCAGCAGAGAGAGGGAAAGTGGTTAAGACAGTGATGTAGGAAACCTATGCAAACCTGAAAAACTTTGAAAGCTGAAATTGCTGGCATGACAGCCCATTATCTGGGATAGACAGAGAGAGGAATGTCACTAACATCTTTTTAATGTTATGTTGATCATGAGTCAAGTACACAGCCCCATAGGTGATTACCCTAATTCGCTGCTACTTGGAAATCTAGCTCCATGTCATTGCTCTTCATCAGAATTCGACTGTTTTCAGATTTGATTTGAAAACATGACAACTGTTTACTAGTTGATTTATTGTCATGACCTTTTGTTTTCTTTGCTTTTCTCCATTATTCTGATATCCACCTTCAGAACATATGTCCCTTGTACCTCCTTTCTCTCTCTCTCTCTTTTCTACTCTTCCCCCTCTCTGTTAACTATAACAATTCTGATCCATGATTTGCATAAAATTCATTCTTTCATCCATTCTTTTTTTTTCAGTTTGGCTCTCTTCCTCTTGCTTCATCTATACCCATGAGCCAAATTCTCTCCCCTTTTCTGCCTTTCTGTCATTCCCTTTTCCCTCTCCCTCTTTCTTACGTGATTAGCACTTGCGCTTTTTTCTTGTTCTATTTCACCATCCCTCCTGTTTTCTTTTTTTGGTCATGATTAATATGTGTTCTATTGGTAACTAAATACGATCAATCCTATCATATCACTTTTCCACTTTTCTTTGACTGCAGGAAACTGATTCAGGGTCTGCTGGTAATAGACAGGACCAAGAGGTTAGGCTGCATGAGGGCAGGCTCCAATGACATCACAAATTCTGATTGGTTTGAATCCATCGACTGGGAGACGGTCAGACAAAGACAACTCAAGGTGAGTGAAACACAGACCTGCAATTTGAGTTTCAAGATCGGGTTGTATGACACATGTCACGATGACAATTGCTCTGCATCAGTTTCGTACAACTGAATTCAAAACTTCAACCCAGGACCAAACACTATACCTAACCCTAAACCTAAACCTAAGCCTAAACCTAAACTAAAACCCTATTGTAAACCTCATCCCTCATCTGCCTGTATTGGCTAATATTGGGAGGGGGAGGAAATGACATGGGGAAGTGATGAAGAAACAGGTGTAAAAAAAATCTCTGACAAGCAACCCCCCCAAATTATATTTTCTACGAAAAGGAATGTCTCAAAAGTTGATGACCAGCAACAACAAAAAAAAAAAGGGGGGGGGGGTGTGCTTTCTGTGCAACCTGGAACCACCACTGCTTTGTAGGATGATGTAAACAGTGGCAGAGACACTGAATTTTTATTTGCATTTGATTATGTGATAAACAATATTAAGCTCTTGCTTGCTCAGTTGACTAGTTTTGGTATATGTGGCAGGTCCAGTGCGGAGTCCCACAGGGCTCAACACTGGGGCCTCTCCTGTTTCAGATTTATACATGATTTATGTAATGCTTCATTGTTTTTCTTTTTTTCGTCAATATCAGTAATGTCATGCAGTCCATGACATTATGAATACTGCAGAGATGAAACAGATTAGCTTTTTGTATGAAAATTGCGATCGTCCATAGGAATTGCAGTTTTTGTAAAGAAAAAGTGCTTGTAATAAAAATCAGAGGTATGACTCATCCATAAATCTATCTATAAAGAAATATCCATTGATGTGTACAAAACTGAATGAGCACCATAACTTATAAACTTGTATCACAGCTTTATATACTGTCCTTGCATTCCGCTGTTGAATTTTTGTATCTCTTCTCATCTTCACTTCCAGCCTCCAATTGTTCCCAAGCTCTCCCACGCAGGTGACACAAGTAATTTTGATGATTACCCTGAAGAGGACTGGCAGTCAGCAGCATCATCCGTAAAGTCTGATGTCCTCAAGCTTTTCAAAGACTTTTGATGGCACCTGCCCCTGCTCAGCTCAAGATAATGCAGTTGTAACTCTTGTGGACGCTTGACTCACTTGTTGTCATTATCCCAAAGTGTCATTGACTTTATCGTTGGCTGCAGTTCTGGCAGGGTTTCTTGACAAAGTGTGGACAAGTCTTGATGGCAAACTTTGGATGTTGTGCAGGTATCCGAAAACAGAGAAAGGAAGATCCATGACAGAAACTTAGGAAAGTATGACAGTGAAAGATCTCACAGAAAAACTTTCTGTGGTAAACTTGTTGGTTGAAAACTCAGTTACGTGTTGGCAAAGCGTCATATGGAATGAACACCATTGCTAAAATCAGGAGTTTATTCACCAGGAAATACTACAGAAGAACACATAGGATTTGTGTCCTTCAAGAATGGGAAATTGACAAAGTTAAGCTGGCTGCAGTTCTTTCTGAAAGGAAATTGTATTTGTGTCAGCAACAGTAATGTTACAGAGGAGCCCTTGAAGAAGGATAGAATATGCTTAAGGAACCTAAAACAAGAGGATATTGCTACAGTGTCCAGAGCTCATACTGTTGAAGAGTTGTTCTGTCTGCATGTTAACTGTAAGAGCAGAAACTTTAAGATGGTTCAGTCTTCCCTGCCATTAGTTTGGAATAGTTTGACCAGTCCGTATTTGATGTTTGTTTTCTGTTTGTTAAAAAACACTAATTTTGATTTTAATCAAAATACTACTACCTAATTAATGAGCTTTTCTCAAAACTTAAGCAATGTATCCTTATGCCATCCCAAAGGAAACTTACGACAGAAAAACGAAGTTGAGATATCCAAGTTCTTCCCTCCGTTTCTGCAATAACCATCCATATTTCATACCTTGGATATAAGATATTTACTTCTGAGAAGTGTTGTCTTCCTAAAGATATTCATACCATCGCATTTTTGGAGGGTTATATTGTTAGTGACAGCTTTCTAGCTGGAGATATCCGTAATGTTCGAAGAGTTGTAACGTGATACTGTTAAATATTCTTGGTGACCACATATATAGAAAGACCATCTGTCCATAAAGACCACTTTTTGTTTCCCTTGAACAGCATTTCTCATTTGAAATTGTATTAAAGGAAACCTGGAGAAAAAGACCTTTCTTGTTTTCCTTGAGCTGTCTTTATATGTGACCCATCACATTAAAATAAGACAGAAGTTGTAACTTTTCAAATTTTATTTTATAATTGATTCTTATAATTTGTTTATTAAGCTTTAATTTAATTTTTAAATGTTTTTTAAAAATGTTTTTTATTTGATTAATAACCATCAGTGTAGACCAATTCTAAACTGACTTATGTGTTAGTTAAAACCAGGAGAAAAAACTGAATGCTGATGGAATTTGGTAGCGTGATGTTTGTTTTTGTTTGAAAGTAATCAAAACAATAGTATGATTTGATGTAAGTCACCAAGCTGAACTTCCGTATTAATGGATGAGACTTGCCAATGTTGAACATGTAAGGTGTAATGACATCTGCATTTGCAGGAGAAATAATATTTTGATTACTAAGAACTTTCAGGCTAAAAAAATAGATGTCAGTCCTGCATGTCAAATACTTATTATTAGTCAAAGTTGTGCTGTATGTATGTGAAATTGATCAATTTATTTCCCAATAATGGAGTCACTGAATTTTAAAAACTTATTTCTTGATAAGCACAAGATAACTCAGGATTATTATAAAATCGTGATGTCTGGCTTTAACTTAAACTATTTTAAAGAACAATATGCTCTTTCAAATAGAAATTAATTACTATAATAAAATCAAAAGATGTTATTTAAATATACTAATGTTGAATGCAGACCTATGCAGAAATTGCTGTTGAAGTCCAGTACTTTTTTGTTCAAAGTTATAGTACAAAACATGCATTTTGTGCATACTCATGTCACGAGAACTTTTTATGTAGTACTTCATTTGCATCTCTTCTGGGTACTAACAACTACAGATCAAATGGTAGATGACCAATCAGTGCTCTGCAGTACTATAGTTAGATTAAGTCATGAAAAATCAGTTATGATAATGATATCAGATTATCTGATATTCTTATGTGAATACAAGATGTTTACTTTAACTATCTTACCCCAGACCAGTCAGTGCTATGCAGTACTATAGTGAGATTAATTCAAGAAAAACAATTACGATTTTAGATTATCTCATATTCTTATAAAATGTGAATACAATTTGTGTAGTTTTTAGCTTTCTTGTCCAAGTTTACTTTTCAAGATCAGTTTTATAGTGCCATTCTACGCAAATAGTTTTGGTTTTCAGGTGTGAGTTGTAATAATCAGGTTTTACTGCAACGGTGTGAACATACTAAATTTAATATTTTCTTTTTAATAATTTTTTTAGATTAGAAAATAGATCCTTAGAAAATAAAGGTAATTGTGTGTCTCACTTTTGAGTAACAAAATAAAGTTTAAGCTTATGAAGCCATTACAAGGAAATTTCAGAATTCTGGTCTTTGTTTTTAAATTCAAGTCTTTCAGTCCTTCACTTTTTGGGGGGTCCTGATATTCAATAATTATTGAATACATTTTCTTTATTTGTATTTTTCTCATCTTGAAGCCCTGAAGTTTTCTTCAATTTTTTTTTCTTTCAAGATACTGACTTGTTTTTGAAATTTCTGACAAGTAAATAAACAAATTTGAAAAAGTTACAATGGATAGATGTTAATTGATTAATAGAAAATATTTTAATGAATAATGACAACAGTATGATAAAAGCCTTATGGAGGAAAATCACAACTCTAAGGATACGCTTCTCATGTGGAACATCTCCTCAATTCTCAATTTGTGAACTCCAAGTGCGTTGATCAAATAAAGACTTCATGTTGTAGTTTCTACATTTTATCTTGAATAATCATGACACATGTAGTTTATTGCTCTTTTTCATACTAATTGTTTTGAATCTGCGTCTTGGTCCCATGAATGTTTTTGAAAATAATGATTTTTAAAATCCAGTTTTCTTACAATGTAAAATTTTAAAAATTTCAGATATCAACTTTAAGTGGTTAAAGTGAGAATATCCCACTGCTGCCACTATGTCAAACAAACATTAATGAGTCCAGGAGAATTTAGATGTAAAGTTCAACATCATAGATTATGATATTAGAAGTATAGATCCAGCAACACAACTGGCTGGGCCGGGGACCACCATTATCAAGTACCAGCCATATGTGGTGCGCGTATAACATTCTGACTTAACTTTGTGTAACAAAGAAATTTGATACATAGAGGCACATTTATAAAATACCTAATACTATATATTATATAGTATATAGGTATATTGTGTAAGGCTCTGAAAGGTATAATAGTGTAACAGTCTGAACTATAATACTGTATGCATTTGTCTTCCAAATAACCATGCTTCTTCTGTTACTGAACGCAATAACAGGTATCCTTGTTTTTCCATATTTAGAAAGATCATGATTAAGAGCATTATGAAGTGCAGAAAATGCTCTTAAAATCAAATACATTTCGATGTGAAGTCTTCTCCTGTGATAGATCAATCATTAAATGTTTTTAAATACATGTAAAGTGTATTTAAAACTTCCAAGCAAAGTGATCATCTTTATAGGTCTATATTAGAAGTGTGTTAAAATAGAAATGTGATTGTGAACCTCATAAATTGTTTGTGTGTTTGCTGAACAGGCAAAGGAAAACATACATGTAATTTTCAACAATGTATTAAAGAAATAATTCTCTAATTCTTTGATTGTAATATTTTGGACTGATTTTGCATCAATATTAATTAATACTAATTGTTAATCCTTCAGTGAGTCATTAAACCAACCTCACAATGGGAAGAATTAAAAGTAGTTGTGGGAATTAAGAACATGTTAATTTTCAAAGTACTGAATAAATAATGTACATCAGGTTATGAAGGAACAATACTTAGATATCTGAGTGTTCTGACCAAGAATTGGTCTGTTTTATCCTTTGATTATGAGTAACAGAAACTGCCATCCATAAAAGAAATGTGTTTATGATTATGTGTAAAATTGAACAGTGCTGAGAAAATATAGAGACCTAGTGAGACAATCTCAAATATATATCATGTGAGAAAATCGAGAAGAATATATTATTAATATTTGTATTGTATTTATTTGTGTGTGTCGAGTGCCTTATGGATTTGAAAAAAAATATAGAAGTGTTTCTTGAACGTTTTCTCAGCTATATTTGATAAATATGGTCAGATCTTGGCTGTATTAAAGTGCATTTTGAAAGGTTGTCAAAAATATTGTAGGAAAATAGACTATGTGTCACAGGTGTGGGGAGGAGAATTCAAAAAAGAGAAAAAATAATAAATATTGACTGGACTGAAGGCCAGTTTAGAAACTACTGGAAGATGGTATGGCTTGTTTTTTGTGTTTCAATTGTTCTGCTCCCCTCCATATGTTGCCCTCATCTTTCTCCCCTCTCCCTCTTTAACCCTCATATCTCCCCTCCCTGATGCCCCTTTTTTTTCCTCCTCCCCCCCCCCCCCCATGTTCCATGATAGTGCTCTCCTCTGTTGCTCTTCAAACTTTCTTCCTCTTTCCCGCTCTTGTTCTCCACTCTCCCTTTTCTCTCCCCTATTCTCCTTTCTTCTCTATTTTGCTCTTTTACCCTCCTCTCTTTCTCCCATCTCCCTTGCTATTGTCCTCTCTTTCTCCCATCTCCCTAGTACTATTGCCCTCTCTTTCTCCCATCTCCCTTACTATTTCCCTTTCTTTCTCCCATCTCTCTTACTATTGCCCTCTCTTATTCCCATCTCCATAATACTATTGCCCTCTCTTACTCCCATCTCCCTTGCTATTTCCCTCTTTCTCCCATCTCCCTTACTATTTCCCTCTTTCTCCCATCTCCCTTACTATTTCACTCTTTCTCCCATCTCCCTTAATATGTCCCTCTTTCTCCCATCTCCTTAATAATATCAATAATAGTGGGTTCTTGTATAGCGCACATGTCTGTCAGACTTGACACTCCTGGCACTCTTTGCCCTCTTTCTCCCATCTTCCTTACTATTGCCCTCTCTTTCACCCTCTCCCTTTCTGTTGTCCTCCCCCTTCTCCATTTCCTTTGCCCCATCTTTCCTCTGCTCTCTCCTCCCTCCCTGATGCCCCTCTCTCTCTCCCTTTTATTTTCCTTCCCTCTCCCCCTCACTATTTTGCTTATTATCTCTTTGCTCCCCTCCTTATCTGTTACTCTCCTTCTTTAAAGGGTTATGATTTTCAAAAAAACATCACGATCTTGCAACTGGCTTACAGTACATAATGGCAAATGCACAATTTATTCATCATGTAAAACCTTATCAAAATTTGTTAATACATGTACATAATAAGCCTCACATGAAAGACATATATCGGATCATTTGTCTTAATGCAACCCGTTGGAGAAAGGAAGTTACGTTTACCTTCAATTCCAATAGGTTTTGAACCACATTATTCTCTGGTCTAATTCGACAATTATCAAACTAAATATTGTTTGCCGAGAGCCAGAAGGGCGTTAACCCTTAAGAAGCTGGATTAAATTAGCACCTAATGCAAATGAGTGCTTTACACTTAGGATTTCACAGACATTTAAAGATAGTGTTGAGTTCTGGTTATGCAATTCCATTTTGAAAGAAAATGTTTACAAAGCAATTGGGAATGGTTGATCATGTCTGCATAAGAATTTGTGTACACTGTGAGGTTTTGAAATCATCAAAATGTTAAGAAATTGACCAAAACTCGCTAAAAAGCACTTGCACTGCACACAGAAAAGGGTATGTGGGACTGCATACACATGCGGCATGACTGTTTGGTCAGACCACTTCAGTTGTTTCTTGTCATATTTTGAATATGAGGGCATTCAAAGAGCAATCCTTTTCAGGGGATATTGCTATTATGATATTCTTCCAAACCGACATAAAAGGAATGAGAAAGCTCACAAATCACTTTTCACCTTTCCCAGAACTCAATCTTCTCTTTAATGCCCTTCTGGTTTTCAGCAGACTGTATAATATATTCACAATTGATGAAGTAGACACTAGACAGCAGTTTATCTTAAATATTTCATATAAATCACATAGTCATTATAATCAAGGATATACAGTATAGTACTTCATCCTGCATCAATTTCTGGTCAATGATTAGATAAGGAATGCAAGAAATATCAGTTATGAAATAATACATAAGCAAGGATGGCATATGAACTGGTTAAATATAGTGAACATAAAGAGCAGACTACTTTTTATTACAAGGTATAAATTATAAGAAATATGGCAATTTCTATCTTTCACTTTATCCAATATATATCCCCAAAATATACACCTATAGCATTTTGAATCTCATTCACTCGTCACAGGAATGTTTGCTATCATTGTAAACATTTTTGTAAATTAATTTGTCCTTTAACCTCATACAGAAATGCATAGAGAGCAAATGACACAAAAGTAAGTACACAACTTACATGTATATATTTGAGGTTAAACATTGCTGATAAAAGCTAATATAGCTGAGAGAGAACGGCTGTTTCAATTAATTCAGTTAAAATCTGCATGTGAACTAATAAATGTAGAACATGCTTTGCATGAGGTAAACAAACGTTTCCCTTACACCACAATTTTGCCATCCTGGCAAAATGATAAATATCTAGTTTTCTTTCTTTTCTCAGTCTTAATTCTTGTTAACCTTGAAATATTTTGTGTGAAATATCTTGCTACAAAAATGATGAACACTCGTACATGGAGAATTATTATCTTCTGCTTTCTCAATATTAGCATTCTAGTAATTCTATTGAATTTTCAAGGAAAGTTCCAAATCCTGTAATTTTATTTTCTTCCAAATTTCAAATGAAAATGCTATGTCTTGTAAGATACATGCACAGTTTCTTGAAATGAGTTGTTTCTTTTACAACATGCATTGGATAGGGATATAAGCCATGATTAATGGGGGCTGCTACGCTGATTAGAGTACAGTAAACATGATCACCAACATTTTCACGTCTTACAATGAAAACGATGACCCGATTGGGTTATATCCCGTCCTTCAAATTTGATTAATTCCTTTCAGTATTATACAATACTTTTCATTATATTCTCATTCCTCAGTGTGATTAATTTATTTCATTCTTCTGCGATACATTTCATTCTTTTCTTATCCTTCAATTTAATTCATTCACTTGTAGGGTTGCGATTAATCCTATTTCACCCCTCCTCTTTCTTTATATAAACACATACAACATCATTTGATAATGTACTTCCCCTGGGAATGAGATAAAAGAATCTAGATGTTCTCTTGTTTGGGGTTTCCTTTACATGGCTTCTTACCCTCCTGAGGTAAATTAAATAAACATTTATTAAAATTGCTTCTATGGCTTCATCCTTAAATCCACTCATCTTTATCTGTTACAGTATCAGAGGGAGGGGGATGCCTTAGTAGTATGTCTTAGAAGACTACTTCTGTTTTTATCAGGTTTCATCAAATTATTCATCAGGTTGCAGACAATACTTTGAAAGAAGGCAAACCCATACGATTGCACCATCACCAGATAAAAAAAAGAAGAGTAAATCCCGCCCTGATCATTTTTATCTTCCATGACCGAAGTCACCTGGGATGCCGTTTCTTTGACCTCTGTTCAACCCCCAATTTTTTCGTGCCACATGGAGGTCGTTTGACTATCTTGGCAATCAAAGAAAAAGCGCAGGACGTGACGACAGAGATGTCAGATGTGGCCTTTGCTTTCCATTGTTATGAGGGTGAACAAGGAAAATGCAAAGAGATAAACTGTACAGTAATCGACCTAACAGTTATATTAACCAACCTTTTCACCCACACTGAAACCTGTATATAAAGACCGCTCAAGGGAGACAAGATATGTGGTCTTTATAATCAGGTGGTCTTTATAATCAGGTGGTCTTTATAAGCAGGTGGTCTTTATGTACAGGTTCCTTTCATACAGGTTTCAATCAGAGACACTTTTCACGGGAAACAAAGAAATTGGTTTTCATAATAAGGTGGTCTCTCTATACAGGTGGTTGCTAAAGAAGGTTTGAACAGGAAAAAAGGCAAAAGGCAAATTTGTTAATACCACATAATCTAGAGCAGTAGATGTAGCAGGTGTAAAGCTCTCCTGGGCCCCGTTGCATAAAACTTACCATTAATGGTAACTCTGCTATCAATGGTAACTACCATGGTAACATCACTCAACAGCCAATCAAAATCAAGGTTTACATGGGAGTTACCACTGATGGAAAAGTCACCGTTAATGGTAAGTTTTATGCAACGGGGCCCTTGTCTGAAGATTCTGTTTTTCTGACTCAATATTCATTCACAAGCAGATTGCACATCTGATCTTAAATGCTGGAATTAGAGTTTTTCAAAAAATTTCCTTCAGAAATCCTTCCTATCAAACTATCAAGCATTCATAATACCCTATAATGTTTACACATTCTTTCTTCAATTAAGTTGTTGAATATATGAAAATTGTGAAAATATGTTATTTAACATCCTTACCTAATCAGGGCATTATTATTCTAAAAGCATTCTGGGTTACTATTTTTTCCTTTACCTTCAAACATATATTCCTCAGTATAATAACAAATTCCATACAAATGACACATAATTTTCAACAACAGAACTGTTTAGAAACTTACAGTTAAAATAAAATATATAATCCAACTCATTATTTTTTTAATCTTGCTTAATATTGCATAATGTAAATCAAATTGTAACATAATATAAAATACAGTTAGAACATAAAATAAAGTAATCCCAAATGAAGATTACTCCAATATTTTCATAATTTGTCATTGATACAGAAAACTAAGACCTCTTGTCATTAATTCACGTCTGGCAAATTTGCCAAGATAGTAACAAAAATACAATCTTAGACATGTATGTCTGATCAACAACATATGAAAGGGTACCAATCACCAAAAAATATTTAGATCTGTATGTAAGGGGTTCCAAGTCTGATGTTGTTATACTATATTCAAAATACGAGCTTCAAATTTATTACTCTCAATAAACGTAAAAGCGACTTGTGAGTAGACTGGTCCATTCACCCGTACAAGCTCGCACGGAAGCCTTGGGTTCTGTGCACACGGTTTGGCATTATCCTTTTATTTTCTTTATACTCCTAATAACTGTTAACACATAGAATGCCAGGTAAAACATTTCAAGGTTGGTTTTACACAAAGTACATGTATTTGTCTTTTAGGTGATTGGTATCCTTTAAAGGACAAAGTACAATCATTATGAAGGCATTCCCAGGTAACACATGAACCTTGCATTTAACTCAGAATTGCAGAAGTGGACTGGGGTCCTTTTGGCTGCAAAGGGCAATGTTGTCAGGTAGTTGTATAATGGCTTTACTGTAGGATTCCATGCCTTGAAAGAGCCATGGTATGAAGGTTGTAATTCACAGGTAACTGAAAACAAGATATACAACAAAATCAAATGTGATCTTTTCAGTCATTATCTTGGCCCATTTGAGATTGTTTCAGTTTCATTAAAAATGCATTCCAAAGAGATTACTTGGGTAAAAAAAAAGTCATAATGACCTACAATGATCATTTCTATCAAACTATTTTCTGTTTACTGAATTAAAAAGAGCTGATGTTCCATAGATGTTGGCTGAACTAATTTTTTCTATGAAAAATAGTTTGGAAATATTATCTTCATTCAGAGTCGGCTGTCTTGCCGAGAATGCTATCCTCCAATCATGATGTGCAATTCCTACAACACACAAATCAAGATGTAGGCAGCCCAATAAGCGCTACACAGTATACATGTGCAATCTCCCAAAGATGATAGCTAACTGTGTATGGTTTCGTGGCGCAACGTGTATCAATGTGAATATTTTTGCAAGAGTGATTTATCTTTGATCAATCCTTCCTTTGCAATATTATTTGCGAAGGTGTGCATCACCACTGGTGCAGAAGAGCTGCAATAGCATTCGGGCTGTACAAGCAAGATGCAATGTTTTAGGTGGATTTTCTTCACAAGCATTTTCGGCATCGGATGGTCGGTGATTCCTTAACTAATGTGGTATTTTCTAAAAATAATTAACCCCAAACCCCACCATGACTGATGACAGTAAATTATTACCTAGAATTTACTTATACATGTATATCAAATGAATGCGAGTGCAACAGTGTGAAACCCACTGAAGGAGTCACTAGTACTCTGTTGATACACGATGAAATAACTAAATGAATAAATACATAATAAATAAGTAAATAAATAAATAAATAAATTTTAATAAAAAATAAATTTTAATAAATAATAAATAACTGAATAAACACATAGATTGAATTGAAGAAATAAATAAAAAATTGATAAGTAAATTTATACACAAATAACAAATAGATAACATTAAATAAATAAATACATGAATAAAAAATAAACAAACACATAAACAAACAAAAATATAAATGAATAAATGATTAAATAAACAAACCAAAAAACAAGAAATATGCAAGTGGTAATTATACTGAATATAGTTCAAAAATCTTACCTTGGCCCCCAACCTTGAGAGATATCTGTTTCTAAGAGCAAAGGCAGACTGGGGCTGGATATTAGGAATGGATGTCGAAGGCACCTCAGACTGTTGTAGTTTCTCTCTGTTAAACAAGTATCAAAGTGTACAATATAATATGGGCAAGTCCAAGGTATTCTATCCCATACTTTACAAACATCATCAAAAGTATTAAACATGACAATTTCATCAAGTTGATAGCCCTAATAGAGCTTCGATCTGACCAAGGAAACAAGAAAAATGACACTTGCAATGTTAATCTTTTTGTTGACTTTTCTTTATTCTCGGTGATGTACGCGGCAGCAAATGATCAAATAACTTGGACTTGGATGTACGATTCATGCTCTGGCAAAGATTGTTCCGTGGTAATTCGTAATACTCACCAAATTCCTAACTTCATTCCTGAACCCAACACTATACCTAAAGCTAACCCTAAAACTATATCTTTGACAAAATGAAACCCGGAGCGAATGTCACTGCAGCATATCGTCGCTGATTTTACGAACCGGCATAGGAAGCCTCACAACGCGAAAACATGTTTCTGAGATAATCGGACTTTGTCCGTTTAAAATGATAATTTGAATACCTTACCTTCATTCAATCATCGTAGAATTGAACAGGTGATGAGAGTGGAATATTTTCTTTCATATGCATTGGATATTAAAAAAAAGAAACACAGTATTTTTGGTTCAATCCCTGCTAGAATTCGTATGCCGGTTCGTAAAATCAGCGACGATATGTTGGAGCACCATCCATTTATTTTTGGGCTGAGCGAATAATAATATTATTATTTCCTATAAGAAGAGAATATAGAAATGAAAGTTTGGCATGAAGAATAAAAGGAATCATTTGTTAACTTTGTATACAAGCTTCAGGGGGGCATTTCATCAAGTGTCTTGCCGGTGATTTTTACCGACAAATTTGCTCTCAGCCAATCAGATGCAAGGATTTCAGTAGCTTATAACAGTTATTGCAACTTGTCATTGATGACAAATGTTATGAAACAGGGCCCTGAGTTAACACCCTTCTGGCACTCAGCACACAAAATGAAGGATCTCTGTTACTCACTTCAAATCTTCCTCCACCTTCTCGGCAATCTCTTTCCTCTGCTTTGTAGACATATTAAGAGTTCCTCCTTTAGATGAGTCGATTAGATACATCAACACACAGCAAATGAGTGCAACTAAAAGGGAAACAATGACAATGATAATAATACACATAATAATACTACTACTACTACTAATGTGTCCATTTGTAGTCCAGCTACTATAAAAACATACTCTACTGCGAAGTATCATTATTATTACCCCGGCTTTAGCCATGCCGCCATGATATTAAGCGCTAAGGCATTCAAGGAATTTCTTCCTACCGGGTACCCATTTACTTCACCTGGGTGGAGAGTGGCAAATGTAGATTAATGTCTTGCCGAAGGGCATTAGTGCCATGAAGGGATTTGATCCACTAGACCTGACACCTCCGTGCTATTATAGCGCATATCACATTACGACAACATCTCTATACGCTTCCTACGGACTTTGGATATTATTACTTTGTAACTCCAACAACATTCCTTGAATGCATTGATCACTACAACCACTCAAGGAATAAATCCTACAAGGTACCTACCTACTACACCTGGGTCAAGTGTGGCAAGTATACTGACCCTTTCGAGACAATGGACCACATTTTGGCTAAATAACTTTTAGATTCAGAGCTATAAAAACTAGAATATCACTGAAGGTGATTAATACCCCCCCCCCCCCCCCCCCCCCGATGTGTGTGCCAAATTTCCTGAGCATTGCTCAAAAAATGAGGAAGTGGTCTGATCTGCAATATTTTCCCGTTTTATTGCCATATGTTTTTACCATGGCAACGCAGTTTGCCACACATTGAAATAATATGTCCTGCACATCTTTACCACAAGACCAACGTGTGCGCCAAATTTCATGAGCATTGCTCAAAAAATGAGGAAGTAGTTCGATCCGCAAGATTTCAACCTGATTTACTGCCATAATATGCTGTTACCATGGCAACGCAGTTTCCGACACATTAAAAAAATATGTCTCGCATATTTCCATCTCAAGACAAATGTGTGTGCCATATTTCATGAGCATTGCTCGAAAAACGAGGAAGTAGTTCGATGCGCAAGATTTCAACCTGATTTATTGCCATAATATGCCGTTACCATGGCAATGCCGTTTCAACACATTCAAAAAATATGTCTTGCACATCTTCATCCCAAGACCAATGTGTGTGGCAAATTTCACAGGCATTGCTCAAAAAATGAGGAAGTAGTTCGATGCGCAAGATTTGCAACGGACCGACCGACCGACTGTACGCTGATTCTATACCCCCTTCAAACTTCGTTTGGTGGGGGTATACCAGATGCATGAGTAGAAAGAGCAAAAATTTCTGCACAAACGGTCCATTGTGTTGCATGACCATCTTGCGTTCGATGCAAGGAATTTTAAAACAAGAATAAGCTTTAAAATCCCCTAATTGGAAACACATTGAGAAGTTCGAAATCATTGTTTTTTTTTATCAAAATTGGCAATTTTTTCAACTTTTCACCAAATTTTGTAACCATGTATATTGTTTTCAAAGACATTACACCTTATTTGAACCCTGTAGCACTAAAAGAAAAATATTATTGTTGCCAATTTGAGGAAAAAATGTGATCAATTTAGCCCTGAAATAATTCCTGTCCTGTCTTGACAAAGGACATTAGTGCTGTGGCAGGGATTCCAAACTTGTACTTGTGATTCACAGTCCGTAGATCTATCCACTACACCTTAAACACCTCTTCACTGGATAGATGGACGGGAACATACATTTATGCCAGTTCTTACCAAAAAGGGATGAGCTCAACTTCTTTAAATCATTTCACACCTTTCGTACTTGCATCAGCATTACTAAAACAACATTCCAAAGGCAACCAAATGCTTGCATCACAAGGATAGAAAAGTATACTCATTGTGGAATAGGGTTCTATTATATGTGAACAGCGCAATTTTCCATGACTTTAATTTAAAAAAATAAAATTGAAATTCTTTTCATGTTTCAGTAACTTAATGTAATTTTTTTTTTTAATGGGGAGAAAATCCAGTCCAGTACCTTTATTTCCATAATAGCCCTTAATTTTGGGACTTTCACAGATCTTGTGCCTTACTGTAACAGACATTTATTGCATTCGGAAGAAATGAACTTACTACATAGACAGGAGAGGTTGAAGACTTCATAGAGAAGATAGCCATTAGAATCTACTATCTTGCCTGCTATCACAGCTACTACAGCCAGCCCTAGGTTCTGAATTGACTGCATACTATGGAGAGTGAGAGAGAGAGAGAGAAAAAAAAAGGAGGCAGAGAAAGAGAGGGAGGGAGAGGGGGACAGAGACAGTGAGAGATAGCGAGATAAAGAGAAATAGAGAAATTAAGTAAGAAAGAGAGAGAGAAGGCAGAATGAGAGGGGGAGAGAGGGGAAGAGAGGGACAGAGACAGAGAGAGATAGCGAGATAAAGAGAAATAGAAAGATTAAGTAAGAAAGGGAGAAAGAGAGAGAAGGCAGAATGAGAGGGGGAGAGAGGGGAAGAGAGGGACAGAGACAGAGAGAGATAGCGAGATAAAGAGAAATAGAAAGATTAAGTAAGAAAGGGAGAAAGAGAGAGAAGGCAGAATGAGAGGGGGAGAGAGGGGAAGAGAGGGACAGAGACAGAGAGAGATAGCGAGATAAAGAGAAATAGAAAGATTAAGTAAGAAAGGGAGAAAGAGAGAGAAGGCAGAATGAGAGGGGGAGAGAGGGGAAGAGAGGGACAGAGACAGAGAGAGATAGCGAGATAAAGAGAAATAGAGAGATTAAGTAAGAAAGGGAGAAAGAGAGAGAAGGCAGAATGAGAGGGGGAGAGAGGGGAAGAGAGGGACAGAGACAGAGAGAGATAGCGAGATAAAGAGAAATAGAGAGATTAAGTAAGAAAGGGAGAAAGAGAGAGAAGGCAGAATGAGAGGGGGAGAGAGGGGAAGAGAGGGACAGAGACAGAGAGAGATAGCGAGATAAAGAGAAATAGAGAGATTAAGTAAGAAAGGGAGAAAGAGAGAGAAGGCAGAATGAGAGGGGGAGAGAGGGGAAGAGAGGGACAGAGACAGAGAGAGATAGCGAGATAAAGAGAAATAGAAAGATTAAGTAAGAAAGGGAGAAAGAGAGAGAAGGCAGAATGAGAGGGGGAGAGAGGGGAAGAGAGGGACAGAGACAGAGAGAGATAGCGAGAGAAAGAGAAATAGAAAGATTAAGTAAGAAAGGGAGAAAGAGAGAGAAGGCAGAATGAGAGGGGGAGAGAGGGGGGAGAGGGGAAGAGAGGGACAGAGACAGGGAGAGATAGCGAGATAAAGAGAAATAGAGAGATTAAGCAAGAAGGAAAGAGAGAAAGAGAGAAAGAGGAGGGTTGGGCAGAGAGAGGAAAAGGTGGTAAAATAATAGAGTGCATCATCTTCATACACTGAGAAGTATTCTTACTTCCTGGTATTTCATAATTATTATATTTAATTAAAGTTACAGTTAGAGATATAAACTCATAATTCAAATGATGTGCTACTATGACTTGGGCAAATATAT
Organism: Heliocidaris tuberculata; assembly: GCA_025618425.1. Lineage (NCBI taxonomy): Eukaryota > Metazoa > Echinodermata > Echinoidea > Camarodonta > Echinometridae > Heliocidaris > Heliocidaris tuberculata. The sequence continues at coordinate 8,246,507 of CM046850.1, forward strand.
GGATAAATAGGCAAATATATGGATAAATAGACAAATTTATAATCCATATGATGTATCGCTATGAATTTAAAAACTATTTAGGTCATCCGAGATATAAAACTCACTATACAAATGATTCATTTATATAGCTAATAAAGAGACATAAGCTTACAATCTATATATCATGTACAACTTTTACTTGGCAACTGTACATCTAATCAGAAATACAAACTTACAAATCACAAATCATATACAGTGGAAACTCAGTATAACAAGGTCCTTGGGACCATCAAAATAACCTTGTTATAGCAGAAATCTTGTTATATCAGGTTAAAAAAAAACAACAGAATAGGAATATTACCTTGTTATATCAGGAATATTGTTATATCAGACCTCTTTATACCGAGTTTCCACTGTATACTGTGAATTTAACCAACTACATAGTTGATTCGATATAAACTTACAATCCATATGATGTCCCTAGCTGATGCTCAGGCATGATGAAAGCTACAATAGGCCAAAGTGCACAGGCAAGGATGGAGTATGCCACGCCCATTAAACTCTACAAGTAGAAAAACAAATTGATTAAATGTAATTTGTGTGTCAAAGTGCCGGAGAGGAGAAAAATTGATAACACTATCACTGGAAGATTCCATGAAGAAGTGTTTCATCCATTATCTCATCCAAAAATGTTAAATGTAATTTGTGTTGATATAACCATTGACTAATTGTCCTTTCCCGTATAACTACCAACAGTCAGTGGTCATATGAAATTTTCCATTTCTGGATTAAATAAATGGATAAAAGATATACATCATACAGGACACATTGCACAGAATCATCCCACTTCAGTACATATTTCATGCTTTGTGAAACTGTGTGGGCATAGATTATACTCATAACTTGCCTTATCATTTACTGATCTCGCAACTGAAACCATCTTTACATTTGCATCATTTGATACGAGTTGAGACTTTAAGCTCTCAATACCCACTACACCCCTTCCCCATAGAAATATTCCTCAGTCCTAAAATATCTGTTTCATATTATTCTAATACCTTTTGAAATGCAATTAGCTGATGTATTTGGAAATATCGCGAAACCTGTATATAAAGTCTGCTTTTGAGGGAGACAAGACATGTGGTCTTTACGTACAAATTATTTTCATACAGGTTTCAATGAGAAACATTTTTCAAGGGAAATAAAAAACAACATTTGGTCTTTATAAGCAAGTGGCCTTTCTACACAGGCAGGTGAGATATACAGTTGGCACATTGACCTAAGAATGTTTATCATCTCCCAAATACAAAAGTAAATATGGGACTGTGCATAGCAGCACTACTGTAAATATCTATACATGGGACTAAGGATCCTGCCATTATTGCAAAAGGAGTGATGTAGGTGTACACTAAGGCACTGTAGAAGTCAATACATGGGACTGCACAAAGCAGCACTTCTAAAAATACATATACATGGGACTAAGGCACCTACCATTGTAGCAAAAGGAGTGATGAAGGTGAATGCTAAGGCGCCATGGGCAACCAACGTGAGAATGATTCCTAGGCCCACCCAGAAGATGTTTTTCCCCGTCTTGTCGACGATGAAACCGAAGAAAGGTGATGCAGCGGCAGAGATGAAATACACCAAACTGAAAAAAGAATAAAGGTAAAATACGATAAACCACCAGACTTAAAGAATATCACAAGTTGTCTGTTGAATAAAAGAATAAGGACAAAGAGATTTCTCCCTCACTCACTCTATTATCCAAACTCGCAGATATTTTCAAAGAAAATCTAGAGCTGCTTGGTGCATTTTCACAATGTAAAACATAGATGGTTATATTTCAGTAAAAACTGAACATGTTTTTTTTTTTGGGGGGGGGTATGTTTTTCAGACAATTTGTCAAATTTCATAGTACAGTTGGCTTTGCCTGCACCAAAGGAAAGTAAACTGTTTCTAATCAAGTTCATATTGTCCATGGGAGACTGAATCATATCATATCATTGTGACTTCATGAAAACCAAGGCATATTAAGCCCATCGCACACTATACGATCAGTCTGCGATCTGATCTCGCAAGAAAATGTAATAGCATTTAAACACATAAAATATTTTTGATTTAGGTTCTGAGTAGTCATATAGATAGCAAAATCAAAATTACGGCCTGCTGCAAGCCTTCTATTTGGAGGAAAGGCTATATCGGCTCCGAATCGTAGGGACGTCGGAGCAGTCCTACAATTGTCTACAATTTATTCCAGGTAGAAGGCTAATAACGCAAAAAGATCGTACTTAAGTATTCCTATTAATGTTCAGAATCTGAATCAGGAAGAGTTTATTTGTTTGAAAGTCCACATTTAATGTTATTGCGATTCATTTCCAAAATCGATCGCAGACGATAGTATAGTGTGCGGTAGGCTTTACTTACCTATTTACAAGGTTTGCTTCGGTAGGTGACAGGTCGAACTTGTCTTCAAAGAATACACTGTAAAAATAGGTCAAGAAAATATCTAATAGTCATCCAATTGATAACTGAACCTCCTAAATAGCGCCATCTTTTAACAGGATTTGGAAAACATTCGTGTGTCTTATTTTCCCGTCATGCAAAAGCTTTTTATGTAATTGCAGGCAATTTTCTATATTTGTAAGTCAAATTTAAAAGTTTGAAATAAAAAATAGTGCTTAGTTTCTAAGGGAGTTTTTACTACAAATTCAAAATAAAAAACAGGACCCTGATCTATATTTTTTTTTGGTGGTGAGTCCCTTCCTAATTCAACCTCCTGATGAAGTCATTAATGAACTTCTCACGGTTGCCGTAGTCACCACCCTCGACCCAGTAGTTAACCTTCTTACTGTAGACGTTGCTGGGTGAGCTGAGTTTAAAGGGCCAGAGAAAGTTTGAGGCCTGCTTGAAGTTTACGCCAGAGGTGAAAGTCTCATGGATCAGATCCTCCAGACAGATGATGCCGTATTTGCCAAGAATATTCTTGATGATCGCTTTGTCAGTGATAGGGATGTGGCTTACCATTCTAAACCTTGGCGAATCCTCGCTTTTAGATTAGCTCACGTACTGCAGGACTTCAGATTGGGGTACCCCTGGCAATGTAGGGCTCGACCAACCTCAGCATCTCTAGCCTTGTTGAGCCAGACAATGACTCCATAAATGTACCTACCCATCTTTCTACTTATACATGTACATCTTTTTCTCTACCAACTAGCTTTTCATCTTTAATGGAGAGATACTCACATTCCAAGTCCAATGAAAGGGAAGACAGTGACGTAGTAGAAAACACAGATGAGGAAGATGAGCCACAGACTGATAGGGAAGTCCTTGATATCAGATAATTTGATGGTTTCCCCTGAAAAGCATAAGGTCATAAAAGTCAACAGAAAACTCCTAGATTTATAAAAACACACACATGCAGTTTAAAATACATGAGCCTGATCGGTTAAGAGTAGTCACTAGCATAGCTGGGGGGGGGGGGGGGGGGGGGGGGGGGGGGGCAGGGGGGCAGACTGCCCCCCCCCCCCTGACAACTTTTTGCCCCCATTTAAAAAAAAAAAGAATTATGGAGGAAAACTGAACCCCTCAAAATCTGAGAACCCCCCGCCACTGTGACTTTTGGATGGCTGGCAAAAAAAAAAAAAAAAAAATTGAAGTTGCCTACTCAAAGCTACAAAGTTTCAAAAGCTTGCTACAGACACTACATGTATTTTCCATTAATATATTACTGCAAGCATGCAGTTAGCAATCGACCCCCCCATCCCCCATTGGCCTTATTATAGCTAATTATAATTTCACTCACCAGCCCCTCCACTGTCTCTCTTCAGTATTCTTGCAGCTCGAATGTCGAAATACCCCAAGAAAACACCACACAGAATGGAAAACACACACATTCCAGCCCCTAATTGTAGAATAAAACAACATCATGGTACTTATAAGAGCATAATTTTAGCCCAGGTATAAAGATAAAGTTTGAGTTCTGGGCACCTGTTTCATAAAACTTGTTATCAGTAACTACTGCTACATATCTATGACAAATTTGCTTTCAGCCAATCAAATGCAGCAATTTCAGTAGCTTATAACACTTATTGTAATGCCAAAATCAACTCTCCAAAAAGTTCATCCTAATAATTGTTCGAAAGAATGATCATCACCATTATCATTCCTACGACATGTTTATTAATTTCAATATACAAGATGATGTGATAATAAGATATAACTGAAGTCATACATACCTATCCAGAGGGTGTAACCTAATCTAATATGGCCTGGTATATCAGGATCAAGTACCTTATAGATAGGTCCTAAGATATTCATGTTTAACGTGCTACCCTGCAAAACAAGAAGTGAAAACAAAGGATTAGTGAAGCTTATCGTGAGTTTTTGTAATGAAATCTTATTTCTGAAACTGGATTAAAGGAAAATCCAAACTTAATGGCAAGTTGTTCTGATAGAAAGAGGAAAAGTCAGAGGAGACTGGTGAAAGTTTGATCAAAATCGGACAAGCAATAAAAAAGTTATGAATTTAATGATATATCAGACATGACAAACAGTAGAGTTGACCGCCAATATGTTACAATCTACTCACCAAATTGCCAATTTAAGATTTGTGTAGATTTAGTCATCTCATTGTTCAAACATCCATAACTTTCTTATTCCTTGTTCAATTTCTTTTAAACTATCACCATCCTGTTTTTCTTATTTTCCTGCTTTCACACAAATCATCCTATTACCAAGGTTGGATTGCCATTTAAAGTATTGAACATGCACTTTGTATATGGGTTTTGAGGACCAGCAAAAATAAACTTTAAAAAATTTACTTTCACAGAAAGCACAACTTGTATAAAGATACTACATGTACATGTGTCCGGATTACTTGTCGTATTACTCGGCTATTACACATGTTCCACCAAAATTGTTGTCATTTGGAGTCTTGAACATTCAGTGAAAGTTTTGTTTTATTTTATGTGATTCCCCCCCCCCCCCCTCATTACCAAAACTTGAGATTACAGTTAAAACAGCAAGACTCCTCAAAAAGAAGGTATGTTTGCCCCATACTACTTCTCTTCCTTTCCTCTACTGAACTGCTTTGATTTCTTTTCTTCGCTTTCTTGTTTTTTTTTAATTCAAGCTTTGCTTACTCCTCTCCCTTTTCTCCTTCTCAGTCTCCTCACTTACTTCCTTTTACTTCTCCTTTCCTTTTTCTTCCTCTCTCCTCATCTTCCCAATCTTTACCCCTTTCCTTTCTTTGTTCATATTCCTCCTCCCTTCCATGCCCACTCTCTCTCTCTCCTTCTGTCATTCCTTGTTACCCTCTCCTTAGTAGAAAGCTATAATGCTGCCTTTTTCTCTTTACCACTTTTCTCTCTTTTCTCCATTCTCTCTCCCTCTCCCTCAATTCCCTCTTGATCTCCCCTCTCTCCTCTATCTCCCTTCTCTCCTCTTTCTCTTTCTCCCTAAAACTCTTCTCTCTTCTCTCTCCCTATCTTCTCTGCATCTTTTCTTTCTTCCTTTTCCATTCTCTCTCTCCCTCTCTTCCCTCTCGATCTCTTCTCTCCCCTATCTATCCCCACTCTCTCTCTCTTTCCCTATCTTCTCTAAATCTTTTCTTTCTTCCTTTTCCATTCTCTCTCTCTCCCTCTCTTCCCTCTCGATCTCTTCTCTCCCCTATCTACCCCCCTCTCTCTCTCTCTCTCCCTATCTTCTCTAAATCTTCTCTTTCTTCCTTTTCCATTCTCTCTCTCTCCCTCTCTTCCCTCTCGATCTCTTCTCTCCCCTATCTACCCCCTCTCTCTCTCTCTCTCCCTATCTTCTCTAAATCTTCTCTTTCTTCCTTTTCCATTCTCTCTCTCTCCCTCTCTTCCCTCTCGATCTCTTCTCTCCCCTATCTATCCCCACTCTCTCTCTCTCTCTATTTTCTCTACATCTTTTCTCTCTTCCTTTTTCCTCTCTTCTCTCTCTCCCTCTGTTTTCTATCTTTAAAAGAATGTATAACTAACCACTCTCGAGAAGCTGAGCTGAAGTCCAAACACCATATTGAGTTCTTTGCCTTTGAACCATTGCACTGAGTAGGTGTTCTGTGCTACTGCTAGATTCTCTCCTCCTAACCTAGAAAAAAAAAGAAGAAAAAAAAGACGGTGTCAGGCAAGAAAGACGGTGTCAAGCAAGAAATACTTCTTGTAATATCGAATGTGTCGTTTATTCAGAATTTAGAAAAGTGAAAAACATTGATTGATTGATTTGTTATTTCACCCGACAGTTAAGAAAGCAGTATATGCTTGTAAAGATAACTTTCAAACACATTTATCTTGGCATGCCTCACTGATGAATTAATATAATATTGTAAGGATCATCTCAAATTTTCTTGCATATAGGTTACCTAATATTTCCAGGGTGATTTTTGTTGGTTGTTTTGTTTTGTTTTGTTTTTTTGTTTGGGGGGGGGGGAGGAACAGGCAGGGCAATTATTTACTCAACTTAAAAACTTTCACTATTAAATGACAATATTCAATTTCTTTCAGCAATAAACTGCACTGTACGATAATTCACGAGGTGGAACAATTAGGGAGTGATGACTTACCCAAATATGAATCTGCCCACCAGCATGACAGTGTAGCTGTTCAGCGTTGCCCCAAGAGCAAAGATACATTGTCCAACCAGCACAAAGGCACCAAAGATCAAGGTACCCACTCTGCAGAAAAAAAGAAGAAAATGAGTGATTTCATTGATGAAGTTGTATTTGCAATAGAAGTGTGACTGTTGGCGCCAATTAATACCAAGCATGGGTGATTTTAGAGATGAAAATACCAAGGGTAAATTCTCTGCGTCAAGGGTACGAAAAAATGGGTAACGAATATTTCAGCACATACTTGTACTTTTACCTTACAAAATTGCTCTGATCCTTTTAAATCACCCTCTGAGATGCAATACAATATTTCACTCGATTTGGACCAACGGTAAATGATTTCCTGCTGAGAAGCCTAACTGTGCAAGTAACATCTAATAGGGCTTATCACAAAACGAAGGAAAAGATATATCAGGAGTGAATAATATCTATTGTACCATTTGCTTTACAGCATGAAGTGGCTTGAAGTTCTAATCAGATTAAAACAAACTATCATACAGACAATTGCCTTGTTAAAAGCCTGAAGCCCTGAATATAAGGCAATTACATTTACATGTATCACTAAATTATCTACCTATTATATATTTATTTCTGATATTTAGATGGGGTGACTCATTATCACCAATAGCAGTGGTCTTCCATGAGGCCCTGAGAATAATATACTATTAATACATGGTTGGGAGTGCGTTAGTGCGATCTGGCAACACAAAGGTTTTTATCGTGGTGTACTAACGCACGAGGCATAGCCGAGTGTGTTAGACACCACGATAAAAACCTGCGTGTTGCTGGATCGCACTAATGCACGAACTCACAACCATGTATTAAAAGTTTTATAAAACGGGTCTACAATCTTAGTGTTTTCTTACAATTTTAGTGTTTGATCCGGATTAGCCGTGCGTTAGTTCCCTCGCCGTGCGTTAGTACTTTTTTTTTGCACGGTCACGTGGTGTTATTTGACCAATCAGGATGGCTACATTCTTGAACCCGTTTTATAATAATAACTAACAATAATAGTCAATAAAAAAAACATTAACATAATCTCATAAAAGCAACAAAAAATACATTTATAACATAAATATATGCATAAACTACCTGTATTTGGTATCCTCTTAATAAATGTGTAGGTTTTTTTGTGAAGAAAATCTTATTCATAATATGTAAAGACGGTAATTAGTTTCTAAATCTGTTGAAACTAACCATGTTTATATTAGACATTTTAAAGAAGGCATTACATGTATATTGTAGTTTTGAAAGTTCATAAACAAAGAATAGAAACTACATGTACATGTATTGTGGCTCAATATAGATAAACACTTGGAATACCAAAATTGTTATACCAGTATTATACAAAAAATATCATTACAGGAGAGTATACTTATTCAAGGAATACACATTGATTGCTTGTAATATACAGTACAGTAAAACCTCATTATAAAGAACACTGTTATAACAAACTCTCGTTATAACAAGGTGATTTTGCCGGTCCCACTTCTTTGTATTCTTTCGTTTTTTAGCCCCGATATAACAAGGTTTAGATATAAAGAGGTAATTTCCTTGGTCCCAAGGAGTTTGTTATAACAAGGTTCTACTGTATAGCAATTAAATGTACACTCTTAAATAACAGTAAAAATACATATATATTTAATACTGATAATGATTTTTATGCGCATATTGGTGTACCTGTGGAGGGGTCGTCGGGGAAGGGCTTGGCAGCCCTCGTCAAGGACATTGTCTCTGTCCGGGTGTTCATTCATTCTTGTGATTGTTATATTTATACTTTGTCTAAAACTTATTTTTCTCATGGATCCTGTATTCTAAGTTTAACTTATTCACCAATGCCCAAAGCTTGAACGCCTATTTGTATGGTTTATATGTACATAATTTTATTTATTGAGATTCTCTATCGTATCTAAGTTATGTTGCCCTGCAAGTAATTAATCACTTCATGACCTGGGCGTATACTCCTCTGTTCACTGCACATTATCTATGTTCCTTTGTTTGATTTGAATGTTGAATAAAGTGATGAATTAAAAAATCATTCAATTTGAGAAGCATTACATATCATCCTACAATTTTGGCTAAAAAACAGACCATCAAACATGTTTTGAAAAGTGGGGCAAAAAAGAAAAAAAAAAAAAAAGACATATAACCCTGACAAAGACAAAATATAAAAGCATTAAGTGAAATTTTTCTAGCAATAGGGATGGATCCTATTAATACCACGTTTCTGCCATGTTGTTCTGTAAGCGCATCATTAACCAATCGTTTGAATTTTACAAGAGAACTGCATTGAAATGCAATGACGAATAAAATTAAAACTTTAGTTGAGAAACTAAATAAAATTCCTCTTGCCATTTTATCTTATTGGAAACAGATATTGCAAGATCTAATGAACATACTGTAAATGCATTTAAAGGTGTTCACATAGCTTGCCATTTCCAGTGATCTCTCAAACTGATTCCATGCTATAATTGAAGGTACAAGGGGGCTATGTCTATAGCATTCTGTTTTATACTTTGGCACAGAAAGTAAACCTTCGTCTACCTACCTCGTATGATACTGATGAATGTCACTTCTTTAATTAAACTTTTTTGTAGATAGGAAAGTGCCAAATAATGTGTGCATTTGTAAATTATAGTAACATGCTGCTCATTTTACTACACTGACATTTCTTTGTATTATTTTGATTTCTTTGTCAACGCAGGCTTCTCGGGCAGAAAACAGTTTACGCAGTGTTCAAATTGACAGAAATATGGCTTAACAAAATACATGAATGCTGTTGTAGATTGCTTTGCTTGAAACGCAGACTGATCATAGTTCAAGATATTTATTATCGTCAATGAAGTCGGAAAGTTGGAGATGTACAGCCCTTTCTATGATTTTGCCAACAGACAAAATACAAATTGGGTGGCAATTGCTTGAATTGGATATATCACCAGCTTTAAAAACTGGAATTACCCGAGCTACTTTTCAGCCCTTGGGTACATGTAGACATCCCGTGGTCAAAGATTTGTTTATGATATCGGTATGTGGTAAGTTGAGATAAGAGATAAGACCTTGGGTAGATTGAGAAGGATGATGAAATTAAAATACATGTAGCATGAATTTCATTTTCTGGGTTTTTCACTCTCCATATCCTTACAACTTTCAAAACTGCACTTCAAAAATGCAAATGGCATCATCAGAACCTTGAGGAAAAGATCACTTAGGGTCATGTAAAGGTCATGTAAAGTTTTGGTAAGCTATCAAAAACTGTTCGTCAGATTTCTTCAATTTTTGTTGATAAATAGCAAGATACTAGCAATACTAAGACACTGTGAAGATTTTGCCTCCTAAAGTTTAATATTAAACAAATAAGAGGCAAAAACTAATTTATGTGCCGGGACAGGCACGTAAAATCCCAACAAAGGCAGCATGTGCTATACACTGTAAACACACGTGTAAAACCAATGATGAGTAGCTACACACAGTGCACACACGCTGTCTCTATGGGAAGCCCCAAGATTGTTGTGCGGGGAGCCGTCGGGGTGGAAGGGTCCTAGCATAATGGCAGTGATCAAGCATTCCTTACAGATATTTACACTGAAATTCACCAGAAATCATAGATGGAATACCAAATGATCTCTTACAGACATCTTTTGATACAAGGAGAACAACATGAGACTATATTTAAAGGGCAATCCAACCTTGGCAATAAGATGATTTGTATGAAAGCAGAAAAATAAGAAAAACAAGATGGTGAAAGTTTGAAAGAAATCGGACAAGGACTAAGAAAGTTATGGATGTTTGAAAAATGAGATCACTACATCTATGCGAATCTCAAATTGGCAATTTGGTGAGTCAATTGTGACATTTTTGTGGACAACTCTCCCATTTGTCGTACACAAAAATATCATTAATTTGCGGTTTTCTTCGAGGCGCCTTTACCCTCGGGGCAGTACTCAAAATATATTGGAGATAGCATATTGTTATAGGTCCTCATGAACGAAAAGATCCTACTGAGTAATGCATTTTGAAAAAAAGTGACATTTTAGTCATTTTGTGTGTTAGAGCGAATGGGGGAGTTGTCCACAGCTACATCACAGTGACATTACCTATTCGGCCAATTTGAAATTCCCATATGCATAGTGATTACAACTTTCAAAAAATCATAACTTTCTTATTACTTGTCCGATTTCGTTCAAACTTTCACCAATCTGCTTCTCTGTTTTTTCCTCTTTCTTTCAAAGCAACTTGCTATTAAGGTTGGATTTCCCTTTACATGTTTCTTTCCAATTTCCTTTTTTCTACCAATACTGTACATGAGCTTTAACCATTCAATCATCTGCAATATAATTAAGATAGAGACAAAAAGGAAAGTGAAAATAATGATACTTAAGGAAACAAACTACAGGTAAAGAAGAAACTGCAAAATCATATTTGCTTTCCTTTTGAAACCCTTACTTTACTTACAAGTGGTGTTATGAAGAGCCAGCAAGACTGATTTCATTAAAGGCCCTTCGCTGCTTACAGCTTCCTTTTTCATCCCCACTTGCCATTCATTCGCATGTAAAAACAAATCTGTGGCAGTTAACCGTGGCATACATGTATGTGAATGACCATTTAAATATTTTTAGTTCTTTGTTTCCATTTCGATAGCAATCTGCTTACGTATCAACTTAACAGACCCTTGACAGAAATGATTCAGCTGCTTGATTTCAACATGGCAAAATAATTTCAGCTTGAGTGAGCAAATCTCATATTAGATTAGAAAAAATATCATCATAGATACATGTATCTGGTTAATTGAGTGATTGACTTATAAAATTTCAGAACGTTTCTATATTATGTACATGTATATTAGTCCCATTTGTTATCATAAATACAACACTCAATAAACATTTTAGGGGTGATCGGTCTCCTTTCACGAGCCCCAGTAAACCACCTACAATAGCTTTTTTAAATCCCCCCTGCCCCCCCCCCCCCCAAGAGAACCAAAAAGAAAAATTATATATTTCATTGGGACATGTAACTCAATATCTCTATGTAACAAATAACAAATGTACCCGAGGAAAACAAAAAAGGAAATTGCCTGACTCATTGTGAGGGCTACTACAGCAACAAATTATTAACATTCAGATATTTTATAGGTTTAAAAACCATTGACAGAAATTTTTAAGATGGTGGCTCATTTATTTCATTCTTGGGAGAATTTAAAGAGTTTAGAGTAGCAAAGAGATCTTTGCCCCCATTTAATTGTTTTTCCTGCGGCTGCCCTACCTGATGCCAAAGACTCTGTCCAGGAGGAATCCGCCAAAGAAGCAGAGCACAACGTTCGGCCAGGAGTAGAGGGAGTAGAGGAGCATGAAATTAGCTGTGTCTTGGTGCATCACCTGGAAAGGAAAAAAAAAAAAGTTTTAAAAATAGGTAATTAATTAACAGCATTTACTTCCTAGACTTAATTTTTGCTTTACATAGTGTTTTGTTTTATTGTTAACCCTTTCATGACAGGAATTATTTAAGGGCTAAATTGATCACATTTTGCTCTTCAAATTGGCAAATGTAATATGGTCATGCAACACAAGTGGACACATCGTGTGAATAAATTTTGCTCTTTCTACTCATGTATCTGCTTTGTTTTTTTTAGAGCTCTGAATCAAAAGTTATTGAGCCAAACCACAAAATGTGGTCAATTGTCTCAAAAGAATTAACTTGGGTATCTTCGATAGGAACTAACTTCACAATGAAGGTACCAGTTTCTGATTCAGGAAGAAGACTGTAGCCATTCTTGGTCAAAAACACATAAATGCCATCATTCTTGGGGAGGATTTGCTACCTATGGTATTAAAAAGGATTAAAGATAAAGTTGAGTTCTGGTCATGTGATTACATTGTGAAAGAAACGGTCAGGAAGCAATTGGGAAAGGTTGATTGTTCAGTACAGTACATGTACTAATTGGTGTATATACTGTGAGGATATGGAATCATAAAAATGATAAAAAATTGACTCAACTTTTTTCTTCCCGGTGAGCAACAACTTGATTACTATGTCACTTTCAAAGGAGGTCGACGTTGCACATTGCAGTACATGTATAGTCAAGGATTGTATTTCCGAACAGATTGTATTACCGAACGTGTACAGTTAAGCGCCTAAAATGGGTTTTCATACGCTTGGGATTACGCGTATGAAAACCACACTATTGAAACAAAGGTTGTGTCTTTTTCCCATAGGTTTTACATGTTCGGAAATACAATACCTTTTTCAAGGGACCAAAACGCCGCGTCGTTGGGAAGGGGTTCACTCGGAAGGGAATATCGTATTAAATCTACGTTGTCTTTTTAAAATTCCATGAACTTCTTTTTCTGTAGGACTTTGAGCATTCATTATGTCAGTTTTGACAGATATTTGTTTGATATTTTATTTGCTATCGTTGATTTTCTGAAAAGTGTTCGGACACTGGATCCACCATCATAGTTTATTCATTTACTTGGTTTACATGTTGAAGTCAATAAATTTTTATGTTGGAGGTAAATAAACCAATAAAACAATGAGGAAATTAAATATAAAAAAATAAAAATATGCTGTTATCTGAGTTTCACTCCCATCTCAAGGCTCTTGACACAAGTGTTGATGGTGCTGGGGGAGTCCATTCCACTGCTTAAAGGTGTGTGGTAGGAAGGAGTTTTGGTGATATTGGGTTCTGCAGTTAGGGAGGACGAACTGTTGGTCATGGGCCCTTCTCTGATGTGTGGAAAGTGTTGGTTTTTTTTTTTTTTTGTTGCTGAAAGCTTTATGCACTGCACATAAAAATATGCATACATGTATGGGACTGCATGTGGCATCTGAAGAGCAGTCCTTTTCAGGAGACATTTCTACTATGATATTCTTGCACACTAACATATATGTACAGTAAATAAAAGAATAGAAAGCTCATAAATCATTTTGCATACTCGACTTTCTCTTTGATATTACAATAGCTACGTTCATACGGGACTTGTGGTTTTGAAACTTTAAGTTAACGAAACAATGACTCACTAACCATGACAAGGGTTCACAAGGGCCCAAAACAACGATGCTCGTTGTTCTGAACCTACAAGCTGAGCGATCGTCGTTGTTAACAGTGGAAGTAGATACTACCAATGGTGTGTAAAGTACACATACAGATCCTTTGTACATGATTCGCGTGAAGGGTATGATCCGGAAGTTTAACATGAACAGAGAGGTCATCATTAACTATGAGCTTGCGAAAAAGTTTATTCTGTCCACACGATGTGAAACTGCGACGGAGGAACACTCACTGCCCGTGGTTTCGGCGTTAACCACAAGCCCGCTTGTGGTTCTAGAATGCAAGTAAACATAAAGCTTCGAAACTACAAGTCCGTTCATATGGTCTGAACTCTGAAACTACAAGCTAACTACAAGTTTAACTTAAAGTTTTGAAACTACCAGCGAAACTTAAAGTTTAGCTCCCTTCGTGTGAACCTAACTAATGATATGCACAGGACAATTTATCCCCAGTCTCACAGACCAAACACAAACAATAACAATGGCAGGAAGCAAGATGATCCTAAAGCTACAACAAAAAGTTCCAGGAAGTCAGAGAGATTGAATTGACATACATGTAATGTTATGAATGGCTATCATGTGAGTGCTACTAAACATTATTGATAGCAAGATTCATCTGCAATCTGCTTCCTGCATTAAAGTACAGGTATAGTGCTGTAGCCCGGAACAAAAAGTCCGGCCCGTTTTAAGCCCGGTAATTTTTTTTCTGATCTTTACCGATCCTGTCCAACCCGGTAACCCGGCCCGATAAGGAGTATATAAATAATAATAATAATAAAAAGGTTGACTCTTAGTGACCTCGGCCTCGTGACCCTTGTACGTAATAGTAGATCTAGATTACACACTCCGTTATCTTGCTGTCTGAGGTCCAGACTTGCCACATTCCACACAAATTCATGATCAGTTATTTCTGCCCCATGATTGTCTTACAGACACTATATGATGGGGGGACCTAAAGCTACGCACTTTGTTTCCAGTGGCTAAAAAGTCACCTTTCAATGATTTATGCGAAATTCTTTTATATATCTTGGTTCTACATATTCTTAAATTAAATTCCTGAGAAAATTATGACGGAAAAATATCAATAACATTAATTTTCAAATCAATGTCGATACCCATGTCGAATTTGGTGGAAAAAATGAAAGGGTCCTAAAGCTACGCACACGTAATAAATGAATGCAAATCTTAATTTTTAAAGTACACATTCAAAGAAAATCACAAATATGATAAATAATGTATCACTAGAAACTGGCAAGTTAACAGATAGCAATCGTATCAGTTTAAAGTCAACTACATATCAGGTAATTAAACAATAATACAAATAAAACTACCTCCCAGCATCTGCGATATACAAGCGCTTCGCCAAAAAAATAACAATGTTTCAATGACGTCAATAAAGGGAACAATCCTGTCCAAGCAGACGACGTCCCATAAAGAATGAACATAAGTGCAGTGCAGTTATTTCTCAAATTATAAAGAATTTAGTGTATTCAAACGTGCCCATATTTCACACCATTCTAAAATGGGAATGAAACAGATTCTGATTACTGAAATCTTTTGTTTGTAAATATATAGGATGAGGGTAAATATATAGGATGAGGGTTAATGAACAATCAAAGAAACCACACTTTCAAATTGAAATGCCCGCTGAATGATTGCAAGGACGGTATTTATCCCTCATTCAACGCCGAACGTCCAGCGGTGTATGCAGCTGTGAATGAAATGGCGTCTATTTTGTTTACAAGCAACTGATTCCTTTATTCTTGTAACGCTTCATTTTCCATCCAAATAAACCCATGCACGGGGTTTAGAGTGAGGCAATATATGGATTAAACATAATAGACTAATGCTAGTGAAGTGAAATAACTGAGGAGAAGATGACAAAACAGGCACTGAAAATATGTGAGATGTTATGGGACATCGTCTGCTTGTGCAATTAACGTCCTCCCTTTGACGTCACACATTTCAGCGGTTTTCGGAGAGCTGTTCAGGTGCTATGTCGGGGCTGTATTTTAGCAATTTGTAATTGATAATAATCATTACTTCGAATGTTTGCAAGTGTCGAATTTTGACAAACTTGTCCGGTCTAAGCTTCACCTACGCAAAAATGAAAATTAAGTCAGTTTTAAAAATCAATGAATATCTACTTTAAGCTGACTGACGTGAATTTCATCCCGATTTGCAAAGAGTGATAATATCACCAAAAATAAAGGAAAATTACTCATTCTTTTTGGCGAACGTAAATGATAATCTCGTTGCTCAGTCACACCAAAAGTTTGGCGCATTGAACGCGTCGCATTGCGCGTATTTGCGGGATGCGTAGCTTAGCTTTAGGACCTGCGTAGCTTTAGGACCCCTGACCATACACATCGATGTAGTCTGGATGACCACGCCCACATGTCACTCTCACTATATGCGCCATGTGCTTCGACTGTCCAATTCCAAAGCTATGGTCCAAAGTCCAAATATCAGTCCATTCATCAGCCAATAGCAAACGAGAGTTTGCTGTTCACTGAGGCCGCGCGCTCTGCATAGAGAGACGGCGGTGTAATGTTACACCCAGCTGGGCGCCAACCGTCTGACAGGCTATGATCTTTGATGTGAATTAATTTGTAAACAAACTGCCCATGTGCTTTGATAAGGAATGTCATTGTTTTGCTTCTGCCACATAACTTGTTGGAAATTTGAGCTGATGAAAACGAAAGTCAGGAGGAAAGCAATCGAGATATAAAGAAGGATTGTTGAGAGGGAGAGAGACTCAAAGAAAGATGCGAAGAAAAGAAAAGAAAGTACGGAAACTAAGTGAAATCATGAAATCGGTAATTTAAGAGACAAGATTTGGGATAGAAGAAATGTTACTGGAAAGAATAAATGGAAAAATAAATAGAATTAAAAGGGGACAGAACT
This sequence comes from Heliocidaris tuberculata, assembly GCA_025618425.1. Taxonomy (NCBI): domain Eukaryota; kingdom Metazoa; phylum Echinodermata; class Echinoidea; order Camarodonta; family Echinometridae; genus Heliocidaris; species Heliocidaris tuberculata. The sequence continues at coordinate 8,263,062 of CM046850.1, forward strand.
GTAACAGGTTTAATCAAGAGTTTTTCTTCTTTCCATCATAATATGTATCAACTTTATATCATAGCATACGGTAAATACATGTCATGTGTATCAATTCTTTCTTTTTCTCTTCCTCCCGATATACTACTAAGTACTAGAATTTTGAGAAGGGAAACGGGGAGAGGGGAAGAAAGAAAAAAATCAGAGAGTGACTATCAATTTTATCTTCATGTTTATTGATTAGCTCATCTTGCTAATAAACTTGAATTTTCCGCCTATCAGGAAGTGATTTGGCGATGGAATTACTCTTTCAAATCTCCGCTGTAAACTAGGCTAAATAAACTCCAGTTCAAACTCCAGTTCAAACATCGATAACATCACTAACTTTCATCATCAGGTAGTAGTTCCCTGCTCTATCTTACACATTGACATAACATACACTTTTATCATGAACAAAATACATGTACACAGAGTGCCCTCTTGACCTCTTCTGTCACACATTCTCGATCTCTCTCATGTCACAGGTCAACAAACTTTATCGACTGTAAGCCTTTTGATCTGATCTGCTGCCGGTGCAGTGCATGGGTCGCCAATGGCCATGCCCATGCGGTCACTAAACTTTAATTTATTCCGAGATTAACTCCGCCCACATATCGAGAGAAACTTCCTGATTGGTCACTAAATTGATTGCCCTGCATACATGCAGGATAGGACTAGACTGCAGGTGCATGTTTGTGTGTATATATACGTGTATTTGCAGTGCTGCATATATAGTGGCCATATGTGCTTGAATGCACTGCAGATAAATAGATCGAGCTACACTTACGCAATCGGAGGCATTTATTTAGTTATTTTGACAGATTCATTATGATAAAAGACGAAGAATAATGAGCTATTTCAAGACCTTTACACTATCTCTTTCTGTTACCGAGTTGACCCAATTAATTGCCACAGCCCGGACCGGAATTGGTCCGGCCCGGACAGCTCAGTCTGGCGGACTAAAGACCGGCATGCGTTCCTGGCTACAGCACTATACAGGTACATGTTTTAAATTACAGAATTTTCATGATTTGTATCCAACAGGTTCAATGTTGAGTACTCGTTAGGGATAACAACATGAATACAGCTATACCTCATTCAATTAAAGGCATTGATTAACTTTGCCCAGGATTGAAAAAAAAAATCACTGTTCCAGCTAATGCTGTAATCATAATAGCTCAGACAGGAATCGCCTGAGTTTTATAAGCTGATCGGTCGTTTATATATCAAGATATTTACGATTGAACATTGATGTCGGGATAGAGTACCACCGAACCCTAAAGAACTCTTACGGTTGGCATACCTCGCTCTATCACAGAATACCGTACGGGCTGGAAACCGGCTCTGAAATCGCCAAGCGCTGGTGCTTGGTTTTTGTGGCTGCAGCGCAGCGAAGAAGCCGAGCGACTTGCGCTAGCGATTGATCGCGATTTTCTCTTTTTTAGGATAGTAAACGGGTTCCATTTTCTCTCATACTTTCAAATATCCTTAATTATATATGTAGTTAGAGGACTGCACACAATTCACTGGCATTTGAGCTGATTTTACAATTTTTCACAAAGTTAATCAATCACTTTAAAGAGAAGATTAAGTTCTGGGAAAGGTGAAAAATAATTTGTGAGCTTTCTCATTCCTTTGAATGTCAGTTTGGAAGAACATCATGTAGAAATGTCCCCTGAAAGAGGATTGCTCATCAATTGTATTCATATTTGAAATATGACTAGAAATAGATGAAATGTTCGGGGCGAAAATTCTTGCCACTTTTGTGTGTGCATTTCCATATACCCATTTCTGTGTGCCATGCATGTGCTTTTCAGTGAAATTGGGTCAATTTTTCATAACTTTGATGATTCCAAAACCTCAGAGAATACACCAATTCTTATGGAAACGGATCAACCTTTCCTAATTGCTTTCAGACAGTTTCTTTCACAATGTAATCGATCCCATGATCAGAACTCAACTTTATCTTTAAACTTTGCTTAATACCTAGGCTTTTTGTAAGTTCTGCTGTTCCATTTTATAAACACAAAATGAACTGAAACATTCTTTATGGATTACAATAATATAATGTTATATGATTCATTTTCTAATATATTGTTGTATGAATTATGAATATGATTATTTGCTTCAACAGTACTTTTCTTTAGATCAGAATCTACTTAGTGTAAAAAAAAAGACATTTGACATTTTGATCATTAATAACTCAAAAGTTATAAATTGTATCCGACTGACGTTTTCATTGTAAATTTGAAGGATATCAAATTTATTGGGAGTAAGTTTTGGAAAATTTCTTTGTATGCTCTTCTTAATACAACGCTTGGAATATTCAATTAGATTTTCAATTTTTGAAAAACCACGGCCACAAAATTTGTGCATATCACTAATTAATTCAGAGTACAACAATCACCATTGTGTATTGTAGCTAAAATTCCAGAGCACCTCTTTCATCCGCGAGTCTGATCATGAATCATTAATGAAAAGTTCTGGAGAGCAAAAGTTAAACAGAAATGACAGGTGCAAAATCACAATAGTATTGTTTTGTTCTGAATTAATTAGCGATAATACGCACATATTTTGTGCCCTCGATTCTTCAACAAGTGAAAAGTCAATATTTTTTTAAAATTCAGATTATTATTTTACAAATATTATTCAAGAAAATTTCATAGAACTTACTCCGAATAAATTTGACATGATTCAACTTTTCAATGTGAAAACCTCAACGTGCCAATTTTTGGGGGGCACCTAGTATGAAATCATATTTCACTAAATTATATCAAATACAATACAGTGCATGTGACTCTAAGCAGGATTGAGTCAATTTATCATTTTGGTGATTCAAAAACCTTACAGCATACATTTACATCAATTCTTTTGTGCTATATACATGTAATCAGCCTTTCCCAATTGCTTTGAGAGTTTCTTTCACAATTCAATCTCATGACCAGAACTCAACTTTATCTTTAAAATTACATGCAAACAGAAAAGGTGTAAAAAACTGTTGACTGATGTTCACTGATGGATTACCATCAATGAACTATGTACAAAGATATACAAATGTCGGAAGTTCTACCATGACAACTTACATACATTACAATATGTCATGTAATGTAGATATTGAACTTCAATTATTCAAACAAGGTAAAAATATGAGCCCTGTTTCAATGGCCATATTCTGACAAATTAAATTTGTTCCAAAAAGAGAAAAGAGAATCCTGGGCCCTGTTTCATAAAATTTGTTATCAGTAACAACTGCCACGTTTCTATGACGATTTGCTCTTAGCCAATCCGATGCAAGGATTTCAGTAGCTCATAACAGTCACTGCAACTTGTTATCAATTGATAACAAGTTTTATGAAACGGGACCCTGGTCATTCAAGCAAGCGGGTAATAAAGAAGAATTAATGACAATACTTACATCTTTGATCTGATTTTGTAGAGCAGCTGGATTATCATAGCAAAAGTAGCTACCTATTAAAAAAAAAAAGAGAATAAAAAAATTTGAATCAATGTTAAACAAAATTAGCAAAATAAATCACAAATCTTAAATATTTTCCCAAATCACAAAAATCTACATCTGTCTTACAATTTTTTTTTCATGAATAATTTAAGAACATTAAGAAAAACAAATGTATTAATTAGACATTTCTAATGTTTCATAAAACGTTACAAGTTTTACAACTGAATTCATTATACTTTTTTACATACAGGTGTATGTTGTAAGAATATCTAAGTAAAGAAAAAAGTTTGCACAAAATATAACATACTGTATGTACATGTAGGTACATGTTTCCTGCCAGGTTAATTTCATTACCTGAACTGAAAATGCCAAATTATTATTTTTTACACTTGTAGACTCTAGAACAGACTTCGTCAAACATCAAACTTCTTCAAACATCAAACTTGCAAGGTATTAAAAAAAAAGAGTAAAATATAGCTTTGTTGGATACACCAGCCAGAGTTAGAATTTGACTCAGCAATGGGTTGAATGTTTGAAAGGTAAATACAAGAATTGGATCTATGATTCAGAATTAAATCTTAAAAGTAGAGTAATAATAATAATAATAATAATAATAATAATTATAATAATAATAATAATAATAATAATAATAATAATAATAATAATAATAATAGTTTTTTATAAAGCGCCTACCAGTTACAAAGTAACCAACCAAAGCACTTACAGTACAACTAATAAGTACAATATCATGATATTGATGGTTAAACACTGAAATTAAAATTCTTATTTCATCATTTAATGTTGAAATAATGTGATTCTTGAAGTCTGTTTTAACAAGAACACAAATTAATTTTCTCTTTCTCAATCTCACATCATACAGTTGGACTTGGACACAGTCACAGGCTACATCATGTTCGTTATTTATTATATTATCATGTTCACTTGTCTAAAAATGTGACATGCTGTTGCACATATTTTAATTCTTTGATTTCAGGAGATTAAGAAGTCAAAATAGTTGCCTACCAAAACATCAGATTTTACAAAGTCCATGGTTAACACTAAAACAGTCATGGTAATCTAATACTTGTATAGTCTAGTTAAGCTTCTTCTACTTGAGAAGTTGAGTAGTAGTACTTCTAAGCTCTTTAAAAATGATCATGATCTATTCTTACCAAAACTTAAGAAACAAATAAAAATTAGAATGAGGTATCTATGAAGAGCTCGTCTAGGATCACAACAAACTGTTGCTCCACAGCCAGTGAGTTCAACATCATCATCATCATCATTTTCTTGAATTTGATTCCGATCTGGTCTTCCACTGAGCAGTGGTCCGTTCACATCCCCGTTGTTTTCTGCCATCCTTGGTCTTGCCAAAATTGCTGAGAGACTACTGAGAGGTCTGAGTGACTTTTCTCTGCTCCCCGAAATTATTTTCAGAACAGAAGCTTCTGTTCTGAGTCTGACTGTTCTGATGACTGTGTCTCAGTTCCAAGTCGATTTTCTTCAGAATTCTCTGTTACTTTACAGCAACCTACTTGAAAATGCCTTGAGAGTAAAGTCTCGACCATTAACTTAGAAACGAGTCGATATTCCCTCGAGTTCGTATGAGTCTATACACATGATACAACACGGTTTGGATTCAGAGCCAAACTAGGCCGATATACCGTACGCGAGTCACGAGTGCGATTAATTCTCACAGACAAAAACAGCTGCTGCGTCAATACATTTCCGGGAATATACTCCATACGTTTTGTTCTGCAAAATATACAACTCGGAAAATTTCCCTTTTCTATTCTTTAATATCACTTGAAAACTCGATTCTATTATCTTTTCACGTCCATGCAACTGCCTTTGATTGGAGTAATTCAATGAATACAATCATAGGTTCACTTTTATGAACGAAACATTAATTTGTGCCTGACTAGTCGACTCGGCGCCTGGAATTGAGGTTGAGAAAACGCGCGCCTGTCTCCCCGCGCGAAATGTGAACTGTCATTTCGTGTTTCAAAGACCAGATTTGACAGCTATTCTTGAAGAATATTCAACCTTTTCAAGCCATGCCTCCAAGAAATTCGAAGAAACAGAAGGGGAAGCTCTCTGGTCGTCGTGAAAGGGACCAATGGGTGGCTATTGCTCCTGGTAATGTTTAGAGACAATCACTTTGGTCCCGCTTGCTGGTTTTTATGTCAGTGAATAATGAATATTGAGGATTGCATGTGACAAAAATGAAGCTAATACTTAAGTTAGTACTACTACTAGTACTAGGGTCTGCTATATTTACTAGTGAGGTGGAAAGAATTCGTCTGGCATGCCAGGGCTTGCAATGCTCAGACTCAGAGTTAATTTTGAATTTCGGGACAATTGACCACATATCACATTCACAGGCATGACAGGGCTGCCAACTCTCACGCATTGAGCGTGAGACTCACGCAATTCACCCAATTCTGACTGTCTCACTCTCTGATAAACAAATTCTCAAGCTGAACCCCCAAAATAGAAAGTAAAAAAAAAAAAATCTCTCCAAAATCTCTGATATTCCAAATATTCAATATGCCCAAGGCCTTTTGAGATTTTCGCGCGGGCACAAAGCAAAGCTTAACCAATGAAAATCATTTTCGGTAGTGCGCAAAGATTGGATTGGATTGGATTACGATTGGTTATACTGCGTGTATGTATATACGTGTGACGACTATGATGAGTGTAACTAGATGGCCGGACTGACATGGCTTTGGTGCGGCAGCCCACCCGGGGCCCGAGCCCGGCCACGCTGCATACGTGGCTCAGCAGAGTTTGCCGTCGATCGTACACCAACGTAATAGCCAGCACATCCCTCTACGGCCGGACAGCAGGATTTTGAAATTCTTATTAAAAAGCATGCAGTATTAAACAAATCTGGAATTTTGTAATTTTTCATGCGGTCAGTGAACTACATGTGGCATTAATAACAATGTAACCTATTTATTACTTATTCAATTCACTTTAGTAAATTAACGTTAATGCTGCTTCTGCTATGACTATATATGTGTTGAAATCATGACTAAAGTATGCACCAGATTGCACCATTTAAAATGTAAAATTGTCAGAGCTCCCTACCGTGGAAGGGGGGACACCCCCCCCCCCTTCCACCCCCCCGGTCGCTTCGCTCCCTCGCAATGTCTCACTCTAAACCCTCACTCAAGGTTGGCAGCCCTGCATTCAGCTTTATGTGCCGGAATGTTACATACTTTAAGTCTTTATATTGACATTTTGTGGTTAAAGGTTTGGTTCAATAGCTTTTGATTCAGAATCAGAGATCTAAAAAATATAAAAGATGGATCAATAGAAAGAGAAAAAAACTCTGCATACACTGTCTATGTCCATTTCTGTTGCATGAACATTTTGCGTTTTGATGCCAGGAATTTTAAAACGAGAATAAGCTTTAAAATCCTTAGATTGGCAACACACTGAGATGTTCAAAATCATTTTCCATCAAAATTGGCAATTTTTTCAACTTTTTGACATAATTCACAACATATATTGTTTTCAAAGACATTATACATGTACCTCATTAGAACCACGTATGTAGCACTAAAAGAAAAAAATTAATGTTGCCAACTTGAAGAACAAAATGTGATCAATTAAGCTCTTAAATAATTCCTGTCCTGAAAGGGTTAAATCAGTAAATTCTCTTCCAGGCAATTCTTGACTCGAAATGAACAAATTGTTTTTAAAGAAATGGGCAGAAGACATGCCAGACTTGGCATGCTTGACCGACAAATTGACAGTAATGGTTGAAAAGGTTTAATGGTATATTTTACTAGACTGCTAAGAAAGCATTTGTTTGCTTGTAAGTAAGCAACCAGGGGACTGACGCCTTTGGTTTCAGTCCTCTCCGAGCCAGAGGCACTCGTACAACATACAAGGTTATCTTTCTGACAGGAAGAGTTCAACGAGTTCAGGTTATCAGAGATTCCTCTTGGTGGTCTCTAGAAGTCTAGTAACAAGCGGAATACGGCAAGGGAGTGTACTTGGGCCTGTCCTCTTCCTGGTCTTCATTAATGACCTCCCATCTGGAGTTGTAAAGAGTTCATTTACTCAGCTAAGTAAAATAACTTTGCCAACTCTTTTCAAGACATTAATCAGACACCACCTAGAATACAGGAGTGTCCTTTGGAACAGCAGATACAAGGAGGATGCCAAGAAGATTGTGAGGAGTTCAGAGGAAAGCAACCAAACTTGTGAGAGAGTTTAAGGACTTCCCATAGGAAAGAAGACTCAGAGAACTCAATTTGTACTCGCTATATTACAGAAGGAGAAGAGGAGACCTGATCGCTGTACACCATATCATGCATGGACTAATTGACATCCCTTCACACCACATGGAATGCTCTTCCACTCAACATAGCAAATGCTCATCTCCAATAGCCTTCCGTCTAAGATTGATGGAAGGCCAGAGCTGAATCAGAAAAGACTTTGTACTGGCACCATGTAAACTATGCACGTTGCAACCGAACTCACCTACCCACACACATTAACCCTTTCAGGACAGGAATTATTTAAGGGCTAAATTGATCGCATTTTGTTCTTCAAATTGGCAACAATAATATTTTCTTTTAGTGCTACATGGCTCTAATAAGGTGCAATGTCTTTGAAAACAATATACATGTACATGGTTAGGAATTTGTCGAAAAGTTTTAAGAATTGCCAATTTTGATGAAAAAACAATGATTTTGAACCTCTCAATGTGTTGCCAATTTAAGGATCTCAAAGTTCATTCTCGTTTTTAAAATTCCTGGCATCAAACGCAATATGGTCATGCAATAATAATGGACACAGTGTGTGTAGAAAATTTTGCTCTTTCTCCTCATGCATCTGGTTTATTTTTTAGAGCTCTGAATCAAAAGTTTTTGAGCCAAACCACAAAATGTGGTCAATTGTCTTGAAAGGGTTAAGTAAACTGTCTGCAAGAATCTTCAAACCCAAAGGAGGCAGATGTAACCTGAAGAAGAAGAAGAACCTGGGTCCTTCCAGTTACTAGACCACTGCTCTACCACTGAGCCATCGTGCCTCCTTTAGATAGAAATAACACCAACAAATGACAGGTTTTTTTCCAGCCATTTTGCTTGTTTGAGGTCAGAAGCAATTTGTTTGGTGTGTGGATCACTACAGAAATATGCTTTATGAAACGAAAGTAAACTTGTTAGACTGAATTTCTAAAAAATGTAGATGATTGAATAAAGGAATTTGGCAATGAGCTATCAATTCAATGTATTGTCAAATTGAGCCAAGTTAATCTCTGCTTCAAATGTTAACAAAGGAAATTCATATTTTTAATTTGTGACTGTTGACTGTCTCCCAAATAGATTACCCCAAAAAACATGACAAAAGTCTCTGACAAGAGAGACGGTCTCCCAAATGGAAAAGAGTCTCCTGTATTGGCTCTCCACCTCTACTGGAGATTGGCAAAGTCAGTATAATGCCCTTCAGTTCAATTGTCCCATCACTTCTGTTCTGACAGCACATTATATCATTCTAATTTCCCTTGAATTCGTATATTTTGTCATCTCTTTCCTCTTCAGATTCTGCCTTGGAGAGTATTGATGGATGCCCTGACCCATCCTTTGTGAAGCTAAGGCACCCTAAGACAGGTAAAAAAATTCTTCTTCATCTTCTTCTTCTTCTTTTCTTCTTCCTCTTCCTCTTCCTCTTCCTCTTCCTCTAAGCTTCCTCTTCCCCTTCCTCTTCCTCTTCCTCTTCCTCTTCCTCTTCCTCTTCCTCTTCCTCTTCCTCTTCCTCTTCCTCTTCCTCTTCCTCTTCCTCTTCCTCTTCCTCTTCCTCTTCCTCTTCCTCTTCCTCTTCCTCTTCTTCTTCTTCTTCTTCTTCTTCTTCTTCTTCTTCTTCTTCTTCTTCTTCCTTTTGACTAAAAGTACAGTCCTCTGTGTAAAGCATTGTACTTTTGTGCGGTGCTGTGAAGTAGTGTCCTATGATACATTGTATGAGCCCAACACAAAGATTTTTACTGGTCACTGTACTAAATAGTAAAAGAAAATACTTAAAAATAATATAATACCTTTTAAAAAAATCTCTTAAACATTACACCGCCTGATTTGATCATTAAGTTAGAGAGATGCAGCAAAAATTTTTCTGAAATACTTCATTTTTCAAAAAATGTCTTTAAATTGAGATTATATGTATGATCCTTACAATATTGAAGTATATGTAACTTGCCAAATTTTCATTGTGAAATGATCTTTACTATTAAATTTGTCTTGCCACTGTCAGTTTTACACTCCGGCATGTAAGTTCCATTCATTGCCACCACATTTAAAATATAAATAAACAAAGATAGTGTATAAACTGCTGTCTGTGTGCTCAAATATTTGTTGTGTGTATTTTTGTGTTATGAATAAAAATAAAATTGGTCCATAATGGTCATAGTTTGCAGAACCAGGGTTACCAATATGAATAATTTTTGGAAATGCACATTTTCATTTACTTCTTATGCAAAATCTGGATTCCCTTACTGACGCCAACCAAACACAACACAAATGGAAAGTTCTTACGAAACCAAAATAGGAAAGAATGTTTAAAACTAAATCTCCCCCTCACTATAAACTCAAGTGGTCAACTTTGTTTTAAAATCAAGATTTTAAAAAGGAAAAATTCATCAGCTTTGTACAGTAATTCATCTCAGGAGGGTTGATTAATAATTTTTTGTTCATCTTCTACTTTCAGAGACTGGAGCCATGTTTCTCTTCAGCAGTGATGGAACTAGTGTCCATGAGGTAATGAGATTCAAGAAGGACTTTGGATCATGGTTCATCAACGATTCCATCCAACAAGGTCAGTTTGAAGAACAATAATTATGTCCTCCATTAATAGGTGGCACCAAGGGGAGGGGTGCTCTGACTAATATAGTGTGGACTTCAGGGTTAAAACAACTCTTTCCTGAAAAAACTTTGGATCAAATTTCATTGATGATTAATATACTAACTAGCTCATTAAATGCAGAAGTGGTAAATTGTACTTACCTTAACATACTACAAGCACCAGCTGTGTTCATCATTGTAATTATTGCATATTTGTTTACATACAAGTTATAACAGCATTAAGTTATATGTTTGGAGAAACAGTTATAAATGACTGACTCTTTGACCCCTGATCCTGCATGTCATTGTTCTGTGGACTACAGCCCACAAGACCAACATTGTCAGTCTGGCAGGCCATCTGAAAAGTTTTCAGAAGGCCCATGAGACCACGGGCTTCCTAACAATTTTTCAGAGGGTTCACCAGACCTACATTGTCGGTCTCATTGGCTGTGATCTACCAAGTCGTCATTCTGCTGGGATATCCCAGTTCCATGTCAGAAGAATGGCTAAATATCCACTGATGTTATTGCTTTATCTTTCTATTTATGACAGATGGGTCATTAGAGGTCATGACCCCTGTTGACCCTGTATTTCTAGCTCTGCCCTATCTGATCAAATCAAGTAAAGAGGTGTGTATGATCAATTTTCAATTTTTATCCAAACTCATGGAACATTTTTATCGCAAAATATTGTTAAGGTCTTGCAAGTGTACCAATTTTCTTTATGAAATTTTTTTGCTCTTCTGCAGAAAACTCCACCATGTATCATTACAATATTCAGGGTTAGGGTAAGGCTCAAGGTCAGTGTTACTTGTGTGATTGGGTATTCTGCTGTTATTCCTTTTACATTATGATTCTTTTTATTTCAAGTTTACGAACAGCTATCCTAAACAAACTTCAACCTTACAAATAGCTACTCTTAATTCCAAGTTCTATTGATCATTTGGGCACAAGATATCATCCATGGGGGAAAAAACCTTATACAAGCCTTATTTCTGTTCTAAGAAGAAAAATGTGACCTAGTCCTGACTTAGAGTACAATTTGGTTTTTGTATGTGATTATGTGCCCATGACCTGGAAACTAATCATTTTACTCAAATATAGTTAAAGATAAAGTTGAGTTCTGGTCATGAGATTAAATTGTGAAAGAAATGTCTCATAGCAGTTAGGAAAGGTTGATTATATACTAAGTAGCACATAAGAATTGGTGTATGCTGTAAGGCCCCTGTTCTTAAAGTGCAGCCCACGAGACGATTTCATGCGGCCCGCCATAATATCTAGAAAAAAATATTCTTGTTTTATGTATGTGGATACATAATTTATCATCCTAACTATTGGTATGAATAAAGATATCGAAATTTTTGCTCGCTCGCTGCGCTCGCTTGCAAATAGCATATCATATTAATTATCCTTTCCCTGGGCCTATCCTACCACGCCAGTTTGAAAAAAAAAACATCAAACGAAGAAAATAATTGTTTATGATATAAAACAGGAGAGATATTCTAAAATTGTTCCACCGTCCTTAGATTCAGGGATGGGTGCTGCAGCCCATATTCCCCCAGGAATATCAAAATTACCCGGCATTTGGGCACCCACCACATCATTTTTTTTTTGGAAGTGAAATGGTCTCTTTGTTATTTTATCTCTTATCTATGAATTAACACATCTTGATGAAGAAATTACATTTTCACGGTTCTAAAGTGTCATTTTTTTTTCGCTAGCTTTGCTCGCTAGTTGAATGACAAACCAGAAAGTTAATACACAATGTATTCGGGCCGAAGAGACGTCAGTCCCATTACGTATTTGTATGTATGTGTAATACTCAGTGGCCCGCGACGTAATCTCAGGAATATTTCTGGCCCGCTTGACAAAATAATTAAGAACCCATGCTGTAAGGTTTTGGAATCTCCAAAATGATGAGAAATGAACTCAATCATGCTGAGAGTCACGTGCACTGCACACAGAAATGTGTATATAAGACCCAAATATTTCAGCTGTTCCTTGTCATTTTTGAATGTGAGGGCATATGAAGAGCAGTCCTTTTCAGGGGACATTTCAACTATGATAATCATCCAAACAAACATAAAAAGTATGAGAAAGCTCACAAATTATTTTTAACCTTTCCCGGAACTCAACCTTCTCTTTAAGTCTTGCAAACCAAAATCATTAAACAAATTAACCTACATTTTGTTTTTGTTTTTCCTTCGCAGCGAAACAAATTCATGACCCTGGACCAGATAATCCTTGATGATGATTACCCACAATGCATCAGGTTACTTCACTGCTCCGGAATGTCTGATATAGAAAGTGTAGCTGATGTCAAAGGTCAGTTTGAATTCATGATTTTTTTTTTCAATTTTTTTTTTCAAATTTTTTTTACATAAAGTATTATACAATGAAAAAGTTTAAGTAGAAGAAATGCTGATGTAATCTGTATGAGTGAATATACACGCAAAGCAATTACTGACAATAAAATGAAGGAATTATCAATAGTAAAGCAAACTTATTGATATTTTTCCAGGAAATTTCTTTTGTGAATACATTTTTAAAATCTAAATTCTGTCCAACTCCAAAATCATTGGTGTGGCCAGACAGTCATGAATATCCAATAGCGTTTGTGAGAGGTTCAATTAATCCATAGATAGGAACTCAACACCATTGTCACTACCAATAAAATTCTGATTCCAATAACTTTTGGGACTGATTTTTCATCAGTTACTAGTATTGTGAAAAGGTAAATAGTTTTTTTTTCTTTTTAACCTTTAAAATTAAAAAAAGAAAGATTTTTTTTTTTTTATAATTTTCATTAGGGAGTGGGGATGTGAGAGCCTATCGATATGACAGGTCAAAGACATTAGACTGGTTGAAAGACAAAGTTGAGCAGACAGCAGCACATCTAGGGCAGACAGATATACATGTAGCCAGTGGGGCACAGTCAACAACGTTTGTGCGGAGCAGTAAAGAGCAGGGTGCATCTGAAGGTAAGGTTTGTCATGTGAACCCAATTTTTGTGCTTTATGATTACTTCCATTGACAACCAAATTTCAGGGAGTGCACAAAATCCCTTATTTTGTTCCTGTTTCCAATGTTTTGAAGGAAAAATAGCATACACAAAAATTGTGGTTTTAAATGGCTGTAACATTTAAAACATAAAATAAATGGCAACAAATGATCAGTACATGTATTCATGTTTTCTCCAGGAGCCGCAAAGTGTCACAAAAAGACATTGTTGAGAACAGCCCTTGTCAAGAACAATAGAATACCTATATTACTCAACAACAAAAAATATTTGAATGACATTGCATTATTTTTCCCAACAGAGGACTACCAGAGGTACGCTGCAGGGCTTGTATCTGATTACCTGACCTCTGACCTCAGCAAACAGCTATTTGAACATATAGGGTAAGTACGAGGGAATATTAACACCCCAAACAAACAATAAAATGAAAGTGAAATGAAGTGAAATAAATTGAAATTAAAAAGACATAATTGTTGTAAAAATACAAGAGATGGGGAAAAAAGAGAGAAAATGTATTTTATTCTTTTGGCACCATTGCTAAACACTTTTTAAAGGTGTTATTTAACATTTTTGAAAGTCTTGTGCATATTTTTAAAGATATGATATTATTTTATTAATACATATTTGTTTGAAAGTATGGTGTAACACTTGCGTTATCCGTTTCCAAATTGTATTCAATGATGCATTATTTACTTTGTGGTCAGGTTTTGGTTATGTCATCTATAACCCTTTCAGGACAGGAATTATTTAAGGGCTAAACTGATCTCATTTCTTTCTTAAAATTGGCAACAATAATATTTTTCTTTTAATGCTACACGGTTCTAATAAGGTGCAATGTCTTTGAGAACAATATACATGGTTAGGAATTTTGTAGAAAAGTTGAAAAAATTGTCAATTTTGATGAAAAACGGTGATTTTGAACCTCTCAATGTGTTGCCAGTTTAAGGATTTCAAAGCTTATTCTTGTTTTCAAAATTACTGGCATCAAATGTAATATGGTTAGGCAATAAAAATGGACAAAGCGTGTGCAGAAGTTTTTGCTCTTTCTACTCATGCATCTGGTATATTTTTTAGAGCTCTGAATCAAAAGTTCGTGAGCCAAACCACAAAATGTGGTCAATTGTCTCGAAAGGGTTAATTCCTTTTATTACTGTTGATTTGGCAGAATCAAGGAGGTATCTGAGAAAGTTTCCAAGGCTCTTGAGAATGGTAACGAACCCCCTCTGAAGGTAAGAAGGTCTTTAACCCATATACCCCCCCCAAAAAAAAAAATAAATAAATAAATAAATAAATAAAAATAAAAATTATGAAGATATCACATTGTGTTTCAGGATGTACAAAATTACCAGAAGTTCTTGAATTCTAAGTTTTAAATCTTTGAGGTGATGCCAAATGTGTTCTTTGGTACTTGTCACATTGACAATATGCAGCATATTTTAGCCAATGAATGCCACAAAATTGTATAGAAACTTGATCATACTCAAATGAACACTAATCTTCAAAGAAACTCGTTTGCAGAGTAAAATTTTAATGAAGTTTGATTGGTTGGAATGTATATAACTATAGTTTTACTATGTGATGATGCAGTTTGGCAGGATATTACTGGTAAATATAAAAGTCAGATATTTATAGAACTTATTCTGATTGGTTCATTCTTCTTTTAAATTTCCTTCTTCTGTTTCCCTGTTGACCACATCTTTCCACATTTTGCTGTTGTCACATTGATACAAAACAGCTCTATACTGCTTTAGCCAACTGTAATTCAATTTGAACTTAGTTTTAGGACATTTGGTACGAAATTGTGTACATAGAGAAGTAGAAACAAAGGTATATTTTTTAGCATAAAGATGGAAAGACAGAAGACAGTGATAGAGAAAATAACCAAAAGGAGACAAAATTGATCAATTTTAGGATATAATTTGTATGATTAACCCATTTAGGACAGGGATTATTTAAGGGCTAA
This sequence comes from Heliocidaris tuberculata, assembly GCA_025618425.1. Taxonomy (NCBI): domain Eukaryota; kingdom Metazoa; phylum Echinodermata; class Echinoidea; order Camarodonta; family Echinometridae; genus Heliocidaris; species Heliocidaris tuberculata. The sequence goes on from CM046850.1 coordinate 8,278,366, forward strand.
ATTGATCACATTTTATTCTTCAAATTGGCAACAATAATATTTTCCTTTTAGTGCTACATGGTTCTAATATGGTGTAATGTCTTTGAAAACAATATACATGGTTAGAAATTTGTTGAATAGTTGAAAGAAATTGCCAATTTTGATGAAAAACAATTATTTTAAACCTCTCAACGTGTTGCCAATTTAAGGATCTCAGAGCTTATTCTTGTTTTTAAAATTCCTGGCATCAAACGCTATATGGTCATGCAATAAAAATGGACATAGTGTGTGCAGAAAATTTTGCTCTTTCTACTCGTATATTTTTTAGAGCTCTGGGTATCGTTTCATCAAACGATCATAAGTACAAGTTCGCCGACATCCTATTGAAACGCGTGTTAATTTTAATACACGCGTTTCAATGTGATGTCGGCGAACTTGTACTTATGACCGTTTGATGAAACGCTGCCCTGGATCAAAAGTTATTGAGCCAAACCACAAAATGTGGTCAGTTGTCTCGAAAGGGTTAATAATGTCAACACGATTCTTTTCCTGATTGTACACAGAAAGCAAGAATATCGTCTGATATAAAGGCAGAACCAGAAGAAGATTACTCTAAGGGATTCACAGCTTCAAATGATGGAAAGAAAGAAAAGGTAAGACCAACAATGAAGACAAACCAGAAATTTCAAAAATTTCAACTCAATTTCAACTCATTTTAAAAAGAATGATTTCACAACTCCAGAATGAAAAGGTGAGTATGAATGATAAATACTCCTAGCATCATTAATATTGCTAATTTATATCAGACTGATTTATATATTCTTGTAAGCTTTATTCTCTCTCTCTCTATTTATCTTTCTATCTGTCTCCCTCCCTCTGCCTATTTCATTCACTTTCTTCTCCCCCTCTCACTCTCTCTCTCTTCCTTTATCTCTCTCTCTCTATCCCTTTCTCTCTTTCCTGTAATGACATTATATTAGGGATTACTATTCAGTTTACTTTTGACCAACTTGTTTTTGTCCATCTTGGAATATGTCATTTTATTGATATACAGGATGGCCCAAAAAGAATGCAACACCTGAGATCTGCAATTTCAATGACATTATTGGCACAATATATTAGTTATTATTTCACTGGATAGAAAATTCTCTTCCGAGTAAAATGACACCAAGATAATCAATTTTGGGTAAGGTGTTTTGCTTCTACGGCGATTTTGTGAGGCAATGTCATTTTCAAAATTTGCTACATTTGCAACCATAGTCATGCTTGAAGCAGCGAGAAATTTGCCTATGATGGATTTCAATATAGTCAGCTTTGTTGATGATTGTATGACTGCTCTTGCTTTGAAAATGAAGACAAAATGGATGAAATGGAGATTATATGGAAAGCGTCATAAGCAAATTTCTTGCTGCTTCAAAAAAAAGAGCAAATTTTGAAAATGACATTGCCTGACAAAAATAGCTGTAGAATCAAAACGCCTTATCCAAAGTTTATGATCTTGGTGTCATTTTACTTAGGAAAGAATTTCTACCCAATAAAACAAAGATTAATGATATTGTGTCAATGATGGTGTTGAAATTGCAGATCTCAGGTGTTGCATTTTTTTCTGGGCCACCCTGTATATGTTTACCTTTAGCCTAAAGCTTTAAGTCTTCAGACTCCCCTTTTCGGTGTTTGAGTTCCGTACCTGAAACGAAACAAAACAAAGGAAATGAAATTAAGTGAGATAGAATGTTATATAGTTCATTTTTCTTGACCTTGCATAATTCATTTGTTGTTATTTTTTAATTCTGTCAACAGAATGGAAAGATGACCGCTGCTCAGAAGGCGCTGAGTAAAGTGGACAAGAAGGGAATGAAGAGCATCTCCAGTTTTTTCGCCGTAAAGCCAAAAAAATGATAGATTTTCTTTGAAGAACTTTAAAGTGTACCAATCACCTGAAAAAATAATTTTTGTACAGCTGGAATATATAAAATCAACCTCACAAAACTTTACCTGGCATTCTCCGGGCTAACAGTTATGGAATATGAAGAAAATAAGGGATAACATAGAATCCAACTTGGATTCAGGTTCTGCGCAGGCCATTTTCTTAGCAATCTCATACAGGTGTGTTGACTATTCCACTCACAAGTCGCTTTTACGCTTATTGAGAGTGATTTTAAACTTGCATTATCTCTTCATTGAAGTAATATTTCAAGCCCACAATTTGAATATAATATAGCAATTTGGAACCTCTGACATACCAAGCAAAATATTTTTTAGGTGATTGGTACCCTTTAAGTGACAAATTTTATCTTCTACTGTTAGGTATTGGTTTAGCATGAAAGGATTCACTTTCCCACCTTATTTATTTGAGATGGTAGTATGCGATCTCTTGTACACTGTGTAGACATCATTTGTACTTTAAACCTCATATTAAGAATTGTTGTAGTTCTTTAAAAGTAGTTTGAATGATAATCTTTTATCTTCTACTTTAAGGTAGTAGTTAAGCATGAAATGTATTCTCACTCAAACTTATTTATTTGAGAAGGTACTATACCAGCTATGTGATCTATCGTACAATGCATGGACATCATTTATACTTCAAACCTTGTATAAAGAATGTATTTCTTTAAAGAAGTTTGAATGATAATCTTTTATCTTCTACTTTAAGGTAGTAGTTAAGCATGAAACGATCTGTATTCTCACTCAAACTTATTTGTTTGAGAAGGTGCTATACCAGCTATGTGATCTATCGTACAATGCATGGACATCATTTATACTTCAAACCTTGTATAAAGAATGTATTTCTTTAAAGAAGTTTGAATGATAATCTTTTATCTTCTACTTTAAGGTAGTAGTTAAGCATGAAAGGATCTGTATTCTCACTCAATGTTTGAGAAGGTGCTATACCAGCTATGTGATCTATCGTACAATGCATGGACATCATTTATACTTCAAACCTTGTATAAAGATGTATTTCTTTGAAGAAGTTTGAATGATAATCTTTTATCTTCTACTTTAAGGTAGTAGTTAAGCATGAAAGGATCTGTATTCTCACTCAAACTTATTTGTTTGAGAAGGTGCTAGGGTTAAAAACAGCATCAGCTTTGGAACCCAACTTATTAGGAGTATTGCATGCTCAAACCTTCAAAAATTAAAGATTTAGTTTTAACATTTTGGAAGCTATGAATAAACATCCAACCAAAGTGTTACAAATGTCAAGAATACCAAAAAAAAAACAACGAAATAAGATTTATGTACAGCATGGGTTGTAATCTGAAAAGCATGGCTATCCCAAAGAAAGCCATCACCAGTCCGAGACTTTAATATTCAGCCTTTTTCTTTGATATATTGTTTAGATATGTTTTTGCTGATATGTAAGATAGGATTTATCGACTTTCGCCCCTTCTCTGGTGTGAGCATTATACAGAAGTGTGAATGAATAGTCTGATTGATTGAACATTGTGTTGTATTTATGCCCTATCAGGACAAGCACAAATTAATTCATTAGATTGAAGTAAATAATGTGGAGATAATTCTGGCAAATTCAGATATCTTCTTAACCCGTTGAGAACCAAGCACAAGATAACTTGGGCTAGAGTCTACGGAAAAGGCATATAGCAAAATCAAAACATACAGTTTAAAGAGACACTTTTTAGACCCACATATATTGACTAGTATGTAGAAGCACCTTTCTGTGGAGAAAGGATGATGAAACAAAACGTGGATACAGATTATGTAGCCTTTTGGTGTTGGTTTGCTTTTTGTTCTTTTCTTTGTTTCTATACCATGTTCTGTATATAGAATAATCTTGCACTGCCATCTCGTGATATACACCATGAACACTTGAGTTGTCAGATACCGGTGCTATAGAAGACATCATTATTATTCTATATTATTATCATTATTACTTGGACACTGCACTAGGGTTTCTCTTTTCCTATCAAATATTGATGAAGAAATGTTTGAAGTATTGTGTTTGCATCATTTTGGAATGAATATTATTATTGTTATTTATCAACGAGTGAAAAGCTGTCATTGGTCCTGACTGTTGTGAGGCCTATGATGGTTAGTATACAAATATATACTGTCACGAGAGGGTCTGGTTGGAAATATGGTCCCCGAGGTGACGTGAACCAAGACTATTTTCATGAGGGGCACCGAGGGTACCATATTTTAACCAGAGACTTGAATGTAGGCAGTATATATTTGGTTTATATCCATCATCTTTGAACTAAAGCCTAAATCTACTGATCTACTTGTGATCACCTGCACCGTAGGCCTATGGTAGACAGCACACTTATGTACACAAACAGTTTTGAAGAAGGGATGAATTTGCGCAAATCAAACGCGTAATGATGACATTATCATGCGCCGGTACCTAAAACAATAGATACGCGCAAATGAATGTCGTCACAATGTAGTACACACTTTTCATGTGTGATGTCATATGCCGTAGAGTATCCGTGAATTACTATCGTGACGTCAGATGTTGCACTCCATATGGCAATTTGCTCATTTGCATGAGGCTAGTGGGAATTGTATTTTGTCACATGACGCGCATTTAGACCAATCTATTGCGCCGATTCTCTTTTCATGACAAATATAATTGGTATTATGGGTGGCGATCTCGGGGGAAAATTTTGGAAATTGTACAGCAACCAGTGATAGAAGCTAGTCGTATCCCCCCCCCCCCCCCCAGCCGTGACAAGAAATCACCGCACATGGTTGTGATATTAATATTGTACTTGGGCAAATTAATCATCCTTTGCCTGTGTATTTAGAGAGTGGGCAGAACAAAAAAGCACAACATGGTTTGTAAAATACATGAATACATGTAATACGTAATACGTAATACGTAATACGTATGTACATGTATATATATACATGTACATACGTATTACATGTATTCATGTATTTCACAAACAAACCGTGTTGTGTGTATATATATATACACACACACACACACACACACACACACACACCTGTATATACTGCACATGTATACTTCATTTGTGTAAGCGATAATTATTGAAAACAAATGTATTAGATAATGAAATATAATAATCTTTTTAAAAAGATAGTCAATGCTGTTACTCTATTTTCTTGTTTCCAGAACTGCAGCAACAATTTTTTGGAAAATATTTTGTCTTCATACATATATATATATATACATGTATATATATATATATATATATATATATATATATATATACTTCTTTCCATTGCCTTTGATCCTCTCTTCCTTTGTTGTCGTACATATGTGCCATTTTGTCTACTTTATATCTTCTACTCACTTGAGATGATGATGCTATGTCAATTACTGATGATGATGATGATGGTGGTGAGGACGGAAATTATAAGGATGAAGGTGATGTTAATGCTAATGATATGATAATTATGATTCATTGATGATGATGATGATGATGATATTGAAGATGACATGGTATTGATTGATGATGATGATAAGATGACAGATGATAGTGATGATAATCACTATGTGATGCATGGTCAGGATGCTGTTGTTGATGATGATGATGAGATGAGAGATAAGGATAAAGTCAAAGCTTAAAGTCCAGGGAGATTGTGTCATCAAATTTTTCGTGGAAGGATAGTATGCCTTTATTAAAGGAGGGGGGGGGGGGTGATCATTTTGACAAGATTGGTATTTTGGTGTTAGTCTGTAATCGAGACTAAGAGTAAGGTTTTTCTGCTAGATATTGTCTCTGATTCCCCAAGGTACGATGTAAAACAAAAAGAATGAATTTTATTTAATTTGATTTTTATTTTAAAAAGAGGATGCACAGTGATATGACAGAATTTAACCCCATTTTATAAATATAAATATACGTAACGTCTGAATAGAAATCTATGAGCGCCATTTTGAATTCTTTTCCATCATCCGTTGTCAATGTAAACGATAATCGTCGCGATGAATAGATTTGCGATTTAGAGCTTTTTTTCAGGGGTAACAATACTTGAATTTCTGGAGTAGGAGAGGTAAATATTTCTATTAAGTTCTAATCTAAAATATACTCAATTGATTAAATATGAAATGATAAATGACATTTTTCTAACCAGATGTGCGGCGTCATCTGTAATTTCTTTAAATTCTATCCTGGTCCCATATACTGAAAATATTGTTGTGTTTTGTGAGTCTTAAATTCGAATGACTGAATGTTTGAATGAATTCACTTTTTTCAGTCTTCATGACAAATTATGTATTAAAGCTGAGTATTTATTACATTATCATTTTTGTAAAATATCATGGTCTTTATCGTAAAATATGAAACCATGGCACTCTTTCACAGTGAGTAGCAATTAGATCTAGACCTATTTTGTTAAACCTGGCATGGTTACTTTTCAGTTTTCTCTTCCATAGACTTTGCTGCTTTGCATTCAAGTGTGTGTATTGCTGCATGCACACTGAATGAGTGGTTTCCTATTTCACGATACAGATCTAGCCATATTATATGTGGGATATAGGGGCATGTCTTTGCTATTTGCCAACTTTAATTTGACCTACTTAGACCCACCCAAAAGTTACAATAATTTCAACATTTATAGGTCTAGACTAAAGAGAGTTTGCTTACATCAGAATACAGTATTTTTCATGCCATTATGCCTCTACCCACCGAAGGTGGTGCCGGAGGCATTATGTTTGTCCATCCTCCTTTCTCATTCTTGCGATAACTCAAGAACCACATGAGGTATGAACTTCAAACTCGGTGCTAGTATGTATCACCATAAGGAGACCATCTGATTAGATTTGGGGGTCGGTAGGTCAATGGTTACAGAGATCAATTTCTGAAATTTCAGGTGTCAGCCTCATTCTTGCGATAACTCAAGATCCATTGGAGGTATGAACTGTAAACTAGGTGCCAGTAGAGTAAGGGGGCGAGAATTCGGCCTCTTAAGACAAAATCCTATTTTTGGACTCTTTTATTTCATATTTATTTTCACTTCTTACTCAAATCATGAAAGCCAATATTGTTACTTTTTTAACCCAAAAAAATTCGGGAAGAAAATCAAGAATTGCCATGGCACTATTCATTTTCCTTTCAGCTGTCTCAGAGGCAGTTTTCGGCCTAGCAGATCAGTTTTCGGTCGCATGTACATGTACAAAGTGAATAGGGAGCGCACGCATGCCGTGCTTTCGCCCGCTGATCAATTGTAGGCTTTTTATTCTTGTTATCACACAATATTTCAAGAATAGTTTGAGCCATTAACTTAGTTAGGTGAAGGCATATAGGAGACGCAGTTGCATTCATCTTTTTAAAACTTAATCTCGATCGACATTTGCTCTTAATCTTTTGCATACATTTGAAATTTGGCTTTAATAATTGTGTTCATGATTTGTCAAAATCTAAAAGCTAACTATAGACCTCTAGATCTAAAATGGACTTGAAAAGTTAGATCAACTAGATCAGAAATTTTGAAGCAGAGCAGCTCATTTTTCTCTTTGACTATTTTGCAGATGATGTTTAGCTCACTTGTCTTGGGAGTCTTATTGTGAAATCAATTAATCTTAGTCATAATCATACATGTAGGCTGCATATGGAGAATAAATATAAAACCAGACAAACTTGATACTCCTAGAGATAGAGATAGGATCTGACTCTGACATTGCCTAAACATCAATATTTCATCCCTTTTTAATTCTAGAAATGTGATTTTTATATTTGAAAGAAATTATGCAGAATTAATAATTTTTAAAAAGTTATAAAATGTCAGATTTGCAGGATATTTTAAATGATTTCTAAATATCTTACAATGTATTTCAGATTTTAAATGCAGCTATGGCTTCTAGACCATTCCACACATCGGCTAAGGAACCCATGTCGGTCAAACTAAGGTATGAAAATGCAAGAATTGTACTCATATTTTGTCTGCTTCCAAATAAAGGTTTTAAAACTTGGACAGAGCATTTTGTTGAGAATTATTTCATTTTTTTCTACAAAGCTAATCCAATTTCAAATTATTCTTTTGTTTCATATGGCATGTAATACTTTCTTTAATGTATTATTTTATTGTTTTAGCTCTGCATATGAATGACAAGCAATCAAACTGAAACAATGACATTTAGTTAGATTGTGTTTAAAATTTTGCCATTTTCGGATCTTCAAAATATTTTAATAATAACAAGCAGCCATTATAATTCATATTAGTATTTTGATTGATGAATAGAGTATACATGTAAATCAGTATAACATACTACCATAATTATATCATTTGTATCACATCGACATTGCTATGTGATTGTGGTAAAGGGTCATTATACTGACACCTTTTAAATGTTTTAGAAACTTTTAGAGTGTTCAAAATTTTGTTATCAAGAAGAAGGAACCTTAATTATTTTCATCATCATGTTTATTGTTGATTTCTTTATTATTGTTGTTATTTTTCTTATTATTTTGAACATTATTTTTGCAACTTGATCTTGTAAAAATGTTTTTATAACAGGGGGTTGAATGCTTCTAAAAGTGTGACCAGACAGCTTGAGATCGATAGTCGTAGGATGGAAGAACGTCTGAGAGAACTGAAGGTCGCTATGAACAGGGAGAAACAAGAAAGAGAGTGAGTCAGAATGGGAATGTTCTGTTAAAGATAATACATATTTAGTCCTCATTTTATTTACAGCAGTCCTTTTGTGCTTATATAGAGCTCCAGTCTTTGGTAATATTTTGTGCAAGTATTACAAACTTTTTGGTGTGAAGTACTTTGCTGCACTTAGAAAAAGTGAAAGCCTTTGTTAAACATTTTTTTAATCAATTATTTTAATTTATCAATTACATTTTCACATGTTATTTTTGGTAAGATTCCTCCCTTTGTTTTGGATTTGGTGTTAAAGATTATTTTATTTTACTTGCTATATTCATTGATATTTAAATCAATTTTAAGTTTGTTCTTTGTTTGTGATGATGACATAGCAAACAATGTAAGACATATAGTGCTTGCATTGGCTACATTTAGCAGATTAAAAGCCAAGGAGGAAAATCAAACCAAAAAAATGAAGAGGATGGTATTGATAATCTGATTTCATCACCATGTATATGTAGCAGAATATTAATTATGTCAAGATTTTGTTCTTCAACAGGAGGCAAGGAAGTGCTGGGTCAGGGGGTATCTGGTCCTCAGCGAAGCCTACAACACAGGGCAATGATGTGACGAAAAAGAAGAGTCCCACTAAACCTACCAAGTCAGGAGAGAACAAGGTACTATATTCAGTCACATGTTTCATGCAAGTCATTGCAAGTCTATCAGATAATCGTATGTAATTAATGTGATTAGTGACAGATTTAAAAAGAACACTGAGCATTCAAATACAGTTGATGTCTGTTTTGGGCCAAATTCACAAAGGAGGATTAACTTAACCCATGGTCTAAAGTAGGGTTTAAACCTCCACCGTAGACTAAAATAAGTGTAAATAAGAATATGTAAGCCTACTTATTACTTGCCTATTGGAGATGCTTATTGAGGATTAAACCATGGGTTACAAAGAAATTATTTCATGAAGTAGGGCCTCTGACTGCATTATTAGATGTTTCTAACTAAGATTGTCCACAATTTTAATACAGGTATTTTCTTTGCCAGACAGGTACAAATGAAGTCCAGTCACAAGTTCTTCAAACAAGAATGATTTACCAACATGTGTTATAAAGTCAGCAGTTTTCTGAAAAGCATTTTCTTAAGTGCATCACGTCATTATATACAAAACAATCTTCTTGAATTCTGTGTTTATACTACATGTATATTTCTTTCCTCCAATAGGGTGTATTTTTTATAACTGTGATGACAATTTTCAGAAAAAACATTGTACATTGTGTAAGTATAATTCCAGTGGTCAATATGCAAAAGATTGTTTTAAAATTTGATAGGTTTATTTTTCTTATGATGATACATGCAATGTCATTTAGATATGTTTATAATTTTATGTCATTTGCAGGTCAGAAAAATTAAAGTTCTCAAGGATACCCCAATTGGTAAGACATCTTCCTGATGTTAGAAATTTGGTGTACAGGTGTTCCTTTTCTTATATGATATGACCAGGCACCACAAAACCGCCAAATGTCGCCACATATGAATTTTTAGTTAAGGCCTGATTCTAAAAGAGGAGATTCTCAGCTTTAAAGTGATATATAACTCATTAACATTGGATGTTCCTAACCCAGTGTAAAAAGAGTAAAATGCCCAGTCCCACAGAAAGTTGCTTTTGAGAAATAAGGGTTTAAAGTTTGCAGTCTTTTGAAACACTCTGACTTGCAAGATATTTGCTAAGGTGACGAAAGGAGGATTAGAACTCAATATAAATTTCTATGAAGGGATTATAAGATTGTCCTAAAACTTGGCATAATTAAGCATATTCTGCGCATCATAGTGGACAGGAATCAATACAAGAATTTACTCTGTTTTAAAGTTATGAGAGATCAAAAGGAAACAAGTATTCAGGGTTGTAAACAAGAAATCTAATACAACAAAATCCAGAGAAGACAATAGCCTAGTTCTACTAAAAACTGTAAAAAAATACCACTTTTAGATTGTTTGGTGCCTCCAAATTTTTAAATTACTTAGAAAAAAGTATACTCTTTCGGGAAATTCCCAAAACTAAAATTTTACCATGCCAACCAAAATGCCTTTTCTGAGCTCTAACTGAAAATCACACAGTGCAACCTTTTGGTGGTAATTTTGTGGTGCCTGGTCACATATGGTTTCAGGCCCCTCAAGAAGAACAGTATTAATACAGATAAGGCTACCATATGTGAAAAGGACCATATTATTATTGTTTATAATTATTCTTATTGAATACTAATCTTTGATAGGGATATATAAAAATCAAAAGTGAATCAGCTTTCTTCCTTAACCCATAACAGTATAATTATTCTCCTGTCAGTGACATTTTCAGAGTATCTTTTGATCCAGAATGCTAGGAATTACACATTATACGTGGGCAGAAAGAGCAAAAATTACAGAAAATGTCGAGTCTATTTCCAGTACAGTACGTCGTGCTGTTTACGTGTAAAAGCCATTTAATTGTAACTAATCATTAAAGTCTCTATATTGGCAACGTCATGTAAAATATATAATGGCTAGTTTTGTGTACAAATTAGCAATATTTCTGTTAATGGTTCATTCAATAAACATTTAATTTTTTTTCAAACTGTGAAGGAGTGGAAAATGAGAATAATTGTTGCCAATTTGAGGAGGAAGCGCTGATTAATTCAGACCATAACAAAACTCTGAACTACTATGGGTTAAGATAGCATTACTGGTATGTGGCATGTTGCCAATTTGAAGAATTTATTGCTTTTTATCAAAATTCCTGTTGTCAAACTACATTTTGTAATATCAATTGTAATTTATATAGGAATACAATCCATTGCTATTCTTCTATCTCCAACACTCATATCTGCCAACACTTTGTAGTTGATAATGAATTTCAACTAACTTTTCTATATATCTATCACTCCCTACAGAGTTGCCGAAGAGAGCTCCAAAGAAGTACCCACCAGCCCCAAACTCGGTCAGGAAGTCCTTCTCTGGACCACCTTGTGGGCAGTGTGAGGAGAGAGCTGTAGCATTGGTGAGTAGAGGTTGATACCTCGGTCACACCGATGAGACCGACAACAAACTGATGAAAACATATTATATTACGCTGAATGGCCAAGAATTGGTCGGTTTGGAATCTGGGGGCATTTCATCAAGTGTCTTGTCGGTAATTTTTACTGACAAATTTGCTCTCAGCCAATCAGATGCAAGGATTTCAGTAGCTTATAACAGTTATTGCAACTTGTCATTGATGACAAGTTTTATGAAACAGGGCCCCATTTGGAGTCGGTCTGGTGGTGTGACCGAGGTATGAATCAGGGTTCTCTGCGGATATCCTATTTACCCTTGGTGCAAATTTAGTGAACTGGCCTTCAGTATTTCCAGGAAATGGTTTTGGAGGGGCCGTAAGACACGTGCTCCAGCAACAATTGCTCCCTGTCAATATCCTACCCTAACTGAATTTCTAATGTCAAAACTAGACCAAGGGTGGTATTCTGAAAATTGTTTTAACTATTGTTGTATCTTCTGGAGATAATACCTCGCTAATATTGTTGTAAGTTGGTATTCTGAAAATTGTCTTAAGTAGATATTATCTCTCTAAGGACCGCCTTTATATTATCTTTGACATGCCCATTTTTTGACACTTTACCAATCAAGATGGATTTTACATAGGTAGGTTAACCAATAGGAGAACCCCTTATGTCAAACATAAGGATGGGCTTTGCGCGTATATCAATTTTGGGCGTAGTTATTAAATTACGCGTTTTATAATGCGCCATGCGCTATTGGACTACAATTAATTAACATAATGGCTCACCCTCTTCTGCTCGAACCAAGTCACATATTGATGTAAAATCACCGAATTCTACCTGTAATTTCTTAAAAATGTCTTTTCTATGAGATCTTGAATCACACACAGTCTCCATCTTGCTATTCGAGCATGTACTGTCTGATTCTGAGCTAGAAAAATTGCCGAGATCATGAGATACAACAGCTAGAAGCTGTTGTAAGTTTTGTTGTAGTTACCATGGAAGATAAGATAAAACAAAACGATAAAATAATTTTCAGAATACCAATATCTCATGATATTATCTTCAGCGCGCATATGTAAATTAGGATCATGCGCAGAGTGAACAAAGATACAACAAAAGTTACAACAAAAGTTACAACAATTTTCAGAATACAAGTGTGGAGATACAATAATTTTAGAGATAAAACAATTTTCAGAATACCGCCCCAAAACTTTTTCCTAACCCTAATCTAAAAAACCTAACCTGAAACCCAATAGCAAATCTCACACGATCCCTGTATCTTTAACAAAATAAAATCTGGAATGATTGTTGCCGGAGCATTTGTCAGAGCGTCTTTGGGGGACCAAAGCTTTTTAGCAGGTTGGATTGAAGTATGAGGCTATATAACCCTTGTCAGCGAGAACTTTTACCCATGGTTTTTTTCTTTCTGGAGTCCCCTACGCTATGAGCACAAATTGTGTTACACACTATCAAGAACCCTGGGTTGAATAACAGTTCTAGGTTAACCCCTTCTGTTTTCCAGCAAGTTTATGAGCAATTGTCAGAAATGAACTTTCAGTTGTACAATTTTGACCTATAATTCATGTTTTATTTGTTAATTTGGGTGTATGATATGTATCAAGATAATAGACATTGCAATGAAGGTATCTGTTTCTGTGATGAAAAGGAATGAATGATTTTAGTCTCATCACAGTGTTTAATGACCGAATTCTTGGGCAGGATTTGTCACCCATGGCACAGTGACGGAAGGGAAAGTGATGAGATAGCTGGGCACTCTGATAAAAAGAACTGTGTGCTAGCTTGCACCAATTTTGTGTAGAATACTAGTACCAGTTCCTGTATTAACAAATTTTGTGAGCAGTTTGGACTTTGGAGACAGTCTGAAGAATGATGGCTCATGCAACCTTGAATGTTATTTGCTGTTGCTCCAAAGAGCAACAAGTGTTGAACCTGGAGTAGATTTATTGCAGAATCACTCAAATTATATTTCTTGTTACAGTATACAGTGTGAGTCAATAAAAGGAAACCCATATTCAATCCCCAATATCTTAAAAACTAAGTGAAATCACTGAAATGTATTATAATGATATGATAGTTGATAATGTCTTCTTTATTATGATAGGCTGCTTACCCAAATGCGATTGTGGATGAATGAGCATTGGCCATTTTTAAAAAGCATGACGAAGTCGTCTTTGCCCAAATCTGGGCTGAATGGTTTTCAGAAGTTACTTTCATTATTTGTGGATGCATTCAACTGGAATGGAGACATTCAACGAGCCTTGGGTTGACCATCCATTTCATTCAAAACTTGGGCAGAGGCAAAGTTGACATGAATCAGGAAAAATGTTACTGTTCAGCTGTCCATGGTCAGATTTTATTAATCAAGGTGTCAAGTTAAAGGAAAACATGATAGACTACAATATGAGTATAGCTGATTAAATCTGTATTTACTGATGGCAGTGATATTTAGGGTTGAATCTGGATTTTCTTTTTATTAACTCATGCTGTATACCAGTGGGCTAACTCTTATAAAAATCCTCTTGTATTTGTGGTTGTAATAAACAATATAGCATTTCATTTCTCTAAAGCAGTAAGCAAGGTGTTGAAGCTTCTCTTTTTTTTGTTGTTGTTGAATATGAACCTGTTATTCTTATTCTTCACCATTTCTTCATGTATTGACCAGACCTGCATGGAATGTGGAGAGAATTACTGCGCAGGGTGTTTTGCGAAGTTCCACCTCAAGGGGGCGCTTCGTCAGCACCGTTCCATCCCGTTCCAGTCTGGCAGCAACGAGAATTCACCACATAATAGGTGAGAAATGAAGTGTCCGTCAAGCAAATGTGTCTCCTAGATAGAAAGATGCATAATTCATACTCTCCATATTGTATGACATTTTGTATTGTTTTATATGCACTCATATCAAATGTGTGTTGTATTATTCCTATTTTTCGTGATTTTCGTAAGAATTCATTAGTTTGATTGAATACTGTTTGATGAGAAATCCTGAGACTATACCAAATTAAATGTCATTAATGTTCCCTTTGAAACTGGGTTTTCTATTTAAAGGGGAATTGGACCACCCTGATATGCAGTTGGTTTTGATAAAAGCAGGAAAATGAGAGAAACAGAGAAGTAAAAGTTTGAGCAATATCTAATAAATTCTTTTTAAAAGTTACGGATTTTGACATTTTTAAAAGTTCATAACTTTCATATTTTTAACTGGATTTTGCTCATACTTTCACAATGTTTTTCTCTAACTTTTCTGCTCCTATTAAAAACCAACTTAACATCGGGGTGGACTTCCCCTTTAAAGTAATTTTCAGCGATTGCATGAGAAAAGGATTTGTAAAAAAACAAACTATTTCTACTTCAAAATCATTTGCATAGTATGGAAGCCAGTTCAGATTCTCGACCTGATGCCAAGGTGAACAGCAAACCATCTGTTCCTAAAACAAGCTCCGGAGCTGACAGTCATTCCAACCAGCAAGGCAGAGTCACCATAGCAAAGACTACACCACCAAAGGTGAATCCTTCGTCCCAAGTTTTAATTTAGAGTGTAGAGGAAGAACAAAATTTATAAACAAACAGTTGCACTAATCATAATGCCATAATATAGATAATACCTGAGGGAAGGGCTGTATTATAAGCACATCGCCACTTTCTTTTTCTTTTTCAAGGTGCAATAAAAAATATTTCGTACAGCACTAGCAAAGAACATAGATGACTTTTGGAGGTGATTTGCTCCCTAAAAGCCCTGCATTAATATAAAGCACCACCCTAAAAATAAATTTTGTGTCAATTAATTTTTATGTATAAAATAGGTAAATGGGAGTTGTTTTATGAAGTTGCCGTGGACCCTCTTGTTGTGATTGAATGCTACTCAAAAAAATCAAAGGCAACTCTACTTTCAACATATAAGAATTATGAATTCACATTGTAGTAGTGTATGTTTAATTCTAGAGTTGTCTTTAATCACAGAGTCTCCCAGTAAGTAAACTGCACTGTTATCCTGTAATTTATTGTATAATTTTCCACTACTTTTTTTATATCAAGAATCCTTCTCCCAAGCCTGGTAATTCTGTCTTTGATGGGGAGTACAGTGAGGAAGAGAGTGCTGCTTCCTTTGCTGCTGCATTGGCTGAATGGAGGCAAGCTAAGAAAGGGGGTCAGCAAAATGGTGTTGGTGGACAGGATCCCAAGAAAGATGGTATGTAGAAACATGATTTGATTACATTCAACTTTGATTCAAGTTATTCATTTTCATTCTTCAAAAGTCTTTAAAAGTACAGATAAAAAAATCATTTTGCAGTTTTATAAGACGGTTCCATAACATTTGCTCCTGCGACAATTGCTCCGGTCTAACTTTGCCATGTTAATCCTAAACCTAACCCTAACCCTAACCCTGACTCTAATCTTCACATTGTCCTTAACAAAAAACCAAATCATGACCTTGATCTTAACCTTTGACCTTTTGAGATATGGACGGAGGAGCAAATGTCACAGGAGCAAATGTTGTGTCACCATGTAAGACATCTAAAGAAGCAGAGGTAATGCTTAAGTCACTATTAAAATTTATTGAAAATAAGGTGAGAAATTTGACAATTAAAGAGATTTGTAGACTACACTCAGAAAAATTGATACAAGCAAAAGAAGGAAGAATGTAGTGTAATCATTCAGTGATCCTCATTGCAGAACCCTCCATATCAAAGTCTTTTTCCATGCTGGGAGCGCTGAGGTTAGGTGGTTTGTACACTTTTCCATTGGGTGCTCCAACATATGCTCCGTTAGCTATTGATCTAGGCCCTGGGTTCTTAATTATTTTGTTACGAGGGCCAGAAATATTCTTGAAATTTCATCACGGGCCACAGAGTATTATATATACATACAAAGACGCATGGGACTCACGACTCTTGCCCGAATACATTGTGTATTAGCTTTCTGTTTGTTTGTTTGTTTATTATTATTATTATTATTATTATCATTCAGCGAGCGAGCGAAGCTTGCGAGCAAAAAAAAAATGACACTTTAGAATTGTGAAAATGTAATTTCGTCGTCAAAATGTGCTAATTTAGATTAGATATAAAAAATTACAAAGAGACCATTTCACTGCCCAAAAATGAAATGGTGGGTGCCCGAATGCAGGAAAATTTTTGATATTCTCGGGGGAGATGGCTCCAGGCCCTATCCCCCGCCACATACGTTAATGCATACATACCCGAATGGCTCATCTAAGGACGGCTAAACGATTTTAGAATACACCCTCCTTATTTTTTCTTTGTTTGATTTTTAAAAAAAACCCAAACTATAATAATATGTGGTAGGGCAGTGAACAGATAAATATGATACGCTATTTGCGAGCGAGCAAAAAAATTTGATACTTTTATTCTCACCAATAGTTAGGATGATATATTATGTATCAACATAGTTCTTAAAACAAGATTTTTTTTCTTCTTACTCAGATATTTTTAGCGGGCTGCATGAAATCGTTTCGCGGGCCACAAGTTTATTTATTGTAAGGGTTAGGTGTAGGTATAGTGTTTGATCCAGGGCTGAAAACAAGAATTCGGACAGTGTAGGTTATTGATCGGGTAGCATTTGTTGAGGGAGCATGAGTCGTACAACCATCAACAGACTTCAGAGACAGATGACCCCAGGAGGGCGTTTCATCAAGTGTCTTGTCGTTGATATTTACCGACAAATTTGCTCTCAGCCAATCAGATGCAAGGATTTCAGTAGCTTATAATAGTTATTGCAACTTGTAATTGATGACAAGTTTTATGAAACAGGGCCCTGTATTTGTTGTCATTACACCTTGTAGATAATCTTGCTTTTGTAATGAACATGTTTATGATATATGGCCTTTTCTCAGTTCATGACATGGGCAGTGGGACGGCAGTGGCTCTCGATGACGACAAGAAACCGGTCGAGATCAGTTTCCAAGAGAACCCATCCATGAGCTATGCTGACAGACTCCTGCTCAAGAAACACAGACGCACTGAGCTCCCCACAGCCTTGAGCCCTACCCCCAGCCAGCTGGCAAATCACTACCTGCCTAGGGAGACTGATTCCAGAATCAGCGATAGTGATTTGACCAATGGGCACTATGACCGCTCAGGTGAGGCAATTTGAACTGAGAAGAAGGAAAATTAACTTGATGAATAATTACTGGCTTAGGGGAACTTTCGGAATTTGGAATACCGGGTAACCATCTGATAAGTAAGCATGCTGATATTAGATGACTTTGAGGCCAAACAGAATCTCAAAGGTCATTGGATCGTGTAAATGTAAACAATTTTGGAAAATTGAAATGAACAGATTTGGGAGTGAAAGATCATAGGGTCCTAAAATGTTTATAGTTTATAAATATACAAGAACTATCACCACAGTGGTTCATCTGAGAACTCTTGATAGCATTTCATCTAAACTTGACTGAGAAGGTGCATGTATGCGTCAACAAATATTTGAATAAGAGTTGTATTTAATGTGATTTGGGTAGGCATATTGGAAAGGAAGTCATATTAACATAATTATGTTTTGCTTCTTCTACTAATGTAAAAATTCATGATTCTTTAATGAAATTAGAATTAGATATGCAGAAGAGTTTTGACTGTTCTTCCAAATCTATTTGGAGGCTCTTTAGAAGTGCGCATGGATTTTACATCATAATGTGTTAATGCATTATAGAAGAACATAATATAGAATATTATTATTATAGCATTGTTCTTGGTGTGTTTTTCTCTCTCACAAACAGAGGAAGAAATGGAGATGGAAGAAGAACACCAGCGCTATGCAAACATCTTTGTCAAAGAATCACCTCGAGAAGAAATGGAACGACCCAAGAGTAATCTCACAATCATGGAAATCACAGATGAGGTATGTTCTTGCTCCTGAGAACTGATTCTAACTGATCATATCAGAATATAATCTGAGAAGTAACTTCATAAATGCAAGAAAATATTTTTATCATTAATTGTTGATTAAGCCTCATTACAGCAATTCCCAATAGCCACTTATTATATAGCTGCATTAAAAATGCACACATATCCATCCCAACTCTGAGGGGTGCTCAAAAATGCCACAAAATACTTATTACTCAACAATTCTTCCTGCCCGGTATATTTGCTACGCCTGGATTGAGAGTGGCTATTTATATAAATGTCTTGCCAAAGGTCATAGGTTCAGTCTTTAGCTGGGAGTCAAACTGCATGTTATTTGATCCATTGGACCATGACACATCTGTCCGAACAAAATTTTAAAATAGGTAATCTAAGATATAAAGAAGTTTATCACATATTACATGACGTATGCAAGATACAGAATACTGACAACATCATGGAAAGCCTTTCTGTATCTTTTATATTATGATGTTTTTGTTTTATATACATGTACATTTTTTTTTCTTTTGATGTTCTTGTATATCATCAGGATGCCACCATTGAGAAAGATCTTGAAGTCCAGTCTGTGTACAGTGTTCAAGAATGGGATTCTGTCATCAATGCCCCATCTCCTCATGTCATTGTCATGACACCAGATGACAATAAATCTGAAATCAAAGAAACAGATTCAAGCATGAATTCACAAGGTGTAAAGTCCAACAATAAGAGTTCAAGCAGAGTGCAGGTTATGCCTTCAGGGATGGGATCATCTGTAAAGACCAATCAGAGGAATTCCAGTTCAGCCAAGTCTGTGGCCAAGAAAGACCTTGAGGAACGGACTGTGTCCAGGAATGGAAGTGGGACAGCTTCTAGGGCGGGCAAGGGCAGAGAAAAGCAGTCGGCTCAAGCAAAACCTAGCTCCAAGACCAGCTTTGGAAGGTCAGCGGTTGTGGCATCAAGCAGTGAACGAGACAGCGCAGGCCAGAAGAACAGAGGGGAAAGGAGCTTGCAGGGGAGGCAATCTGCAACAGGACGGCAACCTTCTGCAGGAGGTGGGAAGAACAAGGGACAGGAGGATGCTCAAGGGAGACGGTCAGCGGCAGAGAGGCCACCTTCTGCAGGCATCACCACCTTACCATCGAAGGAGCTCCAGGAGATTGGAAGGATGCGCCCTGGCTGGCAGCAGCAGCAGGGCTATCAAGAGGGACTGGGGTCTTTCTTTATGGGTGGTGTGGATGTGAAGGACAAGGAAGAGACCAGCAGGAACAAGGTGGACCCAGTGAGAACAAACACCCCTACTAATGTACTCCCAGAGTGCTCCTACAAAGGTGAGGATTGTGTGAGGATGTTGAAAGGCAGGTTCTTATTGCCAGTGCTCTTATTCAAAGTGATTATATTGTTGTAGAATGCAGTGGGATCTACAGTAGCAGATATTTTCTTCATAATTATCACACCTGCCAACCTTCCACAGAAAAAAATTGTAATCTCATGGAGTGTATTTTACTTGGTTTTACACAGAAGTGTTTAGAAAAAGAGAGGAATCTATGGTTCATATCACTACATTGAAGGCCAAAAAATAAGAATCATTCCTCAAAAATTGGAATGGTTGGTAGAAATGAATTATGTTACAAAGAGTAGAGCATCGCAAAGGGTTTTCTCCTGATCTGATAACTTTTGACTTTGAATATCTACACTACATTTAATAGTGTATGTGATATCCACATCAAATTTCAGTCTCATAAGTTCAACAATGGGAACATTTTCTCCAGAGTATCCCTTTACTACTTTAATATTTGATGATTATAAAAGAGTTTAGTTTGGTCCCACATTCATTTGACAGGCCTGTGAAATCTCCACTTAATAGCGGAAATCCGCTTTTTTTATTATTCTGCCCGATTTCAATTTCCGCTTTTTTCCTGTGTGCTATTTCCGCTATTTTATCGGTTGTTCATCGCAGGCGTTGCGCGCGGCGCATTCGGTCGAATGAAGGCAAGTCGGGATTTGCATTCAACTTTGTACATGAAGTCAATGCATCGGCAGGTACGGGGGGTTTGGATTTTCATTTTCACAATGATGTGATTTATGTGTGTTGTGGCAATACATGTAGGTAGAATCATGGCGGCGGAAACTTTCAGCTTTTTCCCGCTCTTTTTGTGAAACCCCATTCACAGGCCTGATTTGAAATGATGGGATTTATTTCACTAAATTAAACTAGTGCTCTTGAGATGGTGATTTTCTGGATAGCAAATGTTTTTTCATATGGTTTGCTAACATTCTTGTGTTTTGATATAGCTTAATATGAATTATGATTCTATGCCAATGCCATATGAGTATGCCATGATTTGTACAAGATTTTGCACTTTTGTACAATATTCAGCAATTTTCCTCTGATTGACAGGTCCGTCGTCATGGCGACCAGACAGCAGTATGTCCAATCATCCAGACCAGCCTGCCACGGTGCTCTCTCCATCACCTCCAAAACAAGCCAGAGACACCAAGTCATCTGGTATCTCTGGAAGAAAGCGCTCCTCTGTTCCCGCAGCAACTGGAAGCACATCTTTCACCTCACCCTCAAAAGGGGATGCAGCATCTTCTGCTTCAAGCAACCAATCTGCAGCAACCGGCGCAACTCCTCGGGCAATGTCCAGCAAACCCCGAAGCGGCGTTACAGGACGAACGCCTCGTACGTCCGCAGGAATGGCCCCAGGGAAGGCTGGAGCATCCGATGTTGATAATACACTGCACTGGAGACTCAGTCAGGCACAGAAAGCGAAAGGATCAAATGTGGCACCAAGTGGACCAAGGAAGACAGCCACAGGGGACCATTCTGCATCATCCAGTGCATCCAGTATGCCCTCTAGGAGTAGCAGTCGTATTGAGGTCGATGGCGATGATATGACGGCATACGATGAGGACGGCGAGGTGAGAAGGAGAGAAGAAGAGGACCATGAAGCCTTGGAACAACTCACATGGGAACTAGCCTCTAATGAAGGAAGGATTACAGGTAGCCTACATTTCGCAGTATTGACTTATGTTTTGTTTTTGTGAAAGAAGTATCCCTATTAACCCTCAGACTGCTATGTAAGGGGTAAATAACTGAGGCAGAAGTTATCTGGGGTATGGTTTTCCAATGGGAGAATTGCTGGGGAAGATGGGGGGGGGGGGTAGTTGTCTCGACATAATTGTTCAGGCAGTTATTTTCTAAGGGGTATAGTTGTAGTAAGGACATGGGGGGTACCTATCGGGAGGATGCTAGTATGTACTGGGTATAATATGTGTATGGGTGCAGGGGAAAAATACTCATGAAAGCCTGCATCAGTCCTACTTTTATTCTAACACTTTCAGCAAAATCTTGTACAAGACTTACAAGGGCATGTCCAAGGTATTTGGTCTTTTTGTGTCCATACATTACCAAGTATCATGGAATAGTGAATATAATTGAAGAGAAGGTTGAGTTTTTGGAAAGGTGAAAAAATAATTTGTGAGCTTTCTCATCCCTTTTATGTCAGTTTGGAAGAACATCATAGTAGAAACATCCCCTGAAAAGGATTGCTCATCAAATGCTCTAGTATTAGAAATATGACAAGAAATGGCTGAAGTGTTCGGGCCGAACTTTCACGCCATTAAGTGTGTATGTAGTCCCACATATCCATTTCTGTGTGCAGTGCTTGTACTTTTCAGCGAGATTGGGTCAACTTCTTATCATTTTGATGATTCCAAAACCTCTCAGTATACACCAATTCTTGTGTAGACATGATCAACCTTCCCAATTTCTTTGAGACATTTTCTTTGACAATGTAATCTCATGACCAGAAGTCACCTTCATCTTTAACATCAGAAGTATCGCTATCCTCACTATCTGCTCCAAACCAAACTGTATACTAAGGACTATTAATTATGTATTCTTGTTTCATCCTTACAGCTGATGGGCGTATCTCCAGCCTAAGTATCATCGAGGGACTGGACGAGAACCTTCTACTCATGGCCGAAGAGGACCAGGACCGGGCTCTAGGAATCACCCAGGATGATGGGCTAGGCTCTGGTCTAAGCACTCCCTGTAACGACCTCTCCTTAGACCAACTCAGCGAGGAGGAGCTGCGATCCGACTTTGTGGTTGCGGCCGATAACCAGCGTTACAAGGATGAAGTGCAAGCTCTTAATAGTTAAAGGCAATTCTTGAGTTCTGGTGATAGGACTGTTTTTCAAAGAAAGTTGTTTTCTATATTGTTGACCATAACATAATTTACAATCAATTGTCTGCTCAAGGTCAGAAGGGCATTAACGGATAACACTCTACTTGAATTAACACCTTTCTGGCTCTCAGTAGACTAAAAATATAATGGGATTGTTTTGACCAACAAAATGTACTCAAACTTATGAAAAATTTAAAACCACTCTACTGAAACATGTGCATTGTGGGACAAGGCATTGTAGGCATCAACTACACCTTGTCATAATTATTTTGTCCCAGACAATTACAAAATTCTATCTTTATTTGCTAATTACTCATTAATTTCACATGTTTTTATCAAATTCATTTTGTGGCAGATATCATTTTCATGTTGGTTTGTAAGATTCAGTTCAAATTTGGTTGGGTTGCTTCTTTCCCTCCATCATCAGAACTCAAGATTACTTTCAAAGTGTATGTTGATGCATAAATAATGTGCCATAGCCTTGTGAGTTTGAAGGTTAAAATACAAACATCATCTGCTCCTTATTAAAGATATTTTGTAAAATAAGTTTTATTACATTTTAGGGGGTGTTCTGCATTGGATATATATTTTCTGTGGTTTGGGGAATTGCAACATATTCCCTTGAACTTTAAAGTGAAGAATGCATACGTGATGTGTCCATCATTTAAAGATGAGGTTGAGGTCTGGTAAAGATGAAATATAATTTGTGAGTCTTCTCATTCTTTTCCATGTCAGTTTGGAAGAATATCATAGAAAAAATGATGCTTTAAAAGGATTGCTCTTTAAATACCCTCATATTCGAAATATAATGAGAAACAGCTGAAAAATTTGGACCAAAGGTTCATGCTACAAGTGTGTGTAGTCCCATACATACCTCCTTGTGCAGTGCATGTGACTTTCAGCAAGATTGAATCAATTGTATCATTTTGATTATTCCAAAACCTCGCAGTGGACACCAATTCTCTTTTGTGTTACATAATCTACCTTTCCTCGTATCCTCATGTATGTAGATATAGATACTAGTGTTTAGAAATGAAGAAAGTTTTTTACCACTACTGTGACCAAGTGAAGATTGAAATTGAGATAAGTAAAAAGTACTTTTGATGCCTGTGCATTTACACTATGCAATATCAGATGAGTACAAAACAGAAGGTTCATCAGAAAGAACAGTCTGGACATGATTAATCTCTAAGCATTTAAAGGGAAAAAAGGACATCATGAAGATATTATATGTCCTGATTTCTTTATAGAGTTGCCCTTGCAATAGTACTGACAGAATATAAAAGCATACTGTGTAACTTGGATGAGTAGAATTCATTATCTATAATCAAATTCATTATCTGTAATCAAATTTTACATTTGCAAAATGATTTGATTTATAGTCAAATACTGAGTGAAATTTTGATGTGCTGTTATACATGAACTGAAAATGTATGTACATTTAATGTTGATTGATATTATAATAAAGAATATCAGACACAATGTTAGTATTATATATATATGTAACTGGATATATAATTACAAATTTTATTTTCCATACTCTCATATTCTATCATCCTCATGCCATTACATTTAATGCTTTATAAAATAATCCATTTGAGTAATGTGTTTTGCAAAATTGCAGATGAAACACTATAATAATTTAATGAATATAAAATCTTTATATTCCTGTAAGTCTCTTATTTTTGTTTTTTATCAAAGTCTTTTCAGTTCATAGGATTTCATTGAATGCAGAAATTTCAGAAATGTAACAGGACACCCAACATCACCCGTTTCAGACTTATGATTCAAACATACTCAATAATCATTTCTCTGCATACTGTAAACGTGGAATATTTCGCGCATTTCGCACAGCACGAAATTTGCGCGAAAATAAAAACACGCAAATATTTTTGTTTATGTATTCTTTTGCCCATGAGCCTAGTGCGTTGGCGAAATTAAAAACAAGTGAAATTCACCTTACTTGGCCAAGGGCAAAAAATAAATCTCGTGAAAATTTCTACTTTTAGGGTACTAGCTGATGCCTTTGACTTGTCTATAATTGCATACTTGTCTACATATTTTCAGTATCCTAGTTTGTGCACTGGTGAATTACTCTGTGACATAGGTTTCTAGAAACTTCATAATTATATCCATTGTGTGCACCAGTGAAAATGTTACCAGGATCAGTCGTTATGAATTTTATTGAGAACTTAACTCTGGGCCCCGTTTCATAGAACTTGATATCTATGACAAGTTACAATAACAGTTATAAGCTACTGAAAATTTGCATCTGATTGGCTGAGAGCAAATTTGTCATAGATATGTGGCAGTTGTTATTGATATTAAGTTTTATAAAAAGGGGCCCTGGGTGCACATTTCTTAGACCAAAATGGAAAAGGATGGACAATATTTTCTGCATTTGAAATTTAATTGAATACCATTGTAGTTTAAGAAACTGCCATTCTAATGAATTCAGTTTGATTTCATTAGAAATATACATTTAGTCTAAGACTGACAGAAATTCAATGTTTTCTGTTAGGAAAAAGCCATCTTTAAAGAAATAAAAGAAGCAGTAAATGATACAAATATTATCCATTCAGTATGATATATAAGAATGGATGAAATAGATGTACAACATATAACATTTCCAAAAACATATGGAGTATACATGTAAGTGGAGTATAATTTTCAATTGCAGATGTAGCTAGATGGATACAACTTTACAGTTGCATTTTACACAAAGTGATACAATAGTACACACTCATTTTAAGGAGTGCAGTTTGGAATAAAGGGGAACTCGTGACAAAATGAGAAATATTAGAGAGAAAAAATTCTAATGCAAGAAATGTAAAATGTGTTCAAAATGAGTTAGTTATTCAAGCATATTGTTATTCATGTTATTTTCAGTGTTTGCTGTTGTATAGGTGAAAAGCTATTTATCAGAATTTTCCAGAGAATTTCCTCTACATAATTTCAATGTATTCTCTTCATACAAATGTAGGATAAATGTACTATGTCAACTTGAACAAATTATTTGCACAATTTTGAAAGAATTTATTAAGTGAATAAATCGAGTGGATTTATTTGAAAGAAAGAAGAGATATGTAGACCCTGTCATTTTTTGTGTCATGATTACATTTAAGTTTATTTTGCTGAGTTTGTGCAAAGTTAACTTGAATACAAGGAGGCCCTGTGTGTCTGTAAGATAGATGGACATCGAAGCATTTTAATGGGCACAGAAGGCAACGCTTTAGCGTTCACAGAATTTTCATAACTGGCTAAAAAATCAGTTTTCGCATTCATCTTTTTCATAATCACCATAATCATGTTCATGCCCACCCAGTTGGCATTGCAAGATGGAAGGTGTGACACCCCCCCCCCCCGAATGTGCAGTATGCAACTAAATAACTGAGGTTTCAACACTTTGCATGGTGAAGAAACTTGTAGTCTTCTCTTTTCTTTCTTTTTTTTTGGGGTATAATCTCTTGAAGAATATATATGACTAAAGCAAAAAAACTTTCCTTTCATAAGACATAGTTGTTGTTTGAAAAAAATATGTATCAATTTGAAGACGTTCCTGGTAACCCCTGTCAATATTGGTCATTCCGGGTTGTTTTTTCTCTCTCTCTCTCTCTCTCTTTGTTATTTTGTAAATTCGGTTTTTGTATTCTCAGTTGTTTTTTTGAGGGGGGGGGGGGGGTGAGGGTTGTTGATAATTTTCTGCAAATGTGGACCCGCATATTCCCCCTCCCGATGTAAGACGCCCAGCCGAGCGACGCCTTCTATTGCCCACCAATATGCCCATTACACGGGAGATGGAAGTTCAATCTGCCAGGTTAAACACATGTAGGCCTCCTAATAGTCAAGCTTGCGGGATACGGATTTTGTAAGAGCTAGTTTTGGTGAACTAGGTAAAGCCTAATAATAAGCCTAATTCGCGAACAAGAACTGATGCCGCGGTTTGTCGCATGATTTCTCTCATTCTTAGAATCGGACAGAGGAGATAGATTAATGCATGAGTTATAACCTACATTTGCAACGATGTGTTTCAATAGAAACCTTTCCACTATCATCTCTTTTTCTTTCCTTTTCCTTTACTTTTCCTAGTTCTTCTAAACGCCCCGTAAGTGGGTTCTGTTGACAAAATAATATATCAGCGTCCTTTTCACTAATGCTACCATATACCACATGGTGTTACCGAAAGCCTTTAATGTGAATTCGCAAAATAGTGTCCGATAAGAAGGTAATTTACTGAGCAAAAAAATGAAAAATAAATAATTCCAAATTAAAACGGAACCGATCTCCATGTCACTGTCAGACATGTATTGGAACTGAAGTGATACACTTACTGTATCAACCAAATAAAAGAAACAAAGAAACAAACATGTAATAAATAATTTTCTTATTCATGATCATGTTCCTATATTCACGTTCACCTATCGAATAGGGCCTGTCCATGTGTCTATACTCAGAGAGGTGGAACTTTCACCTCGGTCTAACCTAAAGAAAGTGGATACATTTGCGTGCGAGCATGCGTGCATTTCTTAACATTATCCCGGCATTATCCCCAAAACTAACGTTCTATAAATCGTCTTTAATGCTTTGATATGTTCGTATAGGTTACCTATGTATAATTTGGTATACATCGACTTTGAAAATAATAAGTATACATCATGTAAATGTCGGAGGAAAACTTGTGGTAAAGATTATTTTCAAACTTTTAAAAAGTAATTTTCCAACAAACGACTCTATTATAATGTCCCGGTTTGTATACAATTGTCACAAGAGGTCGCCTGCGATCCTATGAGTTTGTCAAATGAGCCAAAAAGTTGCACCAAGTCAGGGGTGGATCCCGCAGGATTTTGTAAAAGAGGGAGCATGGAGCCGGAAAAGTACACAATTAAGGGGGATTTTTTTTTCCATTGTGTACTTAAGGTATGCCAGTTGGGTTTCAAAAGAGGGGGCACGGGCCGGTTTTCCCCTTATGTAGATCCGCCACATACTGCACCATGTGATGATAATTATGCATGACGACGCGACGTGTGATATTTTACTTCTGGCACAAATAACTGAATTATTATGCAAATGAATACATAAGATTTCGGCACCCGTAGGCGTACGAGGCAGCTAGGGAACTGGGGCTGGCCGATAATTTTTAAAGTTTCGACACTCGGGCAATCACCACCGGCAGCGAGATGCCTGATAATTCCTATTCAGGTAACGGGGGTGCCGAATATGTAATTTTCACTACGACACAGAATGTCAAAGTTTAGAAATTGGAAAAAATATGATATTCTGGTAGTAAAAGGCGTCAGCCCCCTTCCCCCCCCCCCCCCCCACTCCCTCGCGAAAATGTGCCCATGCATGCATACGCCTTTGCATGCCCCTATCTTTCAATTTAGGGGAATTGCTGAAAGCGTACCCCCACACATGCAAGAAAACAAAAAGGCCCAGTCATCTTGGACGAGTTATTAAACAAAACGAATAGCAGCAATTAGGTTTTTGATGAACAGGGGTGTCGATCCGTGTTCATGATTGGGGGGGGGGGGGGGTGACCGGCGAGGGAGCGAAGCGACCAAGCAGGGGGGGGGGGTATCCACCTCCGACCACACCAGGGACTTTTTCAAAAATCTGTCTATAAAACTTGCATTTTAGAGCATCCCAAAATGGTTTTTAATAAAAAGAAGGAATGCACGGATCTACGCCAATGGACGGAACCCCTTAATTGAGAATAACAATGCGAGGGAACGAATTTCTTTCAATGTTTTTCACATTGAAATTATGGCATTTCTTATTTTTAATCCTTACTTCTAATCATTAAAAAATGTGATGCTATTTCAAGATCAAACATAATGAGATAATTTAAGTGAATGTATCATAATCTTATTTTATCCAAAAAATAGTGGGGGATGATAATATAGGCCACCCCCACATCAATTTTTTTTTTGGAATATATACCACTCATCCCCCCCCCCCCCGGATCGACGCCCATGTTGATGAACCGTCTTGGTAGGGCCCATGGTTCAATGGCTTAAAGTCATTTTTGACTGGTTATAAACTAAACGAATAGCAGCAGTACAATCCATGCCTTTGTTAGTTTCTGAGGGGGGGGGGGGGGGTGTGGCGAGCAAAAAAAAAAAAATTTTCGCCAGCCCTCCAAAAGTCGCTCAGTGGGGGGGGGGGGGGGGGTTATGGGGTCCAGTTCCCCTCCATAATTCTCTGACAAGCAAAAAAAAAAAAAAAAAGGTTTTCTGCTCGAAAAGGGGGGTACAATCGCCAATAGGGGGGCACATTGCATTGTTTTCCCTCAAAAGGGGGGGGGGGCACGGGCCGGGATTGCCCCCCCCCCCCTGAATCCGCCACTGCCTTAGATACAATCATTGCTCATATGTTTTTACACAAAACCTGTATGAAACAAATCTATTCCTTCATCAAGAATTTAGAAAATTTAATGTAAATTTATGTGATTTTCTGTACTGAGCAAATGGGAGAGGAGCTCGCATGCAAGATACGTCACTGAGTTGCCGATCTGTGTTGGATTGGGTACAATTTCAAAAATTCATAACTTAAATTTCTTATTTCTTGTCAGATTTTGCTCGAACATTTACTGATCTGTTTCGTTTTTTTTTTTGTTTTTTTTTTTCTCATTTTTCTTCTTGTATTCAAATCAACTTAATACCAG
This sequence comes from Heliocidaris tuberculata, assembly GCA_025618425.1. Classification (NCBI taxonomy): domain Eukaryota; kingdom Metazoa; phylum Echinodermata; class Echinoidea; order Camarodonta; family Echinometridae; genus Heliocidaris; species Heliocidaris tuberculata. Next base: position 8,307,638 of record CM046850.1, read on the forward strand.
GGTGGACTTTCCCTTTATAAGTAGCATATGGAGCATCAAAAGAGCAAATGTGCCCCTAGCTATTTGTATCCCCGGCGGATAGTTTAGGCCCCCCTCCCAAAAAAAGTACCTAAAAATGTGAAGAAACGTTTCCCCCTTTTTTGGTTGTCAATTTGTCTATGAATATGAGGAGCAGATCTTTATTTTTTTTTTATCCAGAGCCCGAACGGAAAATTAGAAAACGCTATTTCTCCAGCCTGCATATATCACAGGAATGTTGTGAAAACATTTTCAATTATCTTTTGTTAATAATAAATGGTTTATGGGCCTATTTAAAAGAAAGAAGAAAAATATTCTCAGACTTTTCAGAGGCATAAATAGTCTACTAGTATTCGCCCCCCCCCCCCCAATTAAATATCCCGGGGGAATAGCGAGTAGTGTACATTTTTTACACGTTATACTTAAGTGTGTATTTTAAGTATGACATTTTTCTATAGCCACTGGGGGACATGCCCATCTGCCCCTCCTCCCCCAACCCCAGCCCCAACCCTGGATCCGCCACTGGAAGTGGTGGAGCTTGCTCGGTGATACTGTCTGTTATATCAGCACATTTTTGTTTTAGCATACATCGCAACGTATTTTGAGAGCAGAACGAAGAATTATTACACTGCACTACCCATCAATTATATATCTTGCGCAACCCACAGTGGCAAGAGAATAAACGTAGTGTACGTGATCTGGATCGTCGCGGCCGCCTAGGCAAGTAGAATTTAGTATAATACCGTATCACCCGGCCGTCACGCACGTACGTATATGGTCTCTACACGATCGTCATTTGCATTACATTGGAGCTCATCCCAAGACGACGCAGACGACTTCGGCCAGACTCTCCATCTCTTGCCAGCTGGTAACTGGGAAATCTTGAATTACTTCTGAAGATTACAATTTCTTCATTTGTGAAGGAAGAATAACAACCCAGCATGCCACCGAAGAGGTTTCAGACAACGGCCGCCATGGCTTGCGTCAAGATTCTTTTGACAATCTTTATCGTCGTATTTTGGGTGAGTGCTATGCTATCGCAGCTTAGTTCACGCCCTAAGCAGCCCGATCATGCATGGTGACTGCTGGTGGTTATTCTAGGGAGCGAGTGGAGCTTCTGCACCACCACCAGTACCAGGGTTGGGCGGTAAATACCGGTGGCGGTAATTACCGGCGGTAAATACCGGTAAATACCGTCCGGTAAATATGATGGGCGTCCGGTAAATATGTGAAAAACGGGAAATATGATTTTAATTCTTTATTTATTAATGATTTTACTTGTTTTTAGCCTCAACAACTGAAAATATTGTTCTGAAATAATTAGCAGCACAACACTCATAGCAGAAACACACAAACAAATTTATTAAATCCACACTGCATACATGTACACACCCAAACACACACATACATGTACAACACACATACACAAACTCAAATTCATTTCTCCAGGGGTTAAACTTTTTACATGTAGGTCTATCTCATTACAATATGATTTTTGTTTTCAATTGTGAATAAAGCTCAGAATATGAATTATATTATACATACAGTGCATGCTCTTGAGTTGAATATACCGTAATATGTGAATCAATAGCTTTAGAATTTCTCAAGTGCATTATATGTCACGGAGGCCGTAGGCCGAGGTGAACATGTATATATATAGTGCACGAGAGAAATTCTTTATCTATGGATGCACATTTTACGGTATAATTTTGACGAAAATGATCATGTACTATGCATTATAGAAAATGGGAAACTGCTCTGCTTGTGGGATTGGAACTCAAAAAACTCTACATTGCAACATTCATTGATAAAGTGCAACGAACTCTGTATTATTGATTAATTTGTATCGTTATTGATCTCTGTCTATGGGAGTTTGTACACAAAATATACACACACAAAAACACACACACACACACACACACACCAACACACAAAGAGAACACACCAGAGCGGGAAATATAACACGTTATATTGCACTGTCGTGACATATAACGAATTACGTACTGGCAAGACCCACATCTTACCAATCAGAAACCATGTTTCATACAACCCATCTTATATTCTACTGTATGTAATTGGTTTTTGTAACAACAGTGTATCAATGATTTTGTATACATGTGTACTAGTGATTGCTAGTTTTGAACTTTTGATAAAATGTTTACAGAAAAAAAAAAAAATCTTTTTATAGCCAAAATAACAGACATAGACAAACACACGAACAAACACACACACTCACACACACACACACCCACACATACAAGTAGTACACACCAGAGCAACCATACTCACCACCATTGTTATGTTCAAAATTGGACAATCCCTATGAACAAGTGAGTGGAAAAATATATTTCCCGTAAAAAGCGGTAAATACCGGTAAATACCGCTTATTTCCCGGCGTCCGGGAAATAAGCCTCCAAAGCGGGAAATATGCCAACCCTGTCCAGTACATACAGTAGACCGAAAATTCTGTCTCTCGTTCGTTAGCTCTCTTAAGTGAAGAGCTAACGAACGAGAGACAGAATTTTCGGTCGTGGTCTACACCAGCAGCCAGTGTCTCTGAGGCCCTGGCTCCGCTCTGCTCTGGCCAGCTTCAGCATTATTTTTAAAACTAAAAGTAGAGTCTAATCAACCAGGTCACATATCACTATTTTTTTCAGATGTAATCATTGCATCATATAAGAATGATAATTTATCCTATTTAAATCAGTATGGTAGTGGACCCTATTTAGAAACACTTTTCACAAAATCAACCATAGCAAAGAAAATATTACATGAATATCTGTCAAACTTTAATACATATCTGATATAGTCATGGATTGTATTTCCGAACAGATTGTATTGAATACCGAACGTGTACAGTTAAGCGCCTAAAATGGGTTTTCATACACGTGGAACTACGTGTATGAAAACCACACTATTGAAACAAAGGTTGTGTCTTTTTCCCATAGGTTTCACACGTTCGGAAATACAGTACCTTTTTCAAGGGACCAAAACGCCGCGTCGTTGGGAAGGGGTTCACTCGGAAGGGAATATCGTATCAAATTTACATTGTCTTTTAAAATTCCATCAACTTCTTTTTCTGGAGGACTTTGAGCATTCATTATGTAAGTTTGACAGATATTCGTTTGATATTTTATTTGCTATCGTTGATTTTCTGAAAAGTGTTCGGACACTGGATCCACCACCATACATGTAATGAATGCTCAGAGTCCTACAGAAAAAGAAGTTGATGGAATTTGAAAAAGACAACGTAGATTTAATACGATATTCCCTTCAGAGCGAACCCCTTCCCAACGAAGCAGCATTTTGGTCCCTTGAAAAAGGTATTGTATTACCGAACGTGTGCCACCTATGGGAAAAAGACACAACCTACCCCGATTTGGGGCCAACGGGATGAAGACTGGGGGTGACGAGAGAGCAGGTTATAAGATATTATGTTTTTTGCCTCATTTTATGATCTTCTACCCTGTGTTCTGTGTGTCAAAGAGTGTGGAGAACATACGCGTAGTCCCATGTGTATGAAAGCCATCTTAGGCGCTTAACTGTACGCGTTCGGTAATATAATGCTGTTCGGAAATACAATCCATGACTATACCAGTTGACCTCTATCACTTGAGATAAAATTAAAACTAAAGACAAAAGTTGGTTTTATGAAAAGCAGAAATATGAGAGAAACTGATGCCTGTGGTAGGCATAATTTGTTGGTGCATTTTTTCCTTTAAAAAGAATCACATTTTTATGATTTTCTCTATGATAGCGCTAGAGAGCAACCATCTACATGTAGATCTAGACCCAATCTCCAATAACCTCGCATAAGTGTGAGTGATCTAGACCTAACCGCTTATACATGTACACAATAGACATTAGCTTTTACGGGTGAATAGGCTTCAGTAGCTTTTGTATGTGTTTATAGCAGGCTATGATTCATTCTAGGTCATTCATACAAGAGAGGAAAATAATTATTTAAAATTTCACTTTCAACTCTGAAACCTCAAATTTGTAGCATAGTAATAGTTGAAGAGTCCCTGAATCAGGTAATCTAGCAAATTTAAGAAAAATTAATCTTGTTTAGAGCAATTCTGTTGTCTGTATTTGACTAAGTACTGCAATAGTAAATGTTTGACACAATTCCACATAGGCAAGGGCCTATGAATGGACCTAACTAGATGTTTTCTGAGAAATGCATGTACAGGTCACAATTGACTTGTAGCAATTTAGCAGTAACTTGGATAGCTATCGGACCCTACCCAAATTTGTAAGATACACTTGAAATGACCCTTCTCTTCCCAAATTTTATCCTTTTTTTGTCCCCGCCGAACGAAGTTCGCGAGGGGACTATGAAACGGGCTCCGTTCATGTGTGCGTGTGTCCGTCCGTCCGTCCGTCCGTCCGTCTGTCCGTGTGTTAGAAAATGCTACTTCTCCGTCATTTCTTGGCCGATTTTGATTCTGATTGTTTTATCTGATAGGGCTGGGTGGGGGCTTCCAAACTTCTACCCAGAATTTTGAAATTCATTAATTATGCAAATTTATGCAAATTTATTCAAAATTGACGAAAAATGCTACTTCTCCTCTATTTCACATCGGATTTTGATTCCGATTGTTTTATCTGATAGGGCTGGGTGGGGGCTTCCAAACTTCTACACAGAATTTTGAAATTCATTAATTATGCAAATTTATGCAAATTTATTAAAAATTGACGAAAAATGCTACTTCTCCTCTATTTCACATCGGATTTTAATTCCGATTGTTTTATCTGATAGGGCTGGGTGGGGGCTTCCAAACTTCTACACAGAATTTTGAAATTCATTAATTATGCAAATTTATGCAAATTTATGCAAATTTATTCAAAATTGACAAAAAATGCTACTTCTCTATTTCACATCGGATTTTGATTCCGTTTGTTTTATCTGATAGGGCTGGGTGGGGGCTTCCAAACTTCTACACAGAATTTTGAAATTCATTAATTATGCAAATTTATGCAAATTTATTCAAAATTGACGAAAAATGCTACTTCTCTATTTCACATCGGATTTTGATTCCGATTGTTTTATCTGATAGGGCTGGGTGGGGGCTTCCAAACTTCTACACAGAATTTTGAAATTCATTATTCAAGCAAATTTATGCAAATTTATTCAAAATGGCTGAAGGTTCATAATGTTTTCATGTTTTATATTTCAGTTGTATACATGCATTGTTGGTATTCTCTTCTTTTGCATGCAGTAACATTATTATTTTATTCACTAAAGTTTTTCACTGAAGTTTTAAGGTTCAGGCTAGTTAATTTCCACAGATCTGCACTTCCGGCGGGGACATTTATAATTTACTCATTCACTTGTTTTTGTTTGCCCTGCCTTCAAATTTGTGCATAAAATGGGACTATTTTCTGCTGTAAAACAATTCTTTAATTGGGTGTGACATGTATAATGTTCAAAATGGAGTAAAATATGAATAATGAACACACCCAAATGTTCCATACAGCCTTGATCATGTTGAGCTTGCCAGCTGATCAGTCTTGGCAGAGGCCATATTCAGCACACATTTTTGGTCTGTTTTCTTATGAAGTGATATTATTCTGGCCAAATGATGAATGTTTGTTGTGGAGGTTGATGTGATTTGGAAGCAGTTTGTGAAAGATGAAATTTTATGATGGCATGCCTACCCTTGGCTGTAATGAGTGAAAGTTTATAAAGGAAAATCTGAAAAAGAATAAAAAAAGTAATTAATTTTCACATACTTTAATTGATCAAATGCGAATAAGCAATCGTCGCTGTGATGTACATGTACCATTGCATTCAATTTTCACATTTCCTGTTTGCTTGAAATTCCACAAATGTCCATTTTCGTGTTTCTTTATGAAGATATTTATCCTTTTCATAGAGGGGTGTGTAAGAAAATACATGTATGTCCAATAATAATACATCTACAATGTAAGGCACAATTGATGAAATATTTTTTTTGAGAAAAATGAAAAAATAAATTTAAGAATTTTTTAGAACAGAGCAAACAGAAAATTGTACCCCCCCCCCACCTAAAATTGAATACATACATGTACACTTGTGGAGAATTAAAAGTTCAACCACCTTTAGTTAAAGATTTGCATTGTACATGTAGATGTATCTGTATTCTAGAGGATTATAAGTGCTGTATTGCTAACGTAGATCTACACGTATGTCTTCATTTCAATCATTACAATGTGTTACAACAGGTAGCACAAAATACATGCAAGTTTATTGGCATTCATCCAGAATCAGATACAAATAATTGACGTGTTAAAAAAATGATTGACCTGTTAAAAAAACATATTTCATTTTCATGTAAGATGTAAGTTGGAGATAAAGGGATCAGACGGATAACCTCATTCTGTGTTGAATAATGTGAGAATGTTTGTTTACATTTGATAAGATTTGTGTGATTGTGTCAATATGTATTCAAAAATATTTTATTGTGCATTAGTCTGTTCCACATGATATAGCCTGTAGAAAAGACCATAGAAATGGAGAAAATTGTACATAGGCAGAATTGTTTGTATTTGCAACCTTCCGAAAAGAGTTACCAGAAGGAGTGGAAAGAAATTTGCATTGCATAAAGAATGATCCAGGTAAATGTACAGTACATGTACTTAAAGGGTACCAATCACCAAAAAATATTTTGCTCTGTATGTTAGAGGGTTCATGTCGTTATACTATTTTCAAAATATTAGCTTCAAATATTAATTCTATAAAGATATATTGCAATTTTAATTACACTCTCTACAAGTGTAAAACCGACTCGTGAGTAGACTACTCGATGCACGCGTACATGCTTGCTCACCAAGATAATAATAATAATAATAATAATATTCCGCTTTTATATAGCGCCTAATACATCGGAGATGTCTCTAAGCGCTTTACAGATATATTATTACCCTGGTCATCGGATTCTGGCTTTCCCGCACATAATGTATGCACATTCTCCACTCCCTGGGGAGTATTCCAGCAATGGGCCATGGCGCTCACATTGCTAAGCAAACGACATTAACTTTCGCATCCTACTGGGTACCCATTTAACACCTGGGTGGAGAGTGGCAAATGTAGATTAACGTCTTGCCAAAGGACGCTAGTGCTGCGGTGGGATTCGAACCCCGGACCTCATGGTTCAAAGTCCGGGCTCACGTGGAACTAAACTCGGAGTTCGGTTCCGCGTGAGCATTTTCATGTTATCCTTTATTTCCTTCATACTCCTAAGCTGTTGACCTATAGAATTTCAGATAAAGTTCTTTGAGGTTGATTTTATACCTTCTAGCAGTATACAAATTATTTTTCAGGTGGTTGGTACATGTACACTTTAAATGTACATGTACAGTGGTGTCGTCAGTGCAAAGTTTGGTCCTCTAATCAGATTATGCTTGTATAAATGTGTCATGAAGATTTCTCTTGTTTAAAGTTAAAAGTTGTTTGTATGGTTGGCATATCCAGGACCCGTTGCATAAAACTTACCATAGTAACATTGCTCAACAGCCAATCAAATTCAAGGACATAAATGGAATTTACCATTGATGGCAAAGTTACCATCAGTGGTAAGTTTTATGCAGTGGGGCCCAGGATTCTTAACCTGGGGGAGGGGTGCATAATGTCTTTCTGACATTGGAAATCAATTAATTCATCTTCCCATCACAATAAATTTTATTCAAAAAAAAAAGGTTGAGTTCTGGTTAAAGGAAACCAAAGCCCAAGGAGAGAATCAATGTTATTGGAAAGTGAAAATTCAGAGAAGCACTTTACAAAAAGTTTCATTAAAATTGGTTAAAAAATGATAGAATTATGGAAGTTTGAAAAGTCTCATTTTACTTTCTATGGGGATCCTCAAATTGGCAAAATTGCTTCAAAATGGCTGATTTTGTGAACAACTCTCCATTTGTTTTGTACACAGATTTTCAGATTTTCCCCATTATCTCTCATGGTGCTCCTTGTCTCCTCCTGAACTCGACATACATGTATGTGGTGTAAAATACATTTTCCCATTATATATGTTGAGCTCAGAAGGAGATTAACTGCACCTTGAAAGATAATGGGGAAAATCTGAAAATCTGTGTACAAAACAAATGGAGAGTTGTTCACAAAATCAGCCATTTTGAAGCAATTTTGCCAATTTGAGGATCCCCACAGAAAGTAAAATTAGACTTTTCAAACTTCCATAACTCTCTCATTTTTTAACCAATTTTAATGAAACTTTTTGTAAAGTGCTTCTCTGAATTTTCACTTTCCAATAACATTGATTCTCTCCTTGGGTTTTGGTTTCCTTTAAGGTGAAAAATAAGGTGTGAGCTTTCTCAAATCTTTAATTTGCTACTTTGGAAGAATGTCATCGTAGAAATGTCTCCTGAAAAGGATTGCTCACCAAACACAATCATATTCAAAATATGACAAGAAATAGCTGCAGTGTTTGGCCTGAACATTCATGCCACATGTGTGTGCAGTCCCATGTACCCATTCAGTGTGCAGTCCCATGTACCCATTCAGTGTGCAGTGCTTATGCTTTTCAGTGAGATTGGGTTAAAAACTCATCATTTTTGGTGATTCCTAAACCTCACTACCAATTTATATGTAGATATGTTCAACCTTTTCCAGTTGCTTTGAGACAGTATCTTTCACAATCTACTCATAAAACCAGAACTCAATTTTATCTATAAGGTCATTTTTAGATTTCATAAATTTGTAGGCCTACATATTAGTGCTGGTATCGACACGCCTGATGTCGCCACTATGGCGACAAAAGTACTGGTTTTGGACTTTGCCGACATGTCGACACGCATGCTCCGATGGCGACATAAAATGGGTCTTTTTACATGTACCTCGCCGTGGCGTCGTGCGCGTTTGTTTCACATACGCATTAGCAGCGCGCGCGCGCGACACGATCGCTGCGTATCTAGCTGCGACGACCGGTATACATTACGTACATGTACATGCCTAGATATGCGACACTAGCTGACTCGCACCGCATGACTTTCATTAATGCTTGATAAATTGGATCATACAAAACAAATTTTGGGGCAAATAGTTGACAGTGTGCATCTTTGAGAACTGTAAGTGAGTATGACTGCGAGTGTGAGCCCGTGAGGACATAGTGCATGTATTCCATGTAAAGCTCTTGTGAATTTGTGTCGGGTAACTCTGGTTTAATAGTGTACGGTCACTACGGGAGCGACCCGAGTTTAGACTTGTTTGACTCATGTCCAGATGTCGACATGTGTCGACATCGGCGTTAATTTTATTGCGACATGGCGACATAGATTTTCCATGCCGACACCAGCACTACTACATATACTGTAATTTTAAGGAAATATGATAATGCTCTGCAGCTGTCCAGATTGAAAGCTTCCAGGACAAGCAGAATTTTAAGCTTATCTCATTTTTCTGCTGGGATGGGGGGGGGGGGCACATATTAAAAAAAATATTCTTTAAGTCTGGAAGCATGTGCTCCCTGTGTGTCCCCTTGCCCTGGATCTGCCAGTGTGTACATTATTATACCTCTATCCCTCTAGGCAGATTGTACAGTGAAGTAGGTAATAAGAACAGCAACCTACATCTACACGTATTGTAGGTCAACTCAAACTAAGAAAAAAACTGTCAGCACTTGTTAGTAAACAAATCTTGGCTAAAACAATCAAATCTAATGTAAAAGTAGAATGGGGCTTAAATGGGTAGGTAATTTTACCTCCAGAAATGTAACTCCAGTAGCCCTCATAAATTGTATTTTTTTTGGGGTAAAACTTTGAAAATAGTCCCTATCAGAAACTTACATTTTAAAGGAGAGAAAATAAAATGCAATATCATGCCTCAGTTGGCTTGAATTCTGGTTAGCAGTATGGTAATGCATTTGATTCTCCACATGTTTGCTTTGAATATAAGAAGCCTAGGTCCTGAAAGAAAATAAGAAGAGAAAGTTGATATGCATGTAGAAACCCAGCATGATCCCAAATCTGTGATAAATTGATGGAAAGTCCCTCTGACAATGAAATGCTTGCTTCCTTTCCAAATTTAATTCTTTTATTGTAGGAAGCTAGTAGGAATGTACCCATTGAGCAATATTCGTTGATAACTCAGCCTCATCTGTAAAAGTGCACCAATTTGGTGATTAACCCTTTCGCGACAATTGACCACATTTTGTGGTTTGGCTTTTGATTCAGAGCTCTAAAAAATATACCAGATGCATGAGTAGAAAGAGCAAAATTTTCTGCAGACTCTATGTCTGTATTTGTTGCATGACCAGATTGCGTTTGATGCCAGGAATTTTAAAAATGAGATTAAGCTTTAAAATCCTCAAATTGGCAACACATTGAGAAGTTCAAAATCATTGTTTTTAAACAAAATTGGCAATTTTAAAAACTTTTTGACAAAATTTGTGACCATGTGTATTGTTTTCAAAGACATTACAGCTTAATATTAGAACCATGTACATGTAGCTCTAAAAGAAAAATATTATTGTTGCCAATTTAAGGAACAAAATGTGATCAATTTATAATTCCTGTCATGAAAGGGTTAATATATTTTGGAGTCTAGTAAAGCTTACTTAGCTTAGATATCAACACACAATTGGCAACACTCTTGTAGTCAAGTGGTTTAAAAACTTGACTGGGGATGTACAGGTCATGGGTTCAAGCCCTGGCCTCTCAGTATTAGAGTGTTGCCTGACCTTATTAATTAGGACAATGGGACAACACATGGAAATCAATTAATTCATCTTCCCATCACAATAAATTTTATTCAAAAAAGAAAAAAGAAAAACCTTTGTTTCATTATACATTCATTTCATGAAGTGGTTCATACATATGTACGTTAAGTCATTATCTAATGTACGTTAAGTCATTATCTAATGTACTATATAAGTAGGTGATAACTGCATATTAATTAATGACCTAACACATTTAAGCTGCAGGAAGACATGCATACAACATGTACTTGCACTTCAGCAGGGAAGTTGGCATTTTGTGCTGGCACATGTAGAAAATGCCGTTGTGGCGATAACAAGGAGATGACCTTTCAGAAAGTGAAGGGGATTTATAGAGGAAAACAGATGGAATCAAGCAGAATCGTGATACGATCTCACATCAACATCATAAGTAGCCATCTGTTGTCTACATGTACAGTGTGTGTGTGTGTGTGTGTGTGTGTATACTGTCTGATAGAATTCTGTCAATGGTGTGACTGAGAACCCTACATGTATGTCTGTTAAAGATTTGACTTGAAATTGAACAAGTGATATTTTTTCTTGTAATGATAATATTGCTATTCTGCTATTCCTGGTTTTGTGAAGAGTTCATGTGGGAAAAATCTCATCAAATGTTTTGAGTAATTAAGAACAATGTCACTTTTGCAAGAAACCATGGCTCTGCTCTTTAGACACTGACCCCCCCCCCCCCCAAAAAAAAAAAAAACCAACAACAACAACAAAACCAACAAAACCAACAAAACATATAAACAAACTTACCTGATGTCAGCCAACTCCTGAAGTCCGTTTGCTCACATTTAAAAAATATTTTAAGCAGATGTATGTTTGTAATAATTTAGAATCATTCTTTCTCAGTTCTCATTTTGTTTGGGCTTATTTGCATCAAAATTTGGTGTAGAAAATTGAAAATTGATGCTTGTTGCATGTTTTGTTTAAAGGAAATTGTGCATTTACAAGTGTTCGCAGACAAGGGTGTTTTTACAGATATTATGGGCATTTACACACTGCTGGTTACATTTTGAATGTTTGCCAAGTTTCTTGAGACTATATAGAAGCATACACTGTACAATGATGTACTCCATGGATATGTACATGTACATGTGCGTGTAGCCCATTCAAACAAATTCTTTTGGGCATTGAATAAAGAAATCAGAATAGTTTCTACTGTTTTATAGTTTGAACATCTGAGCCCAGCTTTTTCAAGGATAACCATTTCACATATTACAAACAATTAGCCAGACGTGTATGGGGTATTTTTCAAACTATATTTGAGCATTCGCATGGTATCATGGATGACAGATTTGGAACACCTTTATTCCATTCAAACAACTTCTTTGGGCATTGAATAAGAAAGCAGAATTTCTACTGTTCCATACTTTGAACATCTTAGCCCTGCTTTTTCGAGGGTAACCACTTCTCATTAGCAAACCATTTATTGTCCAAATTTTGTATGGAGTATTTTTCAACTACTGTACATTTGAGCACAATAGACCTCTTTACATTCTTTGTGTTAGCTTTGGAATTCAAACTCTTTATGTTAGGATACAATATGATGCCGTTTTCCATTTTCAGTGGCTCTGAGACCCTCCAACATATTTACATAATCATTAGCATTTTTGCTGATCCAGATACATTTTCTGTGAATCCATACTCCCTATAGACAGTAGTACTCTGTAATGCTACTAGAATCATGAGATAAATCCATTCTTTTTCTGAGAGGATATAAATTTGTAATTACATGTACAACCCCCATGCTTCTGGTAATTATGATATAAATTGTTGTTTCCTATGAAATATGGGGAAAATTGATTTTTTGTATTCTATAGTGCACTACAGGGACCACGGAGCATTTTTGAAAGTGGGGGGGGGGGGGGGGCTAAAAATCAAACTTGTTTTTTCTGAGATTTTATGAAATAGTCTACTAAAAAAAAAATGGGGGGGGCTGCAGCCCCGGTTTCCGCAGCCCATGCACCGGGTACATGTACGTACATGTAGAAGCATTCAAGCAGTGTATACATATACATGTAGTTTCCATGTACACATCTACATGTCTATTGCCCAAATATGTAGGCTGTAATTTGAAGCTCTAAATCATCTGAGAGTCAGAAGGGTGTTAACTCATACAAAGAATTCATGCCCTTCTTGCTCTCAACCACTGAAATGTCTCTGTCTGCATCACAGACTAGATGTGTCCCAGACAAATAGTCTTTGAGACACTGACCTTAATCTTGACCTGTGTCTGATGCAGTGGGATCTGAGAAGGGTTTTGTTTTTGCCTGTCATGTGAGTCCTTCTTTCGATACCCAAAATCTGGACAAGTGAGTATTTGTGGGTGGAAAGAACCATGGAACAAATTAGATATTCTTCAATAAGAGACAACATAGGTAATTGTAATGACATGTATCCATAAGATGCAGGGGCTTGCAGTAATAATAATAAAAACAAACAAAAAATGTGCAAGCATTGTCTTACCAATGATTTCCTCGAAGACTGTGTTACAATGTAACTTCTTGGTCTTACTTTCGAGCAGTTAGGTGGTCTCTTTGTAATTTTTCTTATCAGGTCTTGAGGCTTGTGCATTGTACTTCAATGAAGAATTACATTTAAAATTCTATAAATGATTACATGTAGGTCCTATAATCAAATATTGGTGGCTGTCACTGTAAAAAAAAAAAACTTTCAATATTTTTTCTCCAAGTCCTGTCTGTACATGTACACATGCGGACTTGCGATTTGGTTGTACAATTTCGTACTCTTGCGTTCTTTCACAAAGTGCATTTGTAGTTCATGAATACTATGTATGTATGTATCGATAGTCTACATGAGGAAAAGTATAAAAGAAAGCAAATCAAGTGCAATTTATATAGTTTCCATGAGGAAAACATACATGTACATTTTGGGGTGTTATGAATTTTAAGTTTATCTCTATGATGAGTCAATGATTGAATTAACAGAGTCAGAAATATTACCTAATAGACACACTTTATACGTATATGTACATGTACATGTACATCACTCTGCACTAGTGTTCCAAAGGACAGTGACCTTTTCAAATTCAAGTTGATCCCAAATTTTAACAAATCTTTGATATGAACCAGGACCTACAGGTGTTTTTTTTTTTTTTTTTTTTTTTTACACTTGAGCTCTGTGTATTGTAGGTGTTGTGGACTTGTGGTCGAGTTGTTTGGGCACCTGGCTGGAGGTTTGGAGGTCGAGGGTTCATGCCCTGGCATGATATGTTCTTGAGTAAGGCTTTTTATCAACAAAACTACTCTTTACCAAGGTGTACATGTAGTTGTATAGGGTATCCAGTAGGATGCAAAATCTTTATGTTTGGAATAGCATGTATGTGCTACATGTAGTTGTAAAATAGTAAAGTCCATAGAGAATAATAATTGATCATCATGCACTAGATCTAGAGGGCTTACCAATAAAATGTACATTGTAGACTGTGCACTGTAAGTGTGGAATTGTTATTAAATCCAGTGACTAAATTAATAATTAACTTTCATTTGCTTTGATCAGTTACTTGTATGTTGTAGGCCTAATGGAAAAAAAGTGTTATAATGAACAGTTTATTACCATCATTTTCTCTTTCAATGTGTACATTTGTAGAATTTACATGTAGCTGTATCGAAGAAAAGAAAGATTTCAATTATCATAGAAAAGATCCACTTTCTTTACGTCAGTGAACATCTCTCCATTGATGATATCATGTATATCATGAGTCATACAGTATATTGCAAAATACTGTACATGTATGTGATGTAAATTCTGACTCACAACTCGAGTAAGACCTACTGCCAATTACCAGTTTCCTCACACTGTATGCAATATTGTATTGCCAATGTTCATGATTGTTATGGCAGTTCATAAATCAAGGCTGCCTAATGTGGCATTGGCCCTGGAAGCAGGATTTATGGATAAGATATTGATCAAGATTAGGAGTGATATGTGTAGCAGCTGTGAGAATTCACATTCAGGGGCATTGATTTAGGAAGTTATCCTCTTTGTGTCATATTGAATTTTTCACCATCCTGTATGAAACAGAAGCTTTTCTCAATTTTGTGATTTGATCAGAGATGTTTAGGATTTACAATTTTGTTTGACGTTTGTGTCAATCTACATGCATATCTCGATTGTTAAATCTTACTGGGATTGTTTGACAAACAGTAGCGATGTCAAAAAGATGTTATTGTACATATTTGAAGGATTTTTTTTCTTCTGTAGAATATATGGAAATACATGTCTACGTTTATGCAAATTTGACAATTCATGTGATGGGGGGGGGGGGGGGAGGGGTGTGGGGGGAGGGAGGGGATAACGGAGATACTATTTGGTAGAAGTTTCATTTCTGCATGTTCAGTCCCATAAATTCCTTTTCTTGTCCTTATGCAGATTGCCTGATGGCAGCTGGCAGGATGTACATATGTAGACTTTTCCACTTACATGTATAGTATTTTGCTTATAGTCACATCTCATGACATCTTTAATCTGGACCATAGAGCTGAGAATATGTATAGGCCTAAATATACAAATGATTTTGATGCGTAGCCAACATGCAGTGCCCATTATTCTTTTATATCCCCTTTAGAGAGAAGGTTGAGTTCTGGTTAAAGGAAACCAAAACCCAAGGAGAGAATCAATGTTATTGGAAAGTGAAAATTCAGAGAAGCACTTTACAAAAAGTTTCATTAAAATTGGTTAAAAAATGATAGAGTTATGGAAGTTTGAAAAGTCTCGTTTTACTTTCTATGGGGATCCTCAAATTGGCAAAATTGCTTCAAAATGGCTAATTTTGTGAACAACTCTCCATTTGTTTTGTACACAGATTTTCAGATTTACCCCATTATCTCTCAGGGTGCTCCTTGTCTCCTCCTGAACTCGACATATGTGGTGTAAAATACATTTTCCCATTATATATGTTGAGCTCAGAAGGAGATTAACTGCACCGAAAGATAATGGGGAAAATCTGAAAATCTGTGTACAAAACAAATGGAGAGTTGTTCACAAAATCAGCCATTTTGAAGCAATTTTGCCAATTTGAGGATCCCCACAGAAAGTAAAATGAGACTTTTCAAACTTCCATAACTCTCTCATTTTTTAACCAATTTTAATGAAACTTTTTGTAAAGTGCTTCTCTGAATTTTCACTTTCCAATAACATTGATTCTCTCCTTGGGTTTTGGTTTCCTTTAAGGTGAAAAATAAGGTGTGAGCTTTCTCAAATCTTTAATTTGCTACTTTGGAAGAATGTCATCTTAGAAATGTCTCCTGAAAAGGATTGCTCACCAAACACAATCATATATCATATGACAAGAAATAGCTGCAGTGTTTGGCCTGAACATTCATGCCACATGTGTGTGCAGTCCCATGTACCCATTCAGTGTGCAGTGCTTGTGCTTTTCAGTGAGATTGGGTCAAAAACTCATAATTTTGGGTGATTCCTAAACCTCACTACCAATTTATATGTAGATATGTTCAACCTTTTCCAGTTGCTTTGAGACAGTATCTTTCACAATCTACTCATAAAACCAGAACTCAATTTTATCTATAAGGTCATTTTTAGATTTCATAAATTTGTAGGCCTACATATACTGTAAATTTAAGGAAATGTGATAATGCTCTGCAGCTGTCCAGATTGAAAGCTTCCAGGACAACCCATATACATGTAATTTGCATTCTGAGCCTCTCCACAATCATTAAATCTGATTTGATATTACCAAGCAATTTTGCTGGTAGTGGCACTTTCATGTAATGTATGGGGCTTGTACTTTTGCTTATGATGGTAGCAAGAAAATAATTTAAATAGGGTTTACAAGCGATAGTTGAAGACAGGCATTTAAAAAAAAATAAAGTCCTTTATTTTATACACATAGGCATAGAGCGTTGGGGTAAGGTCTCCATTAAACAAGAATTTTAGGATTCAAAGCAATGATCAGCAAACAAGCATATCGTCTGTTAGGAGCCATAAGGGCATTAACTCATATAATTTTGTAAAGAGTTAACCCTTTCAGGACAGGAATTATTCAAGGGCTTAATTTATCACATTTTTTTCTTCAAATTGGCAACAATAATATTTTTCTTTTAGTTGCCATATGGTTCAAATAAGGTGTAATGTCTTTGAAAACAATATGGTTGCGAATTTTGTTGAAAAGTTGAAAAAATTGCCAATTTTAATTTAAACCGATCAATGTTTCCAATTTGAAGATTTTAAAGCTTATGCTCATTTTTAAAATTCCTGGCATCGAATGCAATATGGTCATGCAACAAAAATTGACATAGTGTATGCAGAAATTTTTTTCTCTTTCTACTATTGCATCTGTTTATTTTTTTAGAGCTCTGAATCAAAAGTTATTGAGCCAAACCACAAAATGTGGTCAGTTGTCTTGAAAGGGTTAATGCCCTTCCGGCACCAAACAGACAATATAACATGTGCATTAGCCTACATTGTACATGATGGGCAGTGTTTTTCAGAGCTCTAAATAGAGCTTTCGAGAGCTAAATAACTTACCGCTCCCATTAATATTAATTTCACTGATGACGTTTAGAAAGAAAACACCAAGTAGTCAGGCATGATAGCCAGGTGTCAGAGCGTCATATCATATCATAGGACTGCTTTGCCTGGATTCAATGCTGAAGTATTTTTCCTGTTCTTTACTGAAGGAGAAGAAGAGTGTCTGGAATGTATAGACAGTAGACTATCCTGTTTCACCTCCCCCCCCCCCTCCCCTCAACTTGCAACTCTCATACATACATGTACATGAAATTGTTTCAGATTCCTTGTACTACATTAGATTTTCTTTTTCAAATAGAATAGGAAAAACTCCTTCCTACCATCTCTCTCTCTCCCCCTTTCTCCATCTACATGTATCTCTCCATCTCTCTCCCCATCTCCACCTCCACCCCCTTCACCTTTCCTTTTCACGTAATGAGCGTGAAAGCTCAATTTTTCATGAGAAGTGCTCCCCGGTGTTCATTATGTATCCTTCATATCATTAATGGGTCGTGTCGTACATGTACATGCATGTGAAGTCACAATGAATGATCTTCGTCTGAAAACAGCGCTCAGTGTGTGTTCGACCTCTCCCAAGACGAATCCATAATAACATGTTTTAGGTAAATTGCTTCTCCTTTATCATAGTACATGTACAGGGTAGGGCCTATTGTAAACATTAAAAGACTGTTCAAGGAAGACTTTTCTATGCAAGTAGATTTTTTTTATTAGAATTTTTTTTTACAGGATATTTAAGTTCAGGTTTCAATGAGAAATCAAATTCAGGGGAAATTCTAATGAGTTGGTCTTTTCAGACAAGTGATCTTTCTATAAACGCTGTTATTTTCGTGCGAATAAATTTTCGTGCTGAGCGACCCCAAAACATATTCGCGGGTTCTTTAATTTACGCTGCACAATTACACGCTCGTATGTACACCTACTCCATTTTATTAATTTACACACATGCAGTCCATTCAAATGCATACGGCATGCGCAACTACACACACGCACTCAAAAATGAATTAGACACACACACACACACACACACACACATATTAATGTGCCTAAGCGCGCACTTCAACCTGCATAGGAAATCAGGCTAATATTTTCGCGAGTTCTAGAATTAGTGCTTGCAGAAAATAGCGCGAAATCCGCGAAAATTAATTTACTGCAAATATTTCTGCATTTACAGTAGGTGGTTGCTAAAGCAGGTTTCACTGTACAAACCTGTGCTGTTTTCGATTATTTTTTTGAAAACCTGTTTTGAGAGTATGTTGTCAACTTTTTAGTACTGGATAGGTATATTATACATATATGATATATTGCATGCACTATTTCATTCAAAATGTTACTGTTAACCAATAAAATATTTCAATCAAAAAGTAGAGAAATATGCAGTGCATATGAAATTGTTTGCATAAGGGTCACATGCATTTAAAGAAAGAATCATTCAAATTTCCCTCTGTAAATATTTGAAAATGGAATACATTTTCTCCTCCATAATTTTAAAAAGTGGTACACTGAAACCTGAAAATTTAGATGGTTTTGGAATGTGGATGCAGACGTTTGGTAGACAGTTAACCTTTGAGATATAGCACTAGTGCAGATGGTAATAGAGATGGAGCGCGGTTTATTGAAGTCGGTAGTATTGGATGAATTTAGTCAAATTAATTGCATTTAGATGAAAGTAATGAATAGGGGCAATACGGTATGTGAGACTGTGTGTGTGCTATGAAGCTGCAATATATGCCTGGAAGTGCATTGTAATATTTACTAGGTATGTGAACAGTATTTTATGAAATGGAAAAAAAAAGGAAAGAGGAAATAGCTTTTTATGAAAGTTGAAATAATGGTATGATATGACCAACTTGTCAGAAAATGCTGCTGTGTGCAGCCTTCTCGGCAGTACATAACACCCTTGGTGTTGATACCAAGGGTGAGGAATTTCAGAAAATAAAAACCATGTGTAGATTCCTCAACAGGGGTACCAACAAGGGTAATAAATCAGTCAATGCCTACTTTCAATCTCCAAAGTTGTTTTGGTCCTCCCAAACCAACTCCCTGGGATGTTATAAGGCCATATTTCACTCAATATGGACCAATAAATGTGTCAGTGCATACTTTCAACCTGCAAAATTGCTTTGGTCCTCTCAGATCACCCCCATGGGATTCGGTAAAGCCAAATTTCTGTCAATCAAACGATGATGCTAAATTTTGAAGCCTGGCTGCTGTTGCAAAGTGGGATCTAATTTCTTTTTTGATGATATATTTTCATGGCAAATCTGCAGAGGGGGTTTGTACAAAGAATCACACATGTACAATATATAGCAGCTCTCCTCTTGAAGAAAGCCATAAATAAGCCTGTGTAGAGACAGAAGGGTGTTAAATAACAGTATATGAGTTCAGTTAATGCCCTTCTGACTCTCAGCAAACTCATCGTGCAAAGTCTGTTGCCAAAATATAATACTCAACGTAATTTGATTTTGAAGAGCCAGGGAAGGTGCACAGTAGTATATTAAAATGTCAGTCCTGGTATAATTTATAAGCTTGCAGTGTGAAGCTTGAGGAAATTAAAATGCGTAAGGGCTTGGGTAGTCAAGTGTCAACTGTGTGTAAAGGCAATGTGCCATGTTTTATGCCCCTTTCATAGTAGGAGGTAAAAGAAGATTGAGTGCGGACTATGTCCAGACTTAGACCGGACCCAAAAGATATACATGAACAGTATCAGTATCACCTTGATCCGCACCAAGTGTGGACTTCTTGGCACATTTCGAGGGTAGGGTTTAGTCCAGACTGGAAGTGGATTCCACGTAATATTATAAACAGTGTCGGCATTACATGTATGTGATACAGGTCGAAAAATATCCTTGTGGATGCGATCTGTAATTTATGACGGGAGAAAAAAAATATCAGAAAGCATTGAATTGTTTTCTGGCACTGCCCTGTGCAAAACCATGGGAACAGATACTCATGGTGTCTGGCTACTGTAAGTATGAAAGGTACATGTACATGTAGCATGATTTGAAGTGCGGATCGAGTGGGTAGCTACATGTATGTTGCTCTGGAGTAAGTCTTGACTGGACCCTCTTCGTCAGTAAATATATGAAAACAGTATTTAAGATGCTTTTTATACCTCGGGCATCGATATTAATCCCCCATTACCAACATGTATAATGGCCTTTTACACAGGGGATTTACATGAAATTTGTGGAAACGTTGTATCATGGTGTAAAGAAATACAAAGAAGATGAACATGTACGTTGATAAGGGCATACACATTTAATTGTATGAATACAAATGCATGAAGAAACTTTTTTGAGGGAAGTGCACAGTTGTGTACAATTCCCATACTGTACAATGTTCATTAAAGTATGACAGGGTGATCTTGATAATTATTGATTTCTCATTTGAAATGTTGCCCAGTCCTCTGCTTTGCTATACAACTTTTTATTACTACTTCTTGCAGATACAATGTTCACATATAAGAAAAATCAAATCACTGACAATACATGTACACAATGTACATGTAGTTTCCATGTGAGGTGTACATATTTTTTTTTCCTGGTCTGAATGGGGGAAAGACATATTTTATTGAAATTTGAAAGCCAATGGATATCATGTCAAGATTTAAGATGTTACATTTGTCTGGCAAGGTCCGTCATGTTTACACAGCTTGTTTGGTCACCGACAACGTGTAATGTCTTGATAATGAACTTCTGGCAGAGGCAGCGCATAGAAATCCATGAAATTCTTTTTATCTTATAGCATCTGAGGCAGTGGCGCAAATCCATTTTGAATTTTTTTTGGGGGGGGGGCATTCGCCTACAAAATTCTCTGACAAGTAAAAAAAAGAAGAAAAAAAAAGGTTATTCAAAAAGGTGGGGGGGGGGGGGGGTGGGACATTTGCCTCCAAAATTCTCTGACTAGCAAAAAAAAAGGTTATTCAAATAGGTGGGGGGACATTCGCCTATCTTCAAAAAAGTGGGGGGTCCCCCCCCCCCCAGGATTTGCACCCATGATCTGAGGTAGCTGAAAGCCACTGGCACAATATTTTAGAGTTAAAAAATACATGTCAAATGTATTGAAGGGAAATCCAACCTTAATAGCAAGTTGCTTTGAAAGAAAGAGGAAAAATCAGAGAAGCAGATTGGTGAAAGTTTGAACGAAATCGGACAAGCAATAAGAAAGTTATGAATTATTGAAAGTGAAAGTTATAATCACTATGCTTATGGGAATTTCAAATTGGCCGAATAGGTAATGTCACTGTGGTGTAGCTGTGGACAACTCCCCCATTCGCTCTAACACACAAAATGACTAAAATGTCACTTTTTTTCAAAATGCATTACTCAGTAGGATCTTTTCATTCATGAAGACCTATAACAATATGCTATCTCCAATATATTTTGAGTACAACCCCGAGGGTAAAAGCACCTCGAAGAAAACCGCAAATTAATGATATGTTTGTGTACGACGAATGGGAGAGTTGTCCACAAAAATGTCACAATTGACTGACCAAATTGCCAATTTGAGATTCGCATATATGTAGTGATCCCATTTTTCAAACATCCATAACTTTCTTAGTCCTTGTCCGATTTCTTTCAAACTTTCGCCATCCTGTTTTTCTTATTTTTCTGCTTTCATACAAATCATCTTATTACCAAGGTTGGATTGCCCTTTAAAAATGGACATCATTTACATGTATACATGTACTGCATCAGTCACAGATCAAGGATTATTTCACAAGGCAGGATGTTCCAATATACATTTTTTTCCCCTCCCAGACTACAGTTGGGGGATAAGAGTGAATTAAAAAAAACAAAAAACAAAGAACAAAATTTGAAACTTGTTCACTCTATTCTTAAGTCTGGAAAAAAATGACTGGATCTGCAAAGTTATGTACATATACGTACATATACATGTAGGTGTTCTAGATGATATAAGCCACTTGTATGTAATCACTGAAGCCAAACTGTAATCATTGTACTATTGTAATCATTTGCTCAAGTGCGGAAAATTTCATGCTGAGAAGTAAACTTTCCACAGACAGCGTAGAATTAGACCCCTATTGTAGCTGTTCGTCATAATTGGGTGGAAAATGTGTTTTTGATTTGCGGCTTTCCTGCCACCAAATATGTGATGTATTTACACATGTGGCCCTAAAATATGCCTCTGCATCCACAATATGACCTCCCATTGTATTCAGTAAAAAATCATTTTTTTGTTCATCTACTAAACCCAATGTACATGTACTGCATGTGTAAAAAGCTGTTTTAGTGCATTTTCATCAAACCACAAAGATTTTGTTTGTTTAGTTGTTTGAAATCTATGCACTCTGCAGTAGGTTAGTCTGATGCTAAAAGTATATATATCCCAATGAATAGACCTGTTTTGCTAATTTTATGCATAGGTCTTGAACAAAAGTTGCTCATGAAGACTCAAAAGCTTTTTAGAGTTTTGACAAACATAGCATGTAAAGCGATTTCCTTTCTTAGTGATGCTACATGTAAAGCAGATGAATTGAATATTTAGTAGCTAAAGGTTTTAGTAAACAGGTCTATTTTAATATTGCTACTGCTCTGTTGCTTCTTTTGGAATTAGCAAATTAGATGGACATCATTACTAATGATCTTTTGAATTAATTACCGGTAATTAAATTATGTACATGTACCTGCATAAATGCTGCAGGTAAAACTAATAAAAGAATAGAATGACTATTTTGGAGGAAGAATCTTGTCCGAGGCTGATCTGACCAGGGGAAAAAAAAAGACATGGGAGCGTTGAGCAATTTAGCTCTGGCAAGCTCAAAAAGAGCTCGGGGGGCATTTCATCAAGTGTCTTGTCAGTGATTTTTACAGACAAATTTACTTTCAGCCAATCAGATGGAAGGATTTCAGTAGCTTATAACAGTTATTGCAACTTGTCATTGATGACAAGTTTTATGAAACTGGGCCCTGGTAAAAAAACAATGTGGGAGCACACATGTACATGTATTTCAGGTTATGCATTTATTATAATTTTAAAGTATATGTACATGTATGTAAGTTTTCGTTGTTTGTATGTTTTTGTCAATGTTGTAATCATTCTCAGTGCAGCCATTTGCTGTGATAATGATAATAAAACCTTCAATAAAATAAAATATATTAAAAACACTGCCAGAAAATAACGCTTTTACAACACCCAATCCAATAAGAGCGCTCTAGCTTGAACAGAAAAGTATTTTTGACACTGGATCTGATTATCCTGATACATGTACATGTATGTATCCAGCTGTATACCTTCAGAGATATCAATCAAAATAGGCTGCCAGATGGCGTGATGAAGTTCATAATAAATTTCCGAGAAAATTTACTTTCCAAAGTAATCTGCAGAACGGAGGTATAATTCAGATTAAAATCACACTTTGAAATTGATATATATGAATTTATGAATGAATTGCTGGGAAATAAATAGGAAATAACAATTTTACAGCACATCACATAAAAAAAAAAGTGATGCAATGTTGACTGTCAGCAATACGTCCATAGCACTTAACAGGTGTTGACTACGTGGTAGCAGAGCAGTCTTATCGATGACTGTGGATAAGTCTTTTAGCCAGATGAATTTGAGTGAATAGATTATATCGTAATTGCTGTGTTTATTTGTGATATGCATATCTAATCAATTGCAGGTTGATCATGCAGTTTTAAAAAATTTTAACCGATTGAATATAGGAACTGAGAGATTTTTTCATTAAAGGGCAATCCAACCTTTGTAAAAATTTGATTTGTGTGAAAGCAGAAAAATCAGAGAAGCGAATAGGTGAAAGTTTGAACAAATTCGGACAAACAATAAGAAAGTTGTGATTTTTAAAAAAGTTGTAATCACTATACATATGGGAATTTCAAATTTGCCGAATCAGTACGGTCACTGTGATGTAGCGGCGGTCAACTTTCCTACACAATGTATTTGCTCCAACACACAAAATTACTAGAATGTCAATTTTTCAAAATGTATAACTTTGTAGGATAGTTTTCATTTTGACCTGTAACAATGTGCTATCTACAATATATTTTGAGTACTGCCCGGAGGGAAAAGATGCTCTGGAGAAAACTGGAATTTAATGATGTTTTGGTGTACAACAAATGAGAAAACTGACCGTGCATACGTCTGCATACATCACAGTCGATTTGCCAATTTGCTAATTTGAGATTCGCATAGATGTAGTGATCTCATTTTTCAAACATCCCTAACTTTCTTATTCCTTGTCTGGTTTCTTTCAAACTTTCACCCTCCTGTTTCTCTTATTTTTCTGCTTTCACACAAATCATCTTATGACCAAGGTTGGATTGCCCTTTAAGCCTAGGGAAAAGAGAGTACTGTAAACGGAATATTTCGCAGTATGGAAATTTTCACACATTTTTCGCAGCATGAAATTTACGCGAAAATAAAAAGACGCAAATATTTTGTTCATGTATTCTTTTGCCCATGAGTCTAGGGCATCGGCAAAATCAAAAACACGTGAAATTCACCTTACTCGGCCGAGCGTGAAAAATTAATCTCTTGAAACTTTCCACTTTTACAGTAGTCTATGGGTTACTGAATTGCCTGTGGTAACCAGATGGTTCCTGTATCAAGGCTATGAGAATGAGAGACTTCAGGGGGGCGTTTCATCAAGTGTCTTGTCGATGATTTTTAACGACAAATTTGCTCTCTGTCAATCAGATGCAAGGATTTCATTAGCTTATAACCGATATTGCAACTTGTCATTGATGACAAGTTTTAAGAAACAGGGCCCAGAAGTCAGTGTGTAAATTTACTGCTTACAGGAACTGGTAAGTCCTCTATTAAAGCTAGGGAAAAGACAGAAGTCAGTAGCCAGTGGGTTAAATAGGCTGCTACAGGTTCCCTACGTATATGTATTTTACGTATAGGTAGCTCTCTGCCAAGATATATTTTCTGCTGGGCCAAATGCAATGGAGGCAACTGGGAATTGAAGAGTTTTCACAGAAAATCAGTATCACTTGCCAAATTGATAAAAAGCAATGATTGTACAGAGTAATTCTAGTTAGTTATAGCTTCTATGAAAAGGTTCTTACTCATGAAAGCATCATTAATCCGCACTTCTCCACTATTAAAAGTTTACTATTATCACATTATCATTCATTCTTTTATTGTTCATCTTGATACAACATGTGTACCATTATATGAAATTTCACACTTCATGGAACCTGTTCTGATTCTTAATTTCAACAAGAAAAAATTATTTTTCTCGGCTCCCAAATATTAGATTCGTTTTCAAATTTTGGAGAGATTGTGGACCCCTTACACTGAAAGGGTTAAAAGAAAAGTTGATTTTCCAAGAACTGAACCATTTTCATGAATTGCCGTTAAAGCTATTTGTTCTGAAGAGTACACCTTTTCGCTAATTTTATAAATGCGAAGGCCTACTTCTTGAACAAAAGTGTCTCTTGACAAGTCTAAACCTTGTCAGAGGCTTGCATGACCAAGGAACAACCATCGTATGCAAAGTGGATTCAATCCAGAGAGATGCCATTTTACATAACAGGTGAATTAAATAGTAATTTATTAGAGATTATGGAGAGAAACATGCATGAATGGGAATATATTAGTTTAAGGGTTTAGTATTTATATTCACATCTTCCCATAGAAATCATAAAGACTCTGCAAGTATTTGGAAATTATGCATGCATATACGAGTATGTACATGTGTGTACATGTAGGCACTGCATACATGTGACATACATGTCATTTGCAGATGGGGGTTGGGGGGGGGGGGTTTATGCCTGCTTTGGTGTGAAGTGGAATGGAGAACTCGGCAAGGCGTTCATAATGAGAGCTAGAACGTCTACCCGAGGGATTATCGCAAGTCTTAAATTAATTCACCCCTGATCCGTGAAGAATGAAATTTAAACCCTTTTTATGGTCTGGAAGCTAGGGCCCGCGACTCGGCGCAGTGGCGGCGGCGATGTGAGGCGCATCAATTATGTATCCTTTCGTGCAGTCGCTAACTTCAGCCCTTTCATCGTGCGCAGATGAATGTGCATGGATATTGAAAGGAAGCTAGGGAACCATCGTCTGATTGCTGCAGAGAAAAGATGTGTTATTAGCTGTAATTTCATCAAAATGGCAGATGTACATACAGCCTCTATGTTTAAAGGTAGTAGATAGTTTTGGGAAGCCCTCAAAAACTTTTCGTGAGATTTCTTTGATTTTACTTAACAAATAGCAGGGTACTAACATAACTAAGATGCTGTGAAGTTTTTTCCTCCTCAAGTGAAATATTTATCGAATATTTATCGAATGAGAGGTGAAAAGTAATAAAAATCCCTGGCCCAAAAAAGAGAGGATGTAAATTCAAACAACAGCCCCGCAACGGCCACACAATGGCAACACACATTACTCACATGAGGATTGCTGTTTGTTATACGCTACACACAGTGCAAAGCGGTGGGTTTATTGTGTGGGGAACCTTCGGGTGGCTATGCTCTAGCGTGAGGCAGTGAAAAGCCGTTACCATGCAAGCGCTTACAGATATTTACACTAAAATTTGTTCAAAATCGTGAATGGAATGTTAAATAATCTCGTACATGTAGAGGAGAATAGTATGTGACTATGTTAGATAAGTTTCTTGCCAGTATGATTTTTGCTACCGAGACTGTCTATGAGCTTTAACTTTGCAGAATGGAATGGATCCCATATGAAACTATGATTCATGGGCCTATTATGGTACAGTATATAAATTGAGTCTGTGCATTATCCAGTTATCAATCTCCCAGTTAAAACATTCAGTAATTAGCTGGAGTTCGATAATACATTCAGTAAATAAACCTCTCAGTGAATAGTTTAAGTTGGCATTAATGCATCACTCTCAGAAGACTAAGAAAACATGTACAACAGGCAAAATTCTCTTCAAATATACTACACATATGTACATTTGTAAATAATATTTTTGTTCCGTTTGCCAATTCACTATAGATCAAACCGCTTCACTTCATTTCCGCTATTTTGTTGTAGTTGCTTGCTATAAATTGTCACATTAATGTATTCGTGTCGTACTTTTGCACAAATTCCAGTGGTTTTCATAACACATTCTTTAACATACAGATACCTTTACATGTGCATTGTACTTATACCTCTATATTAATGAGCCATGTATGAGTAGAATAATCAGAAATCACTGATTGTGATATTTGTGTACCCAAGCAGAGATCACCGATAAAATACCGATTGTATGCAGGCTTTAGCCTTGTCTATACCTGACCGCCTCTAATACATGTTTGCAGTCATACTTAACATTTTGATAATGGGTGTTTTAGGAGCTAATATTTACTTTAGATAAGTGTGTAAACTATCTCAGTGAATTAGAGACAGTTTGTTATTTGCGTTTTGTTTTAGGCCATGTCTCTCTCTAATGGATTGGTTTTCGAGTAGGTGTTATAGATGGGATTTGGGCTTACTTATATATATGCTAGTCTTCACCTGCTGACTCTGTTTTGAGATTTCAACCCAATAACTCCAGTTACTATGCCTTTCAATTTACATACAGACAATTAAAAATAGACAGGGGCGAAGCCTCGAAGGGTAATGTGCCCCCAAACTCATGACTAAAAAATATGTAAATTAATAAAGAGCCTCTGTTAGCAAATTCCATCTGTCACAATATGAAGCATGTGAGAGCTACATACAAGAAGCCACTATTATTGTTATGAACATCATCAACATCATCATCATCATTTTCCTCATTATTACCATCATTATTAGATTTATTACCATCATTATCATACACTGTAAGTGGAATGAATTAGTGTATAAAATCCCCGATAATACATGAAGTATATAATACTAATCTTCATTAGGAATTTCAAGTTTGATTCAAGCTCTGTAGATTTGAAATAGAACTGGTTTATAATACTAGGAAGTGCAAGTTAAATTCAAGCACCGTAGATTTGAAATAGAACTAGTTTATAATGCTAGGAATTACAAGACAGTTTAATTCAAGCTCCATAGATTTGAAATAGAACCAGTTTAAAATAGTAGGAATTACAAGTTTATTTCAAGCTCCATTGATTTGAAGTAGAACTAGTATATAATAGGAATTACAAGTTTATTTCAAGCTCCATTGATTTGAAGTAGAACTAGTATATAATAGTAGGAATTTACAAGTTTAATTCAAGATCCATAGATTTGAAATAGAACCAGTTTAATAGTAAAATCTGAAACCCTGTTTCCATTCTGTTTGGAATATTGATTTATCATGAAATAGTAAGGACTATTTCACTAAGGTAGTCCTTGCTTATGTTGTGCCTGAAGTAGCCAACTAATATCATGCTGAAAGGCTTTAGTATGAATTTCATCTAATACTGTGGGTGAAGAAGGCTTTGAAAGTCTTATTGGATATGAATAATGAGGATGATTAGGGAAGTGGGAAGTGGCCCAAAGGGTAGAGTACATGTATGCAGTATATTTATTATGAATCTGCCAATTACCAACATCTAGTTCAATAGCTGAAGACCTAAAAATAAGATGAATAAATAATTCCAGAGGGGAGAAGGAGTAGGCTTTAGAGAAGTCATTTTTAAAATTGGTCTATTTTCCTATCGGAATGAAGTTGGCAGTCTTCTTCAGGCTTTAAAGTCGTTCTATTTTCCCATCGAAAAGAATTTTGTAATCTTCTACAGTGAAAAAACAATGCACAGGAGCGATGAGCGATGTAACTCTGCAAAGCTCACGAAGAGCTCTTACAAGCTTGTAAGCGCTCTCAAACAAATGGAGCAAATAAGTGTTGCCCCCAAGGAAATCTCACTTTTTATACCCTGGAAATCGCAAAGGGCTCTTGTGAACATTTAACAAAAAGAAGAATTTACCCAATATAGTTACTGAAAATAACAAAGTGTTTGTGTTGTGTTTTATTATCCAAATGATGGATTATGTTAATCACATAATTTGAAAAGACTTCTTGTGAATATTTGGAAGATCAACATGAGTGTAAGTTGCAGTTTAGGTGTGTTGTGGTGTAGTGGATAAGTCTCCAGATTGTAGATCACAAGGTATGAGGGTTTGAATCCCCTGCCACAGCACTACAGTCCCATTGGCAGACATTGAACTAAATTTGCCACTCTCCACCCAGGTGAGGTAAATGGGTACCAGGTATGTGGAAATTCCTTGAATGCTGTAATTTGCTCTATCATGGCTGCTTGACTAATATTTTGTACTGCTTCTACTTAATACTGCAAACAAACTCCAGTAGTGGATATCGTCGTTGAAGAAGCAATTGTGGCTAGCAGGAAATTAATGATGGGCCTCCCGTAGGAGTGTTTAGATTTTAATTTTAGATTTTAATTTTAGATTTTAATTATGTTTTTGAATGAGTTGACAGATGTAGATTCTCTGATTTCCCTGGGCAGAAGATTCCATGCGATGAATGTAATTTTTCATTAGGCGCAATGGAGTATATTTGTATAGTATAGTATATACAGCTGCACAATTAAATGTATCCATTTTGTTTTTTCTGGCCTTCTTTTTGTTTTCCAGGTCGTTGGCATAGCTCTACTAGCCCTGGGTATATGGGGAGTGATAGAACTGAAGAACTATCTAGCCCTCTCAGACCAGGACTACTCCAGCGTGCCATACGTATTGATCGGGACTGGGAGCTTCATGGTAGCGACAGGTCTAATCGGCTGCTACGCCATCGTGAAGAACATCACATGGTTCTTGCATCTAGTAAGTTACTAGTCCTGGGCCCCATTTCCTAAAACTATTTTTTAACCCTTTCGAGACAATCGACCACATTTTGTGGTTTAGCTCAATAACTTTTGATTCAGAGCTCTAAAAAATATACCAGATACATGAGAAGAAAGAGCAAAAATTTCTGTACAAACTACATGTATGTCCTTTTTGTTGCATGACCATTATTGCGTTTGATGCTAGAATTTTAGAAACGAGAATAAGGTCGAAAATCCTTAAATTGGCAACAATTTGAGAGGTTCAAAATTATTGTTTTTATATCAAAATTGGCATTTTTTTCAACTTTTCGATAAATTCCTAACCATATATTGTTTTCAAGACATATTACACCTTATCAGAACCATGTAGCACTAAAATAAATATATCATTGTTGCCAATTTGAAGAACAAAATGTGATCAGTTTAGCCCTGTAATAATTCCTGTCCTGAAAGGGTTAAAGTGAAGGTTGGATTCTGGTAAAGGTAAAAAGTAACTTCTATGCTTCTTTAATCTTTTTATGTCAGTTTAAAAGAATATCAGAAAAAAAGGGACCTTCCCCCCTCCCCCCCCCCCCCCCCCCACATTTTTAAAATCAGAATTGTGACAAAGCATTAAAGTGCCTATTTTTAAAGCACCCTCGCAAAATGCCTCCCTCCCACTTTTGAGAACCTGCTATGCTCTTTAGCAACCACTGATGTGTACAAATCCTGTTCTTGCTATTGAAGTACAATATGCCATGACAGGTACATGTACATGTAAATACATGTAAGTGATGATTATCTTATACATGTAAGTACTCTTTACATGTATTCTTCTCCCGATTTTTTATTGCAATGCATTTTTGCAGCATGATATATTAACTACAATGAATTTATAGGTACTCATTTATGTAGAGTATGCTTCAATGTATTTGATTTTCTCTTGATTGATTTGTGAAGTAATTAAGGAAGTAATCACAGATAGCAATGTTTCAATTGGCAGGAAGCTCTCTCTCTCTCTTCCTATTTCTCTTTCTCTCTTTCAGTCTTTCTTAGTATCTTCATTAAGTATTCTCAAACTCATTCCTTCATTCTTTCTCTGTCTCTATACACTTTTTTAATTGTTTTCTCTCTCTCTCTCTCTCTCTTTCTCTCCCTGTCTATCTCTTGGTGTCTCTCACTGTCTGTCTGTCTTTGTCTGTCTATGGTTGTCTCTCTGTCTCTTTATGTCTTTGTCTTTCTGTCTCTGCTCTGTCTCTCTCCCTCCCCCCTTTCTCTCTCCCTTGATCTTGATCAAGTTTTTGCTTAGCCTACAAAATACATGGATATAAATATTCCATTTTCTTTTCCACTCTGTTACACCATAGTTACAACATGTGTGAACCTTAGTATACATGTAAATTTATGCAATAAGAGAAACATATAATTGTTGCATTTTATCGCTGACGTTGTATTCACGCAAATGGGGAAAATCTTTATCATCATAATGCAAAGCAATTTTTCATGGTTTCCTTTCCGAAAAGCCAAATCTCCATATTTAATTTGGGTTTGGGCCATCATTCACGTGGAGTCTCTTGGGGATTAGAGCACGTTCTGCATACCAGTCTCGTACAAGGCATGCACAGGATGCACTGCCTGTGGAAGCCAGCATCTAGCGGCCTTCGTTGGAAGCACTACTTGGCTTCATTAGCTGCATGAATGCAATGGAGTATGAAAGATTGAAATGTCAAATAGACTAATACTCAATAATTTGAAAGATATGGTAATGAGGAAGGCAGGCGGGGGTGACTGTCGTAGAGGTAATGAAATTTGCTTGATTGACTGGTTGTTTATTCTATCTGAGTGCTAAAAAGGCAATAATCTTTCAGGGGGCTGTAGCATAAGTCCTCCTCATCATCAAATATTGATAATCATTTATTATGCTGTAAATCAAAACAGAAATATGGATATAATTAAGAACCCCTGTCAAATTGAAATGAGAGTGTAGAACAACAGTCCATAGTTTCATATAGCCACAAGAGTGCCCCAAAAGTAACTTGGAGGGGAATTACTATAACCCTCCAAAAAGAAAAAATGGACAAGGAATAAGAAAGTGATGAATTTGGGAAAGTAGAAATCAACTATCATTATTGAAAGATCGTGGAGGCAGTTTGTAAATTGGTCATTTCCGCCAAACAGGAAGAACTCTCCCATTTGTTCTGAAAATGGCATTAACTATTATATCAGTAATCAGTAATATATTGCATATGTTTTCCTGTCAAAAAAATACTTTTCCAACTTCCATACTAAGAATTAAGAGGAAAGACCTATGCTGTACTTTGAGTATAAATTCAGGTAGAAAATAAAACTGTATACAGTACTTCACAGACACATAGGCATGTGCATGACAGAATTGCAAATAGATTTTCCATAGTATTAGCGATCATAACTTTAAAAATTCTGATATTTTTATTCTTTGTCCAATTTTTAACAAAAGTTTCACAAAATTTTATATATTTATTTTGCTTTAACCCCAGCCAATTTTTTTTTTTTTTGTATGAAAGTTTAATTCCCTTTCAGTGTACAAACAGCTGTAATCAGTTATACAGTATAGCATATCAGCTCAGTACCTGTATATTTTGGAAAGATGATACACATGTAGACTGAAAAAAAAAAAAAAATTGTACTCAAGTTGCCACCTGGGTCAAAACCCATTTCTCTGACACTATTAATTATGCAAATATCAAATTATTCCTTGCACACAACTCCCAGGAAAATCATCAAAAATGATGCAGTGCATACAGTTTGTATGTCCATGTACCTGTACATTGGACAAATGTGCATTGTACACTATAATGCACATTATATGAGAAGAGTGTATTTTCATAATTTTTGCCATATATCGTGACCTAATTGAGTTGAGTTGTTGAGAGACGCATGTTTGCTCACCATACTGAAATTGGATGCAGCCTCCAAACACCTGCACCTGCCTGTACCTACCCCACAAGACTATCTATCACGTCCAACCTCTTAACCCATTGAAGACTGGAATCTTTAAGTGCTAAATTATTGAGTTTTTGTTCAAATTGGCAACATTTTTTTTCCTTCTTTTATTGCTACCCAATTTTTCTTGTAAATTGTCATGAAGGTGATATACATGGCCATACACAATGTTGAAATGTTCTTTAAGAAATGATAATTCATATGGAAAATAAGTAATTTTGAACTTTTCAACATATTATATATTCAAGGATTTCAGTGCTTTTTCCTTTAAAAAATTCTTCATGTCAAACACCATAATATGGTTTTGACGCTGTGTGTGAAGAATTTTTTTGTCTTTGCTTGTACATCTGGTATATTGTTCATTCATGTGTTATAGGGCTCTGGTTTAAAACCAATTGTTGCAAACCACATAATGTGTGCAAAAGTCCTTGATAATAACAGGATTTGTATTAATGTGGTCTAGGAAAGGAATTTTGTTTCTTTAACCATTTGAGTACTGTCTGAATGCACATCTATGTGACATGTGCTGGGGCACATTCAGGATTTTATTAAAGGGTGGTGGGGCACAATTAAAGAAACTTTCTGACAAGCAAAGACAAAAAAAAAGAAGGCTATCATATTTTTTCATTGCTTATTTACTAAAAAAAGAATCACTGACAAAATAGAGAAAAAGGGGTATTACATTTTTCAGATGGCTTTCAAGGGTCTGAAATTTGAAGGGGGAGGGGATACAGCCAGTTGTACCCTCCCAGCAAATTAAGCCAGCAGTGGCATAATTATCTAACAGCATTTTGGTCTTACGGTAATTGCAAGGTTAAATTTTTTTTTGCATTGTGGTATTTACAGTAGTTGTTCAGTTGTTCATTGGTTTAAGTTAACAAGGTTGTTTGTTAAAATTAAATACATTTGTAGATATAGCTGTTTCATATTCAACTTTAATCAGAAGATGTACATGTAGTCTCTCAGATGCTAAAAATATACATTTGAATTCTTTGTTTTTGTGTGTATAAAACCTGTAATGCTATATGTGTGTTTGCAAGTGAATTATAGTCCATGTACATGTAGGATATAATTCTATTAGCAGATCTACAATATAGATATCTTTTATTTGGGAGGGGGGGGGGGGGGAGGTGGCAGGAGGATATAACAAGCACAATCACTGTACAGTTGCTCCTACTTGCATATATATTTATTGTAAACAATAACATACAGGAGAGATATGAAAGTCTTCCCTCCCCTTCAAGGTTCCTCCCTTCCCCCTCTCTTCTGCCAAACTAATGAAGGTTATTGACATCAGATAGTTCACCTCAAACTCTGTATGACATGTCATAAGTGGGGGCCTCTTTTCTGCCTTCTCACTGGATTGCTCAAGAAGCTATGACTGTTTATTCCATTATGATGTAAGGTGCCTGCCCTTCACTGTGAATAAGGTCATAGTTTTCAAGGTTTTCAGGTGTATACATGTAGAGTCCTTTAAACCTAGCAACAGCAGAGTCTGCACTGATCAGATCCCTCAAAAATGCACCCCCCCCCCCCTCCTCCACCCTGGAAAATGATGTTAAAGACACACATAAACAAGTAAAATAAAGACAACAGAGTACTGTATACTGTATTTCTATTTGGAAAAGGACATGTGTAGGTATTTATTTATTTATTTTGTCTTCTTTATTTTATACTGTTCAGTTAAAATGCAAAACTGCTTTCCAAAGGTGCCCTGCAGTTTAACAAATCATTCTACATGAAAATTCAAAATACATAATTAGGTAACATGGTAAATCAATTAAAAAAAAAGAAAAAAAAAGGAGATTGAATTAATGGTATTATAAAATGTACATATTTGAATTGTAATATTACCAATCGTTTGATTCAAGATTTAAAGCTTTGCATAATTTTTTAAACAGTTTATAAATGTATGTACACATCTGAACATTACCAGGGAGTGCATTAAGCAAACTGGCTCCAACATATGCAAAAGAATTTCTTTTATATTCTGTCCTTGGGCGGGGTAGTTGGAGGGGGCATTTTAAAGAATAACATGTCCTATAATATACAATTCGTTTGCATATCAATGATTCTAGATAAGTCAATATTAGATTATTTTGTATTTTAAAAACAAGAACACAGTATTGATAATTTATACACTGCTCTAAATATAGTATCGGTATTTTTCACTTAAGGGCATTCTGCAAATGCTTCTTGAAAGTAATGCAATGCAAGAGAGGCAATTTTTTATACTCATCAGTAATTTTTTCCAGGGGGGGGGGGGGCTTGGAGCTTTCTGAATTTTTTTTTCAAACTGTTTCAGATAAATTTATGTACAATCCTATTACTTTCATACATTTACTAAAAAGATGATACATAGAAACAGATTAAAGATAAGTAGAGTTCTGGTCATGGAATTACATTGTGAAAGAAATTGGGAAAGGTTGACCATGTCTACATAAGAATTGTTTTATACTGTGTTGTTTTGGAATCATCAAAAATGGATAAGAAATTGACCCAGTCTCGCTGAAAAGCACATGTACTGCACACAGAAATGGGTAAATGGGACTACTCACACAAGTGGCATGAATGTTCGGCCCGAACATTTCAGCTATTTCTAGTCTTGTTTCGAATTTTAGGGTATTTGAAGAGCAATCCTTTTCAGTGATTTTTCTACTATGATGTTCTTCCAAACTGACATAAAAGGAATGAGAAAGCTCAAAAATTATTTTTCACCTCTCCCAGAACTCAGCCTTCCCTTTAAAGCTTGTATTGTAACATTTTTAGGAATGTTATGCATTAACACAACTAATATGTAAACTACATGTATGGTCTCACAGATATTGAAGATGGAATGGAAACTGTGAAGGGCTTCTCTTTAATCACAAAAAGCATCTCTCTTGCCATTTTCTACAAAATGATTGCTTTATTATTTGATGCAAATTGCACTAGCAAAAATAGGCAACTAATTATTAGTAATAGCCTGTTTAGACTACGGAAAGTTATGCAAGATTCTTATAAAGTAACATATAAAGAATAGAGACAGGAGTATACAGACTGGACCACAACATGGTATAAAGAAACTGGTTTACGGGAAGTAAGTAGACACCATATGTTTTGTATCAGGTTTGGACAGCGATAGAGCATATAAAATTACAGCTGACTGGTCACATCAGGGTGCATGCACGATAAACCCCGCCCAGTTAGACGATTCTTGTATGATATGACGTTCAAACTACGAGGGGATGGAGATTCTTTATTGAGTTTCGTTCAAAATGATGCTCAAACATGCGTTTCACTATACAACGGTTTGTTATGCAACGTTCAAACTATTGAAAATTTACTACTTATCGTATAGCCATATGGTTTTTGTATAGCTATACGATGAGCTTCTAGGTAGTCTGAATGGGGGTAGATATAGGCAGTAAACATTTTTGTCTGCCTTTTTGGTTTTAAACTGTCAATAGTGAATAGGTATAGAATTGAGATTGATCACCAAGACTGGAGGAAAATCTTAGAGGAAGCAAAGTATTTGGTCTTTGCATTATGTGCCTCTACAGAAATGTGGCTGATAACAGGGGGGAAGGACTGGGGGTGGGGGGAGAAAGAGATGATGGAAATAGGAGAGGTAAGAGAGACAAGAGAAATATCATTGAACATGGATTTGACAAAAATCTCAAAAGCTTTTCTATTATCCCTTTTATGACAATTGACCACATTTTGCGGTTTGGCTCAATAACTTTTGATTCAGAGCTCTGAAAAATATACCAGATGCAAGAGTAGAAAGAGCAAATATTTCTGCACACATTGTGTCCATTCATTGTTGCATGACCATATTGCGTTTGATGCCAGGAATTTTAAAAAGGAGAATAAGCTTCAAAATTCTTAAATTGTCAACACATTAAGAGGTTCAAAATCACTGTTTTTTTATCAAATTGGCAATTTTTTTAACTTTTTGACTAAGTTTCTAATGATGTATATTGTTTTCAAAATATTACATTTTGTTAGAACCATGTAGCACTAAAAGAAAATTATTGTTGCCAATTTGAAGAAGAAAATGTGATCAATTTAGCCCTTGAATAATTCCTGTCATGAAAGGGTTATGCACCTACATGTACATGAAGCCTTTACTGAGTACATTCATGTTCAACAAGAAATGGAGGGGAAATGGATGAGGAGGCAAAAAAGAGAACATTTCAAGATGGAGTAATGAAAGAGGCTTTGTTCCATCTGTGCATACACTTGATAATGCGCCTCTACATAAATGTGGCTCATAATATTAGAAGGGGGAAAGGAAAGAGAATGGAGATAGAAGACAGTGAATAGTAAATAAATACATGGATGTGAGACCTGTGACAATTTTGAGAGGTTTTTTCATCATGCAACTACACTTCATTCATTCATTCATTCATTCATTCATTCATGTACAATTAGGAAGGAAGGGGACATGAATGAGGAGGGAGAGAGAAGTAATGCAGGAGAGAGAGTTTGAGGATAGAGGCCCATATTCTTGAAAGTGGCCTACATGTAAGTTAAGCCTGGCTTAACTTAGGCCACTGATTTATGGAAGGCCATTCGTCAGCCCCTAAGTCCCGTATAAATTACTATATTCATGTAACAAAATAAAGGAACATAATTATTTTCTGGCATGAAATGAGCATCAGAAATCAATTCTGTCGTGTCGGTTTTTGTATTTGTATTTAGTCCCAGAACTATGGTGATTTTGTAGGATTAAAAGAGGGTGACATCTGGCTCTCCATGATTTGATGGCCTAAATCTACACACTTAGGCGGGGGCTTAAGTTAGACGTCTTTCGAGAATACGGGCCGGAGAAATTAAATGGGCAGTGAGAGGAAGGAGAATGGGGAAGAAAAAGGAATGTGATTTTTAAAAAATGGGATATTCATTGTATTAAAAAATAAAGACACTGGAAGATTGTGAACAGAAAATTGAGAGCCTGATACAGATATTGTTAGAGACACTGAATGTGGAATAGATTTTTTTTTGACGACAGTCGACATGTCTTATCGGATCACATTGTCAAAACATGCGGAAACATTCAAAACAGGTAATGCAATTAGACCCAGTAAGGAGTCAGGAGAAAAACAATCTATGCTTGACTCTCGAGAGGACATACATTGTAGCAACTAAATTTGCAATTCATGATCACGGATAGCTTTAGAGGGAAAGAGTTCTCCTGCCCAAATCTAATTTGATAGTTTTGACAGTAGCATGCTTAAAGGGACACGCCACCAGGCAGCCGTGGGGAAAGTCAAAATTGCGTAAGCCCCATTCACTTGTACACAAAGTTTGTGCGTCAAACGCGTCCGTCGGACTAATGGGATTACATTTCGGACTGCACGAAGCCGACGGAATCTTGCAAGAGAGCTCGAGCTCAGGCTGAACATGCATGTTGCGCGGTGACCAGTATGTCCGAAGTTTGTGCCCCACAGGGCTACGGCATCGTCAGGAAACGAACACAGTGCTCACAGTGCATATAAAAAAACGTGCACAATCTGCGGTTGAATTTCCTTGTAAATGCCATGGCCAAAGTGCTTAAACCATGAATGATTTCAAGCAAGTTAAAAAAATAACAACAATTAAAATAAAGTCAGATGTTGGTGATAATTATTTAGTTTGTATAATAGCTCAGTATAAGTCACTTTAAGCTGTTTGTAATGAGAAAAGAGGAAATCTTGCACTTTTTATTTTTGTTAAATCTGAGAGCTCCCATGAATAATTTTCATTTTTGAAAATGATGACTTTATACCTCGAAAAAATACAAATAATGTTGTAAATTGACTTGTATTCTTATGTGGCCTATGAGCAGTATTATACCAAGTGCTGGGGATGATAGAACAGGGATATGAGTCCAGGATTTTGTATAAGAGGGGGTACAAAAGTCCAGAAATTCTCAAGTAAGCACAAAAAAAAAAGTCATCACCTCAACAAAAAAAAAACAAAAAAATGGGGGGGGGGGGGCACAATCTCTGAGTTTTGTACTTAAGGTATATCACATGGGTTTCAAAAAGGGGGGGGGAGGCTTGGCTGGATGCACCCCCCCCCCTACATCCGCCATTTTGATAGCAGGTTTCTAGCTACATGTACATGTGTAGCTAGGTTTGCATCAGACTTCCTATACAGTAAACACCCACCCACC
This sequence comes from Heliocidaris tuberculata, assembly GCA_025618425.1. Classification (NCBI taxonomy): domain Eukaryota; kingdom Metazoa; phylum Echinodermata; class Echinoidea; order Camarodonta; family Echinometridae; genus Heliocidaris; species Heliocidaris tuberculata. Next base: position 8,346,685 of record CM046850.1, read on the forward strand.
CAAACCATTCATCTATAAATCAAGTCCTTGCTCTTGTCAAATATCCACATCATCTATTCCTCCCACACACCAACCAACCAACCAACCTATACCGCACTCTACTAGCCATCACAGGATGCACCGGCAGTCAGACAGCTGTTGCCGTGGTTACCCGGTCCAATCCTTAGACATTGTCTGATTAGCATAGAAATGGATTGAATGTATTGCCCAAGGCCCCCGTCTTGTATATTGCATTTTTACTAGGGAGGACAATTCTCTGTTTGCAGGTCATCTTGCTTTCCTTTGACGAGTGGTTTCCCCTTGTTCGATGATGACATTGTTTTTGCAGAAATTCTCATTTGTTTTATGTTTCCTCATGTACATACGTAAATGCATAATTTATTGGTTGTGTTGCTACATCCACATACACACATGCTGCATGTGGATTAGTGCATTGATGATGAAATGACTACTAGTAGTAGGATACACATTGTGAAATGCCAGTCCTTGAGAATGTATAATTTGTTAGTCGTATACGTGATTCCACGAAAATAATTTGATGTGAAAATGAAAGGTACTGTACATCGTACTATAAAAAACAACAAGATATCTGATAAATCGATGAGATTTGAGTTGTATTGCAATGATTTTCAATGATTGAAGCAATTGGAAAATACTGCATGCAGTAGAGGCCATACTAGAATAGCAATTAGGAAAAACAAGTAATAAGAAAAACACAATGTCAGTAAATATGTTTTTGAAAGACAGACTGTCTGCTTAGAGCCATAAGGGAGTAAAAAAATAGCACTTTGCATGGACTTACCCACTTATGGCTCTTGGCAAAAATGTTACAGGTAGTGTTTCTCTTTATCTTTGTATTGGTAGATTTACTTTTACTTGTTATCCTACCTCTATGTTCAGTTATAACTCTCTTCCACACGAGTCATTTTTAGCTCTTTTGTTGCCACAAATCCAGAATGTACAGCTGGGCCCCATCTTATAAAGAGTTGCGATTGATTGCAAAAATTTGCAATTGATATCAGTCGCTACTCTGTACTTAAGAGATAGGAGATTGGAAATTTGCGATTGATTGGAGGACTTGCGATCGATTTGAATCAATCGCAACTCTTTATAAGACGGGGCCCAGCTGTACATGTAGGTGATTTTATGCAAGCTACATCTGCTTAAAGGAGAATGAAAACCTGGGGAAAAATCAATTTTAATGAAAAGAGAGGATAGAGAGAAGCAGTTTTAAAAAAGTTGCATCAAAATCAGTTACGAAATGAGAAAGTTATGAAAGTTTGAAAAGTCTCAATTTACTTTCTATGGCGATCCTCAAATTGGTAATGTTGCTTCAAAATGGCAGGTTTAGTAGTACAACTCTCAATATGTTTTGTACACAAAATTTCATATTTTCTCCATTATCTCTAAAGATGCTGCTTGTTTTTTTGTGAACTCAAGATATGTTATGTTAAATACATTTTCCCATGATATATGTTGAGCTAAGAAGGAGAAAAGCTGCACTTTGAGAGATAATGGGGGAAATATGAAATTTTGTGTACAAAACATATGGAGAGTTGTACTACTAAACCTGTCACTTTGAAGCAACATTGCCAATTTGAGGATCGCCATCGAAAGTAAATTGAGATTTTTCAAACTTTCATAACTTTCTCATTTCGTAACCAATTTTGATGGAACTTTTTTTAAATTGCTTAGCACTCTCTATCCTCTCTTTTCATTAAAATGGATTTTTCCCCAGGGTTTCATTCTCCTTTAAAGTTAAAGAAATGTTATATTCAACTCAAATTCTCCATTCATGTACATGTATATGTACATGTATGTAGGCCTATATGAATACCTGTATGCATATTTTGTAATACATGTACTCTGTGCACCTTGTTCCCTTATCTCTAACTGATGTCATTTTCTTCTTTTTGTTACAGTACACTGTGATGGTATTTGTGGTATTCATCGCTCTATTCGCTTGTGGAATTGCTGGATTTATATTTGAAAAAGGAGTAAGTATAAGAAAATTGTAATTGACAATTTACATGGAGTTGAATGAAGGCAGAGGCCTATAATTTTAATGTATTTGAGAAGAGTTTTGTTCATCCAATTTTACAATTTTCAAAGGAGATACATGGTATCAAAGCCATACAATGTTTGCGATGGCTGGAATTTGTTAGCTATTAATCAGCAAGTTTTATGTTTGCTTATATTACACAATCTCATGTAAATGGAAAAAAAAAAAATGTCAAAACTGGATGCCTAAATAAGGGAATTCTTACCCCAGGTCTTCAAGCTAACACTTCTGCGGTTGTACATAAAATGCATGTTACATTTTTCCTCAAGCTGTCTATCATCTGAACTCAAATAATGTCATCATTACCGTATCTAGCTTACATCAAGTTTCAAGAGTGGACTTTCAACTCACATCGCTGACTACGGATCAAATACAGAGGGACTGGACAAATATGTGGATAATCTTCAAGAGACTGTAAGTTGCTTTTACTCTTAGAACTTTGACTAGCAAGCTTTCCACTTAACCCTAAAAACGCCGGGTTATTTTGGCACTCTCTCAGCCGGGGGGGGGGGGGGGGGGGGGGGGTGGTGGAATCCATCCCCCCCCCCCATGTAAAGTTTCATATCCATATCTAAAAAGGTTTTTTAATTATCGCTAATTGATTATTTACATATTCGCGAATTGAAAATTCTGCATTGTGTACAATACACATGGAGAAATTATCATTTTGGCTGCGTGCAGCTCGGCGATTTTTAATGCTGCGCTGTACCCGTTGATCAAAATTTTATAAATTTGGTATCAAAGGATCCATAAGACTAGGCAATAAAGTCCTGAAAGCTCTCGGTGCAAAAAAAATTATCCTCGAACATATCGTGGCAAACGTCCAGGGGGTGGATTCCACCCCCCCCCCCCCCCCCCCCCCCCCACCCTTTTAGGGTTAAGATTGTTGGATCTTTCCAGCATCATAGAGTGTCTTCACAGTCAGAGTAGATTATTAGTAATTGCAACCTGAAGCCATAATTTTGCTAATATCAGTATTTTGATTCATGGCCATACAAAGTAATTCACCTGACCCATGTGAAATCAGTATGGACAAACAACAATACAGTCAAACCTGCTGTAATGACCTATTTCAGTGACAGACTACATATTTTTTTCTCTCTTAATAAATCAGTGTTTCTTATTGAAACCTAGATGAAAGGAAACCAGTTTGTAAACTCCTTATTAGTTTCCCATGAGTGGACTTTATACAAGTTTGACAGTACATGCATGTACATGTGCACTGACCCTTTCATACACCATTAAACACAACAGCCACCAGATAAAAGAATGGTCACTCATCCGTGTGATAAAGGGATACTCACTTTTGAAAGTAATCGTTCTAAATTGAATGCAATGAATACAATGAGGGATTGTCAGGGCAAGTCCAGGATTTCTCCCTGTACTTTTCCGGGGTAACCTCGCTAGTCATAAGGATTTCCATTCATAGGGACCACTATTCATAATGCGTGTTAAATGAATAGTGGCTTTCTATGAATAGCAGTCCTTATAAATAACGAGCGGACCCCTTTTTCCCCTGCATGAGAGATTTTAGTATATACACACACACATATATATATATATATATATATATATATATATAATTATATATATATATATATATATATATATATATATATATATATATATATATATATATATATATATATATATATATATATATATATATATATATATATATATACACATATACATACATGTATATATATTAGTGCTGGTATCGACATGCTTGATGTCGACACTGCTGTCGACCATGCATGCTCTGATGTCGACATAAAAGGGGATAAAAGGGGGATAAAAGGGGTCTTATTCATACGTCACGGTCACACACTAGAAAAGTGAAGCTCACCTGAAAAGTTTTAGATACAATCATCAACAAAAATAAACGTGATTAGAAGGCAATTCATCAGTGCAAATTCAGCAACAATCAATCGCGGCATGCAGTGCCAGATATTTAGGGCTCTCAAGTTGAGGGCTCTGCAGTGATAGATGCATGCGTAGTCAGCTCATTCATGGACTGCTCATGCGCATATGGACAACTCGCGCACAGAGCTTGCTCAGCCGTACACAGATTTCAATGCATGAGACACAGTTGTAATATTTTTCTGTGATATCAGTCTTGGCGATTTGACACCGAGATCCTTTTTTTCTGACACAACTCTAAGCAGAAAATTCAGCTCAAGTAAATACCATACGGTTGTAGAAAAATGAACGATTTACGGATTCATCACAGTGATTTTCTTGCGAATCCAACCAAAATAAGGAATTTTGGAGAAAGCTTAGCAGATAAAATTTTCTGTTTGTAACCAAAGAAATATCGCTAAAATTTCATATTTTCCGGTTGTCAAACTTTGAGTTTGCAGTATTGCTGTGAAAGACACATCCATATTCAATCATTTTTTGAACTTTATATTTATAAATAGTGGTGTTAAATACGTTATTTTTTAGACTGCTTTTGTAAACAACTTTACGTAGATCGTGTGAAAATGCAAGAATTGGCGAGGTCAAAGGGGGTCGACTTCATACAAACTGGCACTGTGTGTGTTTGACTTACACTGTATGTCGATATAATGTCGACATCGTGAATATTTTTGTTGCGACATGTCGAAAAGAGATTTTTTTTTTACCGATACCAGCTCTAATATATATATATATATATATATATATATATATATATACTGATCATTGTATCAACCCTTTGCCCACGGGAGCTGAGTGCTCCCTGTATTAAACCTTTGGGAATGAGAAAATTCAGTAGTCAATAGATTAAGTTGATAGCCCTACTGGAGCTTGGATCACACTATACATCAAGGAAAGTTCTATAGCACTCTTTTATATGAGCTTTTGTTATGCATGTCATTTGATATAAGACTTGAATTAGTCATTTAGTATTGGAATTTATTCAAATGAAAATTTAGAAATTAAAACAAGTCATTTACTATTAGACTTCAGTCATTTATATTAGGCTTTATTGGCGTTTACAGTGCATACCTATAATTCCTTAAGCTTGTTCTTCTGTACTCCTTTTACTCTTATTTGATATTATGCTGTGGAAGTACTACTCATACTTCACCCTGGGAACAACCTGGTCAGAGGATCACACAGGGAATGTCCCTGAAAGTAAAAACACAATTTTGGCTTAATATTAACTTCAGACACAGCCCTAGTTCTGTGTAATAAACATTACTGTTCATGCCTTGTTCTTCTTTACTCCGTGAAGCTGTTCTGCTGTGGAGGTACAAACTACTCAGATTGGTCCCAGGGAACTACCTGGTCAGAGGATCATACAGACACCGTACCCGTAAGCTGCTGTAATAAGACCGTCGACGCCCAGGTCTGTGACGATGCTACCGCCAAGGACGGCGTTCAGATTAGCAGTAATGGAACTCTATATATATTTGATGAGGTAGGTCGTTTGGTTTGATATGGTATATACATGTACATGAAGGTGCTCTGACAAATTATGCTCCAACGACAATTGCTCCCGGCTTTATTCATCAAAGATATAGGGTTGGGGTTGCATTTGGGTTTTAGATTACTATAAAACCAGAAACTTTCGTGACAATAAAACTTTTGCGAATTGTTGATGACAGCCGATTTTGCTGCAAGAAACTTTCACGAATTGTAATTTAATCATATGTTGTTTCAATTGTGATCTGATTGTTTCGCGGCATGAAACTATCGCGAATCTTGACCAATCGCGAAATTTGTGAAAGTTTCTGGTTTTACAGTAGGTTAAGGTTTAGGGTTAGGTTTAGGGTTGCAATTGGGTTTTAGATTAGGTTAGGTTTAGGGTTGCAATTGGGTTTTAGATTAGGTTAGGTTTAGGGTTGCAATTGGGTTTTAGATTAGGTTAGGTTTAGGGTTGCAATTGGGTTTTAGATTAGGTTAGGTTTAGGGTTGCAATTGGATTTAGATTAGGTTAGGTTTAGGGTTGTAATTGGGTTTTAAATTAGGTTAGGTTTAGGGTTGCAATTGGGTTTTAGATTAGGTTAGGTTTAGGGTTGCAATTGGGTTTTAATTTAGGTTAGGTTTAGGTACAGTGTTTGGTCCAGGGTTGAAGTTTAGAATTCAGTTAGTGTACGAAATTGCTGCAGAGCAAATGTCACAGGAGCATGTGTTGTACCACCCGGCAGTGTTGGGTCCAAGACCAGAGGGTCCGAGATCAAGATCAGACAGTCCGAGATCCAGATCAAGATCAAGATCCGCAGCTCAAGATCGAGATTAGAACATCTGAGATCAAGATCAGATATGTCAGAGATCAAGATCAAAATCGAGGTTACTGATGCCGATCTCAAGATCAAGATCGATCTCGAGTTACCCAACACTGAGTCGTGTTTTCGCCGATCGGTGAACGATTTTAAAAGCTTTTTCGTTTGATAATTTATGTAATAACAATGTTGATCTCGAGCGATCTCGAGTGAAAATTCCAAGAACAGAAGCTCCGAGATCAAGATCAAGACCAAGACCAACACCTTCGAGATCAAAACAAGATCGAGGTTACTGATGCTGATCTCGAGACTGGTCTCGAGATCAAGATCGATCTCGAGGTACCCAACACTGCCACCCGGTATATAGTATGAATCGCAAATAAAGAAATCCAGATTCACCCCTAATATTTTTGTAATCAGTACCTATAGATGTTTTTGAAGATACTCACCTTATAAACTATCATGTCCTCTTTAATTGATACTTTGATTAATAAAATCTGGCGGTGGTTAGCTGAACAGTGGTATTTTTCGTGATGCATGTCAAATTTGCCTCTGTACAGTCATGTTTTGGATGGCATTGATAATCATCCCAAACAAGTCTTCTCAAAGGCAATTTTGACATGTTTTTGAAAAATGGGAGTGCTCAGTCATCCATGTATGTATATGGATGTGCAATCCATCAAACAAAAGAAGATATTATCAACTATCATTCTATTACAATACATTGCATCAATTTTACTTGGGTTTTTATGATATTGGGGCTTGAATGTTGGTTTCCCTTTTTCAGACTAATGCTGTAAAGCCATTTCAAATAGAGTTCTTTATGATAATCATTTTTATTTGAAAATATCAAAATTTACATAACTTGGGGATGTTCAAATCACTACAAAATTTGTGTGCACATTTGGTACAGAACAGATGTAAATTTTGAGATGGAAATCTGGTAGAAAATTAAGCAACAAATAGGGAAATACAGATTTTATTTCAAAATGTCAAACTTTACATAACTTGCATGCGTAGGAAGTGATCAAATCACTGCAAAATTTGCGTGTATATTTTGTAGAGTACAGATGTAATTTGTTAGATATGGAAATCTTGTAGGAACAACTAGGGAATTACAGATTTAATTTCAAAATGTCAAGATTTACATAAGTTATAGTTATTGCAGTATAAAATGTAATTGGTTAGATGGAAATCTTGTAGGAATTTAAGCAACATCTACAAGTAGGTAAATACAAGCATTGTGTAAAAGTGGTCCAGTCTCTTGATGTTACTATCAGAAGGTTAGAGGTTCATATCTCTGCTTTTACATGAGTCACATCTTCATCGAATCTCGAATTGGCAATTTGATGAGTCAATTATGACATACTGGCAGTCATACACAAAAATATCATTAATTTGTAGTTTTCTCCGAAGTGCCTTTTCCCTCGGGGCCGTACTCACAATATATTGTAGATAGCATATTGTTTCACAAAAGAAAAAGATCCTGCTGAGCAATACTTCTTGAAAAAAATGACAGTTTAGTCATTTTGTGTGTTGGAGCAAATAGGGGAGTTGTCCACCGCTACATGTACATGTACATCACAGTGAAATTACAGATTCGGCCAATTTGAAATTCCCAGAAGTATAGTGATTACAACTTTTAAAAATTCATAAATTTTTTTATGGCTTCTCCAATTCCGTTCAAACTTTCCCCAGTCTGTTTCTCTGATTTTTCCTCTTTCTGTCAGAGCAACTTGCAATTAAGGTAGGATTTCCCTGTAAAATATAATTTTGAGTTAGGTCAATTGTCAGTGTTATGTATGTCTCATGAGTGTGAGACATTATACCATATATTAAAGAGAACATAATATTGATGTCGCCTGTGGAAAGGTCCAACAGACCATTCACACACACACACAAAAAAAAAATTGTTTTAACAAAATCAAGAACCTCAAGAATGCTGTTAGTATACCTTTAGAATATAACTTTTTCTCATTTCTTATGCTATATTTTCTCTCTGTCGTTGTTCCCACAGGGTTGTTCAGCTAAAGTGACATCATTCCTTAGCAGTAAGATGGGCATCATTGCTGGTAGTGCTCTAGCCTTTGGAGCATTCCAGGTGAGAAACATTTATGCTAGATCAGATAGATAGACAGATATGTACATGTATTAAGGGATATTAGACTGACATTAAGGACTGACAGACTGACAAACAGACACACATGCAGACAGGCAGATGGACTGATGATCAGGGGTGCAGACAAACAGACAGACAAGCCGACAGACGGATTGACAGACAGACATTGGTAGACAGATTGACTGATGGAGATAGTAGACAAGTACCCAGATAGGTAGACAGCCAGACAGACAGATAGACAGACAGACAGACAGATAGACAGACAGACAGACAGATAGACAGCCAGACAGACAGATAGACAGACAGACAGATAGACAGACAGACAGATAGACAGACAGACAGACAGACAGATAGACAGCCAGACAGACAGATAGACAGACAGACAGACAGATAGACAGACAGACAGACAGACAGACAAATAGACAGCCAGACAGACAGATAGACAGATAGACAGCCAGACAGACAGATAGACAGCCAGACAGACAGATAGACAGCCAGACAGACAGATAGACAGACATACATTACTGATAGAAAGAAATAGAAAGACATACAGACAACATTCCTATGGACAGGCATACAGATATACAGCCTGAGAGAAAGGAAGACAGACCGGCTGACAAAGACAGACTGAATGAAGGATTGACAGGCAGAAGTATAATTTGGCAGATATACAGGCTGGCAGACAGGAAGATAGGTTGAAAAGGACAGATAGAAATAGAAAAGGACAGATAGATCGACTGACTATTAAACTACATGTATGAGTGAAATGGAATTCGGTATCAGTATGCTTCACAATTTTAGTATGACAAAGATCACTTAGAAGTCAAATTTCAAAGAGTTTTATTCTGATCCAGAAATATAAGTGTTTGTTAGGTATGTACATGGATACTGTTTATTGATAGTGTATATGAGACAGCATATTATTGTGATGAAAAGTATCATTTAGTATGTATTAAGATTCTGTTAATTGCCATGTTACATTGATAATATTCGCTTGTACCGTGTACTATTTTGAACATATTGTTGAGTGTTGGGTAAAATTAGCAGTGGTCAAAGGTCATTAGGGGTCAGGACAAGAGGTTTATTGATGATGTGGAATGGGCTGGTACATACATGTATACTACACAACTGCCTCCTTGTAAAGTAAAATAATTTGTCTTTTTTTCCTCTCCATTTTCTTTTCCAGTTAATTGGAATCGTACTATCATGCTGCCTTGCCAAAATGATTAATGCCAACAAGTACGAGATGATGTGAGGACATCAACAACACAACTGATGCAATTTCTTAGAGATTTCAAGATCTAAAATACTGCAGTATCTTTACTATTGACTTTGTATACAGGCATCTCGCATCCGTGTCGCTGCCATAATTGTATTTTGTTAAGAATTTGATGTCAAAGGCCGGTATTAATAAAAAATGGACTAACTTTAGTCCAGGTTTAAACCCGGACTAAGTGTTTAGAGTTCGTCCTCTGATATATGGAGTGCCAAGTGTCAATCTCATCATTCCTTGAAAATTCCATGAATTCTGTCATTAAAGAAACAAACAAAATCATGTCCTCATACAAGTTAATTCAGTTTTAAATTTTCATGACTGGATTCATATCGTTCTTCATTTTGGTACAGGATTATTGCAATTTGTACTGAATAAAGATCAGCACTTGGCACCCCATAAATCAGTGGACTAAGTTAAGCCCATTGATCTCTACCAGTGGACAAAGCAACGCCCTCTATGTTTGATGCAACCGGTCGCCATGTTAGGGCTTGCAGAAAAACACCGCCACTGCACTATTTCAATACAATTTCATGCATTCTCAGAATTAAATAATTAAGCACTGTGAAGTCTTTTCCACAAATTGACTGCACAAACAGGCAAAACAACTTTATCCTTACGAATTCTAAAGGCGATGTAATGTGACAATCGGTATAACGTTGTTTTTTTTATCAAAAAATCACGTATCTTTTGCATAGGAGTACACAGGGAATGTACACAGCAGACGATTTGTCCTACGTAGTGTGTTTGAGTGTAGGGCTCCCAATTTTGGTTGTGCGGCTGCATTAACTGCTCGCATAGAGCAGTGTGTACAATGCTACATCCATTTGGTAGAGGTCGATGGTTACGCCTGGTTTAACTTTGTCCGCCTATGTATATCATTTGAGTCAAAATGTACTGACAGGTGTATGGAAAAAATGAAAAGTGGGTTAAAATTAATATCATGAAATATGGTATAAGGGTAATGAAGAATATAGATGGGGACAATCAGGTTTACAGAGGATATACCAAATAGCTGTAATTAATCTGTGGAAACTGATGGTATAATTGGGCCACATACTCAAGGTTATGGTCGGGGTATTTAATGACCAAATGTGCAATCGTACAGATTGAACACCATAGAGGAAAAACTCACACCCTGTTTTAAATCAGATTTTACAACCTTATCAGGCTTCTCTGTTATTTCTTCAAAGCATTTCTTACACACAAAGAAACATAAAAAGAATTATTTAATAGTTAACAGTTTTGAATCATGTCAGTGTCTGAAGCAAAAATAAAAATATATTGCTCAAGGGCCAGGTGGGCCATAACTTTTATACCATTCAAGTTTTGTCCTATTTTCAAAAATTTACCATACACTCATGTCAATAAACAATTACATTATCTGATGGATTATGTTTATTTACTCACTTTTATTTTTTGCAATCGTTCATTGTCAATAGCATTAGATTTTTATTTTCGAGAAGAATCAGCATTATCAGAGGGTATGATGAAAGTTATATTGCTAAGTTTTAAAAACTGCACATGTGTGTCTGTTTATGTGTTTGCTTATACATGTATATACAGCCATACATGTCATCTGTACATTGGCGTTGTTTTTAGGTGCTTGCAATATGTGCAACGCAGGGTATCATTTAGTTGCTGAAGCATGTGCATATTAGATGACTGAAGGTCTTTTTAGTTTGTTATATAGAAATGCTGGTATTTATTTTAATGAAAGGCTGACGTAGGATAGCAGTAATAGACCATTCAACATTTATCATAATTCATCATTAGATATAGCTCATCATGTCATACAGAATTTTTGAGGAGCTTGTATTCATATTATGGTTTGTCCATTGCTCGTAAGATGGCACTGCCTTGGTCACTAAAATACTTCACCATTGGATTTGAAAATTAGTTTATGTACTTTTTAATCTAAACTTGAGATTTGGGTCACTAGGAATTCATTTTTTGTTATGAGAGGACTGTAATTATGTTAACCCTAAGGTCCCTCTAGCTATGACATGCACACAAGAAGTTGCATTAAATGTATCAGAACCAAAAGGGCGATAAAGATCAATCAGTTTTTACTGTTCTAGCCTTTCTTTGGTATTCAGCTAATAACATTTACCAGTATGCAGTCAAACTTTTATTTGGGGTACTTTTTTTTGCAAATTTGGTTGTATGGAGTTGAGACCTTGTATTCTGATGAATTCAAGCTGAATTGGGGGGGGGGGGGGGGGTCGTCACACTTTATACATAGACCTGTATAACAGCCTCCACTTTCATCTCCAACTCACACACAAATTTCCTCTGCAGGTAATAAAAGGATATTAAGACTTCAACGTTTTTTATGAAATAGTTGTAAACAAAGACATCAATCTTAATACATCTCACACTTTCTGATATAGTCTGTGGAGAGCCACAAGGGCCTTAACTTCCATACTTTAACTGTGAGATAATGCCTTTCTGGTGCTTAGAAGATGATATCCAACCTGGTAGTATTCTGTTTTCTTGAATTTCAATTCTGAAAGGAACCGCTTTCCATAGATAGTGCGCATGTAAAAGGAACATTTGTTTCTATTCTTACCTTAATAGAGGCCTCGGTTTTCTGATCACATCGTCATGAATTATGATTTCTTTGGGAGGATAGAGATCACGCGTAGATGATGTATTACTTAAGCTAACTTTTAAATCAAGTCACTAGGAACGGATTGTTGTCATTTGTTAACATATCAGTATAAATGTTTTAGCAAATGCTTGTCAGATCATGTACTGCCTTGGTCGCCAAAGTGCATCACTGTTAGTTTTGAAAAGGATTCTTTGTTCTTTTTGATTCAGTTTTGGGTATCTAGGAATTAATTTTTGTGTCAATTTTCAACTTATCAATTGCAGTCTTTTATCAAAAGCTCACCAGGTGACACTGCCTAGGTCATATAAGTGTAGTTAATCAAATATTGGAAGTGAAAAATTTATATAACACCAATGTTTGAATGCCCTATCTATATCACACTTTACAGTTGTTGCCACTAAGTGTGTTATATTTGTATTCTGTGTTGCTGCCATTAAGTGGTTTTATTGTTGTTTTTTTCACAATAGACTGTCATTGTTTTAAAGATATTTTGATCTTTCTTCTTTTCAAACAATTTTGATGCTGTTATGAAGTGACTTTGTAGAATCTAAATTATATGCTTATCACTGAGTAATATGCCTAAACTCATTTTTAAAGATGTATGAAATATGAAGGTTGATTTTATGAATCATGTGAGAAAATTGCCAATTTTGTCAATTTTGTCTCTCTCTCTCTCTCTCTCTCTCTCTTTTTAGCCTGTAGGGGTTATGTTTAAGTTAAATTTTTCTGTACTTAATGAATATTGTGGTTATTTGCTTGTCCTCAAATAATTTGCATTTGAATTGAAATGATAATTGAAAAGTATTCTTAGTATTCATGTGTCATGTACTTTTTTTATCATACTATAGATTCTGTTCTCTGTCTCTCTCTCCTCTCTTTTCTTTCTATAAGCCCTCTTTTTGCCTTATTCCATTTTTTGCATCTTTCTTTTTATATTTTCCCCTTTTCGAACAGTTATTTTCAATTTAGTTTTCAAAAAGAATCTCAGTGTGAATTTGAGTTTCATTTCATATTTTGAAAAGTGACATAATGATGTGTTGAAACTTGCAGAGTTGGAATATGCAGAACATATGCCGGGGGGGGGGGGGGGGGTGTTTCATCACCTAAAATCGATTTTATGACCTTAAAATCGATTTTAGGCACTTAACATTGGTCGGATCGATTTTAAGATCAATTTTAAGGTTTGATGAAACACCCCCCAGATGATATACTACCTAGAACACTACAAGTATATGCAATTTGTAAAAGAAGATGATTACATACATGTTGCAAGGGGTTATAGATTTATGCAAAGAATACGCAATCGAAGACAAAAAGGATTATCGTTTATATTTTCCTCTTCTACTTTTAAGAAGGAAAGTAATAAAATTGTGAGCATGAGCTCAGTAATGAGAAGGCAGTAATCTCATATTGGCCAAAGGTGAATTATAGAATCAGAGACTAAAAATGGCTTGTTCAATGTAGAACTGATTATCTACATGTAAGAATATAAGTGCATCTTTTTTTTCTGTAAATGCCATTATATGAAAATAGACTTTTTATTTCAGTATGAGGAGAAATGTTTTATCCCAGTGCAATAAAAATGCACTGGTAGCATTTCAAATCATTAAACTATCTTTACAAGTGATTTATAATTCATTGGTTTAAATGGTAGAAGAGGAGAAATTAACAAAAGAAAAGAAAAAATGATTAGTATATATACATGTACATGTAGAATGAAACAAATATATTAACAATGTTATTAAATGCATGCTATGCACTTGCTGAAATGCGCACCTTATTTACTCATAAGGCTGAATGCTTTATACGTCTTTATTGCACGCACTCAAAATCATCTATATTTAAAAATTGTATAAAAAATATCTTATCAAAAACATTATATAGCCATTACATGTAGTTTAGACAGATAACCAGGTTATGTAGATATGGTAAGAGATGTTTTGTGAAATTGTGTACTAAAAAGGGATATATTTCATGTGTTTCTACTTTAGGATAAGGTATCCACCATCAGCTTTTTCAGTATATTTAATGAAAGAAACATATAAATGGTATACTAAACTTCTCCATATACGCTATATGTTGATACAATATTGTTATTTATATACATTGTCAGTTCAGGTTGAATACTATGTTTTAACGCGCCTAAAATGGTCTGTTTGTAATTGATATTATTATTGATTTCACTTTCTGCGATGGCATTCAGTGTATGACTTCAGTGGCTTTAGTATTCTTGTACGCTCTCTTTTTTTAAACATTTTTAAAAATTCTACTAATGAATAATGATAACGTGATCCAAATAATGTGAAAAAGAAAAGAAATCTATTTACCATATTGATCAAGAATTCTACAATTATGGCATCTGCGAAGCAACTGTATTTATACATACTGAGAGAATATTTTGTGAATTTTGAAGAAAATCCACCGAATTTTTGAAACAACATTTTTCATGAATATGTTGCATTGAATTCTCTTTGCAAGATTTTGCAGAAGAAAAATCACAAAGGTAATGCTGAGGTGTAAACCCATGATTATTATTTTCAAAATGATTGTGACACTGTAGCACCCACTTAGCAATACTTTTACCCCTGTGTTCATACCCAAATCCCTTTATGAACTATTCATGATAAGAAATAGTGCCTTTATTTAAATACCCTTTAAAACTAATCTTGAGTTCTGGTATTGGAATTGCAGTTCTTTAGAAATAACTGGGTTAAATTTGTTCTGGGCCCTGTTTCATAAAACTTGTCATCAATAACAAGTTGCAATGACTGTTATAAGCTACTGAAATCCTTGCATCTGATTGGCTGAGACCAAATTTGTCATAGAAATGTGCCACTGAGTTGTTACTGATAACAAGTTTCATGAAACAGGGCCCTGAATTGTTTCTCATGCATTATTTGGTTCTTTGGGACCAGCATTTGATGTATAACATAACAACAACAAGAAACAAACAAACACACAAATTAAAAGAAAAATCCTCTTAGCTCAGAATCACATCACTGAAAAGTTCAAATTGCGTTTGGACGGGACTACTCGCTTAATTTCCACATTATTATTTTTTTCTCATTTCAGTGTTGATAAACATTTTCTAATGAAATTATTTGGCAAATCATCATTCATCTTGGAACATTTTATGTAAGTTTGGTTTGATTCTACAAAAAATTAATTTTCCGTCATTGCCAGAACGTACTCCATGTTGCCTTTAAAGTCTTTGGGTTATTGGAGAATTGTGTATTAACTATGACAGCATGAAAACATCCCACCTTAGTGTTAATCCTCATTTGAGAAATGAGCACCCTTTTGAGTGTCGAGGACTATGTCATTGCAACATTTTGTACATTTGTTGAGAAATGATTCAATCAAACCTTAAATGAGCTTTAAAAGCAACACAGATCCCCCGTTCCCCGGCCCCCTTCATGCCTGCATTGAATTATTTTGAGAGGAATCACTTTATGTCAATGTGTCTTATTTATGAATATTCACCTTTTTCATGCAACAAGGGGTTGTTCAAAGTTCTAATGATTTTCCTATCTGCTTTATTATGCCATGTCTGTCAATGTGAAAATAAATGAGCTATTGTGTAAAAAGAGTACTGTTCTCTGTCATAGTGCATTATGTTGCTTTTAATTCAGATCTGATGGTGAAAAATTGTGGAAAATGAGTGCATAGGCCCTACGTGTAATCTTAAAGATCATTAGCCTATGAAATTATTAGATTAAAGGGAAAGTCCACCCTGATATTAAGTTAGCTTTAATAGCAGTGGAAAAATGAGAGGAATAGATCAGTGAAAATTTCAGCAAATTTCAGCAAAATATAACAGTTCATATGAATTTTAAGTTGTTATCGATCAAATACAAATTGGCAACTCTGTGGCGTATGTTTCGAGCATATGTTTCGAGCATCTCTCTCATTTGCTTTGTATGGACATTTTCATAAATTTTAATTTTCTTAGTTGTTGATGAAGGATTAGGTTTATTTCACTGACATGTTTCGTGTAAAAACATGTGCATTGATTATAATCAGGTTGCATGTTTACATGGAAATCAATAATACTTTTTAGTACAGAGCAAATGCGAGAGGTTCTTGTGAGACAGCACATCACAATTGCCAATTTGCTTTTGATCTATCACAATTTTAGAAATTCATAACTTTTTTTTTCAATGCAGATTTTTCCTCAAACATTGTCATTGGATTTACTCATTTTCTGCTTCCATTTATTAACCATCTTGATATAACGGTGGACTTAATTCCTATTTATGAAATTGAGGAGAGGATGGGCTTTCCCTCTGAAAAAAAGCAAATGGAAGGGCAATCGTTCCCCCCCCCCCCTCCCTTCTTATTTATCTTGCTAGGGCATGGGATATGATTTTCTGTGTAGAAGTATAAAAAAAAAAAGTTTAGCAAAACATATATTCAAAACTGTCCATTCAGAAAAAAACAGATGGTACATTATCATCACTAATACTTCAAAAGAAT
Organism: Heliocidaris tuberculata; assembly: GCA_025618425.1. Lineage (NCBI taxonomy): Eukaryota > Metazoa > Echinodermata > Echinoidea > Camarodonta > Echinometridae > Heliocidaris > Heliocidaris tuberculata. Next base: position 8,363,440 of record CM046850.1, read on the forward strand.
ATGCACAGCAAGCAAAAAACAAAAAATTTGTTTTGTAACAAAATTTTTTTTTAATGAAATTAGAAATTAAATTTCAAAACAATCATCTAAAGAGCCTCAATACCCCCCTGCTAAATGGCATACTAGTTTAGGCTATTAGGTGAAATGAAAGAAAGTATATAATAGCTAGCTGTATTGCTGATCAGCCAGAAGTTGCTTTAATAGGCCTATGTAGTTCTGATTTTGAGCCCCTTATTTATTCCCCCCCCCCCCCCCCCAACGTGAGCAAACAGGTAGGCATGATGTTCAATATACCCTTTACATACAGAGAAAATATTTTTACTTTTTGTTATACAATTCTTGCCCTATCCACAATTCTTGCCCCAACATAGATTTTTGTTGAATTCCATGTTTCTTGTAGTTTTGACATCCCCCTTATATGTCACATGAGTTATATTACCCTTTCCTAAAATTTTACTAAAATATGTTTAAAAATTACAACAGAATACTAGTATATAGGTTGATCTGTTTAATAGCAAAATGTAGTCTGTCTCCCGGGCAAATTGATATTCCTTCAAAATATGTTTAATTTATCATTCTCTCAAAGAAACTATGCTTCATGTCACTATTATTTTTTGCTGTGTTAATAATCCAGACAAAATAAATTTGTATATATAAAGGCAACTGAATTATTGTGATAAATAGCAAGGAAACGAATGAAATGAGTCTAACAAAGGGAGTTTCGGCGTGTGATCAATTTTACTTTTAGAACAAAATTTCACTATTATTTCAATCGAACCATGATTTCTAAGGACTAGAATCTTCAGTTTTCATCTATGGTAGTGTACTTCTATTTCTGAGACATATTTCACCATGCTATGGACAGAATAGCTGAAATACTAAGGCCACACCTTTGGACTGTCGTCAAAAGTATTGCGCCAAGTCCCATCTGCCGATTTTGGTGTTGGTGGTTGTCCATATGCGAGGTTATTGTAAGCAGACTTTGATTTTCGCAATTTCAATCTAATCCCATACTTTGACCATGAATAAAGTGTATGACAGTAGCAAATATAAGGTGAGTCGCTAGGCCAACATTTGTATAAGGATTTAAATCTGATTGTATGCTATAAAATGTGTGATTAATATTTTTAAAATTGAATCAGTGAATGAGTGAAACAAATATTCATAGAAGATAGATATAAATGAATTGGAAATTTAGAATTAAATAAAATAGGATTCTTACATAACTTTGTTTAATAGTATGTATAAGCTGATAGGACTTTTCACTCCATAAGAAGCATTGCATCCTAGGTGAACCCTGTTATTTTAAATACATTGTAGAACTGATCTGTATGAAATTGTATATCTCCCCCCCCCCCCCCCCACAAAATTTTTAAAAAGATTTCTGTGTTGATAAAGGTAATATTGCTTTGTGATCATTTTATTCTGATCCTCTACTTCCAAACAAGATCACAGTGTTAAAGGAAGGCTACTGCAGGCCCACAAAGTCTGATGGTGATGGAGAACCCTGTTTCCATGCTGATGGGAGCATCACTCTGGTCGAGACTGAAGGACATAAAGTGCTTGTTGATACCGGAGGACCATGGGACAAACAGTACCTCATTGATGGTGAGATAACTTTGAGATTGAAGCAGGGGCAGATCCAGGATCTTGTGAACAATACTCAATATTCATAAAATTTTCTGACCAGCAAAAAAAAGGTCATCAGCTTTTTGTGGGTATCTTTTTACTCCCAAAGTCTTTGACAAGCAAAGAAAAGAAAAAGAAAAAAAGTCATCAGCTCGAAATAGGAGATGTGTACTGAAGGCATGCCACTTGGGTTTCAAGGGGGGGGCAGGACTGGATGTGCCTACCCCCTAAATCCATCACTGGATATATTGAAATGATTTTACTTTAGTGATTTTAAGATGAGAAATAGCTCGATAGTTTGATGGAAAATAATTGACTGGATGAAGTTTAATAAGGTGAATAATATTCCAGTAGCATTACAGCAGAGTAAAGCCAATGAGAAATTTTCCTGATATGTTAATATTTGAGCATTAATTAGTTGAACTTTTTCCTATCACTCTACGATATAGGTGATATGTTTCTTTCAGTGTTCTTCGACCACATTGTTACACTGAAAGTGAAACTAGAATTATGGAAGTAAACTGTGGCTTATTGATCAAAATTTCTGGTTTATTGATCTCTAAGATAGTTGTTTTATTCAGATCAATCAAATCTATTCAATTACATGATTGAAACTGTTATATAAAAAGTGCAATTAAACTTTTATTTTGCTTATTCTTTTGTTTAAATGATATTCATTTGTTCTTGAATAAAGTTTGCTGTAGAGGTTAAACTGGAATCCTTGAACGAGCCTCTTTGAGGTACAATGAAACCTGTATATAAAAACCGCTAAAGGGAGAATAGAAAACTGGTCTTTATTTACAGGTTCATATAATTCACATTTCAAGGAGAAACACTTTCCAAAGGAAACAGAAATTGTGGTCATTACAGACAGATGGTTTTTCTATGCAGGTGGTCACTAAAGCAAGTTTGACTGTACTTTAATGCCTATATTTCTCATTTTCTCCATAGCTTTTACAGAACTTGGAGTGGGTTTGGATGAGGTAGACTTTGTGATTGGAACACATGGCCATTCAGATCATATTGGGAACTTAAACCTCTTTCTTGATGCTACACACATCGTTGGATGGGACATTTGTAAAAGAGATCTTTATACCAGTCATTCATTTTCAGATGTGAGTATAGTTATAAACGGGTCTCAAAAATGGGCAAATAATAATAATATTCTGGATTTATATCTTGCCTAATACAGCTATGATGTATATAAGCGCTTTATGGATATTATATTATTACCCCTGTCATTGGATTCAGGCTTGCCCGCACAAAATATATGCACCCTCTCCACTCCCTGAGGAGCATTCCAGCCAGGCGCTTTTTTACAGATGCTCACAATGCTAAAGTAACCATGACTTTCACATTCTACTGGGTACCCATTTTACACCTGGGTAATCGAGAGGAGCAATGTAGATAAAATGCCTTGCTCAAGGGCACAAGTGCTGTGCCGGGGATTGAACCCATACCCTTTGCATCTCAAGTCCAGTGTTCAGACCACTCGATTAATACACCTCTAAATCAAAATTTTCATTCAGAAGGTAACTATTGTGAAGTAATTGTGTATTGGTTGTTCTTTAGACAAGAAAACTGAAATTTGCTCTGTATATTGGGGTTCATTTGTCAAAATATTAGCTTTAGGTACATGTACTTCAATAAAGAGGCATTCCAATGGGTGATTTCAAGTTTGGTGTTGGTGTTGGTGTTGGTGTTGGTGTTGAGAGCGTGAATTGGGCTGCTGATTCTAGCCCCAAAACCGAATTCGGGTTTATAAAAATAATACCAATCACATTATTGATAGCTCAACACCTAGTGAAGTCAATCCCAGCACCAGCTTCATTTCAGGTTCGGTGTTGTGGCTGGTGCTAGTTTTGCCCCAACACCAACACCAGCTTTCAACACCGAACTTGAATTCACCCAATGTGTAAATTATGAAATTTTACTCTAAAAAAAGGAAAAAATGACTTGCCAGTAGACAAGTTGACACCTTTGCATAAACTTAAGTTAACTCTAAGTTACTTCTTTGCAGTATGAAGATATGGCAAAATATTTTCTGTTTATGTTTTAATTATTGATCATTGGAATGTGTCATAGTTTTTTTTGGAATCTAATTTTATGATTTTTATTTTCTAACCATACACAAATTATTATTTTTTTTTTTGTGTGTGATTGGTCTTTGAATTGAACAAGAAGTTTTTAATTCCCATATTCTATATCCACTGTCTATGATAGTGAATAATTAAATTCAACGAAGTGTTTACTGAAATTTTTTCTGGAACCACAACCTTTTGCTTTTATCAGCTTTGTATCAGCTTTGTTTTTAAAAATTCTATAATTCTTTCTTTCTATGAAGGGCAAGACATACATGATAAAATCAGAGTTGGTTGTCATGCCAACACCAGGCCACACCCATCATGATGTCAGTCTTATTGTATACGATGGAGAAAAGACAATTGTGATTGCAGGTTTGTTGCGTTTTATTTTGTACTTTCAGCATTTGTTTGTTTGTTTCCTCACATGTCGTATTCATATCGTATGGAGTGGCCTGGGGGAAGGGTATGTAATAACTTGTGTGATATCTTCTTTTGTTATCTGAATGAGTGCTTGAAAGAATGCTGCTCTAGCTCATTTAAAAAAAAGTTTTTTGTCTAATTATTATGCAGCAGCAACATTATCACAATTATGTAATTTTACAATAAATGTAAACCGCTTGCAGGGCTGGTAAAACCACAGGGATATAAGAATTTTTTTTTTTTTTAATATAAAATATCTGGATTTTTAAAAAGTGGAACATTATCTTCAAAGGGTATGCATGCCTTTCTAAAGAATATTTTTGTGTGCCATTAGGACTGAATATTACTGGCCAAATACTAGTGACCTCCCAAGAAAATGCTTTGAGCTACTATTTAACTATTTGAAAGTCTTTTCCTCTTGTTGGATAGTGCATTTGATGTACAGTAAATTTGGCCTAAGTCGAATCTGTTGGGACCACAAAAAATAGTTCTACTGATGCAGAATTTGACTTAGGAAATGTAAATAACACATCTTTTGTATAGTTTGGTAAAAAAAAACTGATTCTACCTAGGGAAAGTTTGACTTTCCCCGACATTTTCTTCATTTGTGTACTGTGGAATGTGGAGCAGGATTCAATCAGTTTCATAGTTGTCACACAGCCCATTCCAATGTGAACTAATTTATTTGTAGTGACATGTCAAATGTTAGAGTAATATGGCTGCACAAAGAGGCCTTGATCCCATTTGTACCCCCCCCCCAATATCCTGAGGATAAATCAAATACCAAACCATTTATATCACTCCTTTTTTTTGTACAGGAGATCTGTTTGAGAGCGAGAATGACCTCAGTAACCCTTCACTATGGAGAGACTGCAGTGAAGACCCGCAAACTCAAGAGATAAACAGGAGAAAGATATTAGACATTGCAGATATCATTGTGCCGGGCATGGGCCAGCATTTCATGTGAAAGAGAGCTATAGGACGAAACCCAAAGCAAAGTAACATGCAGTGAAGATCCGCAAACTCAAAAGAGATCAACAGAAGAGACATATTAGACATTGCAGATCTGAGATGTCAATGTGCCTGAGCATGGGCTATCGTTTCGTGTGAACGAGAGCAATAGTATTGAACCCAAATCAAAGTGAAATACAGTGAAAGTCTGTAGACACAGGAGATAAACCGAAGAAAGATATTAGACAGCTGAGCATGGGCCAGAGAGAACTGTAGGACTAAACCCAAAGCAAAATGAAAAGGAACTTGAGGAGCTGTTGCTGGTGTTTATTTTACCCGACTGGTATGATAGCAAGACTGTGTGAACATGTACATGTAGTAGTAGATAAGCAACCAGTGGACCCACAAAATTAAGTCCTATCTGAGGGACTTGGTAATTAAGGATAAACTCCTTACTGACAATTATAAATTATAAAAAGAAATTATAAATCTTGGTCACATAATTATAAATTATAAATCTTAAGTTTGCAACTTAAGAGGATCAGTTTGCCATTTTCGAGCAGCATGCATGTCAATATGTACACGTACATGTACATTAGAATCTCAGAAATACTTGGGTGAACTCACCTGGATTTGAAATCCTGGTCAAGGCATGAAACGTCCTTTTGCAAGAGAATCTATATTTGCCACTCCATATCCAGGAGTTGCTGCTATTGTTTGTCTTCCATTTACACTTATGCAAATTGAGTTATTAGAATCTCAAAAATACTTGGGTGAACTCATCTGGATTTTAAAATCCTGGTCTGAGAACATGACACATCCTGTTGCAAGACGGTGATCTATATTTGCTGCTCCATATACCCAGATGGAGCTGAGAACCTTGGAGGGTGTATTCAGGAAGCCATTATGATTGCCAATTTGCTTGTGCCTTGCATGCTTGTGATTGGTGCACATTCAAGCCCGGAACTCATCTATCATCAACCGTGACATAGCATACCAATACTTAGTTTGAAAATTGAAATGAAGTTTGAAAATTCTGGACCATGTTTGCTTGGTTTTTTTTCAATATCATGCCAGTACTACATTTTATGATTTTATTATCTTGTCATAATTGATCCCAAGCATGAATATATAAATTCATGCTGTCATCACTTTGAAGATTGAATTATCATGATCAAATAATGTTTATATTCCATTTAACTATGGTATTTTTTGTTTTTTAATTTTTGTGTTCAATGAATTTTAAAAGATTGTCTAGATGTGAAACTTGAGGATATGACCCGAAGTATGAAAAGTACAGATTAGATTTCCTTTATATTATTTCGATGTCAGATTTTGACAAAGTTGCTGAACTTTTTATCAATTTGGCTTAAAAGGTAAGAAAATGGTAGTTTTTAATTTAAAAAAAAATCAATATATATTAAATAAGGAAAAGTAAATATTCATTTTCGGTATTCACCTCATACCAGTTTTGGATCCAGGATTTTATAAGGGAAGGGGCCCAATATTCTGAACTATTTCTGACAAAGCAAAATATAAAAAAAAGGTCACCATTCTGTGGTGTCTTTTTAGTCCAAAATTCTCTGACAAGCAAAAAAAAAAAAAAAAAGAAGAAAAAGGTAATCACTGCTTTTTGTCTTCTTCTTTTGCCAAGGGATGGGTTCCAGACCTGGTAAGGATTTTAAAAAGTTAATGAGCCAGACCAGACCAGACCAGAATTTTGAGATGCAAGCTATATCACTCCCACATAATCTTATTTCCAGTAATCGTTTGGACCGATTTTCCACGTTTTTTCAAGAATTTAATAGTACCTTTAAAACAAAACTGTTTGCAAGCAACACAATGTAACACACAAACTGGACAAAGGTTTGTTGCATAACAAATTCACTTGTTTTCTTTTTTATTTGTAGCATACAATGTTTCCGTTGAAATGTCAAACACATCACATATAGATTTAACAGGGCGATAGGGTACATTATACTTGGTCAGTTATTTGGGGGTTAAACTACAATTCCACTTATCACATGAAGAGTATTGCTGCTTTTTTCAAACAATCATAACATAAAGAAACAACATATTTTGGCATTGCTGGAGTTACGATATTCAATTCACAACCTTTTTACTTCAATCTTTGTGGGGGGAAATGTGAATTTGGTTCCTTAATTATTGAAAAGTTTTCATAAGTTCATATTTCTATAAATACCAAGAAACACTAAAAACTTCACATTTGATTTGAAAAGATGTAGACTTTGACACTTGGGAATATTAGGACAAGTCTCCACTAAATTCCACACAAAAAATTGCTAAATTAAATGCAACAAAAAAAAATTATAAAGAATTTTGAACCAAATATATATTTTTTTTCACAGGAGCGTCACAAAACATCTAACAATTTGACATGTTCTTGATTTTGATATGTTCATTATTTTGCTATTAGCTGAGAATTGAGGCAGTCATTTAGATTCTCATTTTTAACCTGTTAGAGGTGTATTGTAAAGTAAATTCAGCAAAGTATATTTCCTGTACATGTGCATTATAAATAATTTAGAAACATTTACATAAAGATAATTTGGCATAATTCAAAATATAGATGTATATGTACCTGGAAGTATTTCACAAAAAATGAAAGTATAAAATGAAATTTGAAAAAAGGTATACTGAACTTACATTTCTACATTTTTTTAAATAAAAAAGCCCACAATGAATGTTCCTGTAATGCCACAACTTCATGCAAAATCCTACATTGAGATAATTTGTCAAGATATGGGCAGAAGATATACTGTTTTCAATAAGCCTCGTCTATTTACCGGGAACAAAATTTTCTTTAACAAAAAAAAATTGATAACATACAAATATTGCATGCTTCAGAATTCCGTATAACAAAGTTCTTGCACTTAAAATAACCGAACTGTACTGCCATTTAAATTGAAGAATCATGACGTATTGTTTGTTGATATCTTTTCCCCTTCATTGATAGATGTATCTTCTTATGATAGATATTTCACTTTCATAGAGAGCAAAGTAAGTACAAATACCTCAGAAATTATATCAAGAGCCTGTTGACATGAACTGAAAGATCAGTTCTCACTGTACACTTTTCATTGGCATCATATATCACTTTCTGCAGTGCATACATGTATATGTATAAGACAATGAGCCTCATATGCTTGTTTTTACATGGGCCCCGGAACTTTTTTGAGTAGACATGTTTAAAAAAAATCTTGGAAAAAAGGCTCGAAAATTGTCATTAATGAGTGAAATCAGATCAGCCCCCCACTTTAAAAAACTCTCTGCGGCCCCTGTTTTATATTTTTCTCCCCCAAGAAGTAGATTACATAATATGTTTAGGCAGAAAATATAGTTTTGTGACTTGACATCACATAGGAATGCTTTCCCCAATTTTATTAAAATACTGATGGTTGTATACTCACTGCTTGTAACCATATGTAATGCACTGCATACTAGCACACATATCAACCTATTAATGGGTACAGTGGAAACGACCTTCATCACAATCATCATCGTGTCCCATAACCTCTTGGTTGCTAGGGCAACAACCATGCATTGTGACAAATTCCTGACACCTCTTACTGTATCTAGTCATCACTGACCTTCGACCCTTTCGAAATGTTTTCATTTCTGCACAACATTTCATCTGCTAAGAGCCAGAAGGGCGTTAACTCTGTGTTAGATTAAATAAGAGTTAACGCCCGTCTGGGTCTCAACAACTAACAAGTGTGAACTCACGTATTCTCAGGCTTAATCTCCAAATAGTTAACATTTATATAAATTCTAATCCACATATATTTCGTCAGTGTCGTTAAGACAAACTGTAAATAAATTTCACTATGATAGTCATTTTTTTTTTCTTTACAAGAAGTATCACAACAAATAACAAATATAACAAAATAGGGAAATCTTCTCTGGACAGCATAATACGGGCTAAAGCACTTTGACGTGGTGTCTTATACAAAAGTTATATGTACATATAGGAAAGCTAAATATGGCTACATATATTACATTATCGTATACACTACAGTCGGTGTTTACAAGTATAGCGCTCACGCCATGTGATGATTTTGAGCTCAACACCACATTCAAATTTACCACTTGACTTTGGAGTAAGGTAATTCATTGATGCAAAGCTCTCGGTGTAAGTGCTTAAATTGAACTTAATACCATACGACCTACCCAACAGCATTTACAAAACACTTGATTTGAAACCACTTCAGTATTAACAACATGATGTAGCAATGTGGTGTTGTGTACTTTTTCACAGTAAGCTTTTTCACTGGTGTCAACTGGTTTCAACATTCCGCCATTTGAAGCAGCTGGTGTTGAGCTTATCACCAACGCAAACACCAAAAACTATACTCATTGCTACACTACTAAACTACTATACACTAAATCTAAACCCTAATACATTCTCAAAAGCAAAACTTACTGCACTACACTGAAATTCATTTACCACGTTGTACATGTATATTGGCACTCTACTGGCTAAGCTATAGCTGAGCTTCCATTAAAATTTCACAAATTCTGCTGACATTATCAGCATGGCTACAGATAGATGCCAAAGTACTCATTTTCATGCGGTATGCAGAAGATAGTTGACCGCAACGCAAAGTTGCGTCTCGATAGATTAGAGAGAGATTTCCCTGAACATGATAAGATTGCACAATTGAGGATTTCCCACAACTTTGAAGGATTGCTTTGAGCATGATTTTCACAGCATCTTATATGGGGGGGCCAACATTTGCTCCTGCGACATTTGCTCCACAGTCCATATCTCGGAAGGTTAAGGTCAAGGTCAGGATTTGTTTTTTTGTTCAGGACAAGTGAAGATATGGTTTATGGTTAGGGTTAGGTTTAGGTTTAGGATTAACATGGCAAAGTTAGACCGGAGCAATTGTCGCAGGAACAAATGTCATACATCCCTTATATGATGCAAGTGCTGTCCAAAATGTTACTCTAATAGACAAGCATTAAAATCGTAGATTAATGTCATGTCATAATCAGTATTCATCATAATTATTGATGATGACTAGTTAATACATACATGTATTTAGAATTAGTAAAACCCTGTATTATATTAACCCAAAGTTAACTCATAAAGAAATTTTGCCTATACAGAAAGTGGAAACCCCATAGGAAAGTGTAGGTGCATGTTAAAAAATTTGTGTTTTCATTAGATATAATTACCTAGGATGGGAATGACTTTAACCTTGAATACTAATCACGAGAGGATTTATGCCAGGGTTGATGGAGAATGTGTTTCAAGCAACATTCAAATTGTATCCAACAGGCTAAAGTTGCCATCCAAAATATGTGAACCTGGGTCATTTAAAGAAGAAGACGAGATATGACCACTTGATCAACTTGCATCTCTCTATATTCCCACCGAGAATAATTGATAAGTTTATTTTACCGTTCTCATCTGGTTTTTCAGTTGGAAATGACAGAGCATTTATTTTTTTACTTGATTTTGACAATATACAATGTATCCTTATATTCATTTTCAGGTCATCTCATCTTGGATGTAAACAAATCATAAATCTATGCTTTGATAAATATGCTGTTCTATATAATAGCTATATATCTAGATAATATATCTACATAATTTTTGCGCACATCTATCGAGCACAAATAATCTGAAAGTATTTAATAAATTTTCACTCATTTAAAGTACTTGGTTGCATAAGTATCAACATGTAAAAATCTTCACAAGGTGTACAAGAAAAATACAAAATATAATCAATTTCATAATTATATACTTCCTCTCTCTAAGAAAAAAAATCAATGTAAACACATTTTATGCACACATAATCTGTAAACTTTCCTCCACTTTTGTTATAAACATTAACACTCCTTTTCTAAAACGTAAAAAAGTATGAAAAGAAAAATGTCCATCCTACATGTATTTCAATCTTGCATAAAGGATACCTGTAAAGAAACCAAAAAAATGACAAACTTCACAGAAAGAGTTCAGCAGATAGGCAAATCAACCATGAAGTGGTCCACCAAGAAATTGATAGGAAAAAGAATTTGTAAAAACCCAGTCAGACATGACAGTATGGTTCAAAAACAGCTGCGCGCAACAAATGACAACCATGTGTGCTAACTCGTCTGTGTTATAAAGTGTAGAACTCTAGTGAATTCAAACTTCACAAACTCCACATCCAATGCATAATTTTACAAATGCACAACTTTGATGATTTAGATTTTCTGATTACAAAAAAAGAAAGAAAAAAATTGAGTTAAAGAAACATGTCTCATACAGAATGTTAACTCCTAAAACTGGTGCTAGAGAAATTTATTCGATATAGATAATTTCTGCTGGAAATCCATAAAACAATGATTGTTCTTCATTGTGTTAAGGAGACAACTTCCTAATATATAAACTCACCATTTTAGGGTACTACTACTATATTCAATGTTTTTGAGTGAAGATTAAATTAGTTGAATTCGGTATTAATCAATCTTTTAATGCTCAATACGAAAGATTAAATCAAAGTTGTCTTAAGTCAAGAGGATGAACATTATTTACCGTTTATTCCTCCTGGTTTTCTAATCAACATGTATGTCCATTACATTACATAATAACTTTTGTCCTAGGCTGCCCCTTAAAAGAAGTTTTATTCCACTGACAAAGTAACAGTGTAAGAGCAAAGGCTGGAGAGAAAATTTGGGGGGTTAAATTTTTCGAAACCCTGTGAAGGGCTTGATAAAAACTAGATGTGAAAACCTCCGCATGCGATGCATCCTATCATATACATGAATGGATCAGTCTCGCATAGATTACCCCCATCCAGTTAGACCAGTGAAAGGATGAAACGCATAGGTACAATGCATGTTTAGACAGCCCCTGATGCTACATTGTACATACTGTCTGTGGAGAGTCAGAAGGGCATTAACTCACTTACTTTTACACAGATTTAACACCCTTCTTGCTCTGATCATTTGATATATGGTATAGAGCAAGTGTGCCTCGTTATTTCAGTGTCCCTCACAGGACTTTATATGCACGGGATCCTACAGTAGCGGATCTGAGTTTACTATTACATAACATCTCTACAACTACTACCACCTACACTATAGTTATACCCTGGTAGGGGCGGGGTCGTCGGATCCAATGATCCCCCTTGTTCTGAGTTGGTGATCCCCCAGTCCTAGGTCCCCTTCTATGACACCCTCATCATCCAACGTCCGTGGGCCCTGGTCCTCCGCTGGCCCGTTGCTTGCACCGTTGGTATCGGGCATGACGTTGGCATCATCTTCGAGGATGAAATCGTCATCGCTGTCATCGTTGATGCTTGGGTTATCATCCTGTTTAACAGAACAGAATCTGGACGTGATTACTAGAAAGCAATTATAACTGTCCATCAGTTTATTACAAAAAGTCATATTGAGAGCCAGAAAACTGTTAATTCTGTGTTAAATAGAATGACTTTAATAACGCTCTTTGAATCTCATAATCAATATAAAATGAGAACTGTTCACATCATGGCTTCTATGACACATTCTCCCGTGACATTTGCTCCATGGTAAATTTCCAACATTATTCCGATTCCTAAATTCAACCCTGGACATAATACATGTACTTTACCTATTAAACCCTCTTTTAAAACCTAATTATACTCCCTAACCTTAAAGGGAAGCTTGAATTCTGGGAAAGGTAAAAAATAATTTGTGAGCTTTCTGATTATTTTTATGTTAGTTTGGAAGATTATCATAGTAGATATGTCCTCTGAAAAGGATTGCTATTCAAAGGCTCTCACATTCAAAATATGACAAGAAACAGCTGAAATGTTTGGGCCGAACATTTGTGTGTAGTCCCATTATCATTTTGGTGATTCCAAAGCCTTATAGCATAAACCAATTCTTATTTGCCATATAATCAACCTTTCCCAATTGCTTTGAGACAGTTTCTTTCACAATTCAATCTCATGACCAGCACTCAACTTTATCTTTAACCTTTATCTTTGATGAAATAAAGGCTGGAGCAAATATTGGGTCATCCACATCATTTTAAAATCTGTACTGACCTGTACTGTTAAACACTCTGCTAGAGGTAAGCAACATGTTGGCACATTTTCTCTCAGGTCGGCACCTTTCTTTGTGAAGATGGGTTTCAGGAACCTGATGATGGAAAGAATGGGAGAAAAATCATATTTAAAGGGAACTACCAAGTGATCTAATACAGAAAATTTCTAGAGCCCACTTTTTGAAACTACCAATGTAAATTGAAATATGCAGTTTGGAAAATTTGCAAAATTGTTGTCATTACTCTGGCCTTCTCAACACAACACTGATAACGGAGCCCTGAGAAAAGTCTGTTTACAAGCACTTTACAAACAGAACAGAACAGAGGGTGATAGTGATTGCTTTTCTCTCTTAAAAAAGGAGGATGCCAAAATCATTTTCGATTTTGATAAATGTCAAAAGACAGAGGGAAAAGACATGACATCCTGTTCATGGCTAAGAAAAGGTATTAAGAATATAGCATTGTTTAAATGACTTCTATGAACTTACCTGTAATCAAAGTCGTACCACTTTCTGATGACCCAGGCCTGCTGTTTTCTCCTCTTCAGTCGGCTCTCTTGCTCTGATATCTGTGAATAAGCCATGGACTAATACATCAATCCAACTCAACATGGGACAGGAACAGGGACATTCCATTAGGGCATGGGGGTATAAAAAATATATATATATATCAAGGGTAGCATCAAAACATAAATTGAGGGTGGGAAATGGGAGAGGAGAGAGGGAGGGAAGAAGAGGAAAGGGAGAAGAGAGAGGGAGGGAGAGGAGGAGAAGGTGAAGAAGGAGGGGAAGAAGGAGGGGAGGGGGAGAGTGGGAGATGAAGTGGTAAGTAAGTTGGGAAGGGATGAGTGTGTGAGAGAGATCAAGGGAGAGGGCAAGTAGAATGAGAGGAAAATGAAGTGAGGGAAGAGAGGAAAGATAAGGTAGAAGAACCAGGGTGGTAGTTTGTTTGAGATAAACAATGTAGGTTATGATATAAGTGGGATTGGGATGTCAAAATGTTTTCCAAGGCAGTTTTAGTACGATTTTAGATTGATGGGAAATTAAATAGAATGAATACAAGAGATGTGTAAATAGTGGTCTTGATGGAAGTTTTGTGATGGGAGGGGAAAAGAGGGGAAGGGGAGAAGAGGGGAGAAGAGGGGAGGGAGGGGGAGGGGAGGGGGAGGGGAGGGCACAGCTCAAAATGTCAAGAGGATTGTACGTAATGCATGCAAGAAACAAAGTACCCATTTGAAATACCCAGAATATCAATTATCAGCAGTAGCAAAGGAATATTGTTAGTGCACATGCAAGAAAGATTCAATTTTTGACAATGCAAAAGTAACATAAAATCATCCCTTGAAGCAAATGCATGCAAAAAGAAAATAAGCAGTTAAATAGAGTAGATCAAAAACAAATCATGTCCAAAAGAGAGAGAAATTCAATTTTACGAACTTGCAGGAATAGGCACAAAATAGCATGAAAGAAAACAGGTAATACCGTTTTTCAGAATACGAAATTATAAAATCAGGAGAACGAAATACTTGCAGCAAAAAGCCATCACAGGACGCAGGTTAGTGTAAAAAGAAAAAAAATAAAAATGAAATTTTACAGCCAGAAATAAACAGAAAGAGAAAAACAATGAGGAAACCAACCACTTCCAACAATAAAACAAAAGGAATCAAGCATACCATTTAAAAGCAAATTTTCAGAAGGGACAAAGAGAGAGACAAGAGGAAAGAATGGAAAAAGAAAAAAAGATCATTAAATACTCAGAAACACAGAATTTCTTCCACAAGTAAAGCATATACAAGAAAACAGAGGGATAGGATTTTTGTTCAGTTCAATAACCTTCAAATTTTGATAGAAGTATTCAGAGCAGATGTGCACCACAAATTTAAAAAAAAAAATCAGATTTGAAACACGACAGACTTGTAATTCCACTTTCAGGAACACTCAGAAATCATAACATGATTTGAAGTTACAAATCAAGCAAATGCATATTAGAATACAAAACAGTACACACAGCATACAGAGTACATGTTTATGTATGTGAAATTGATAATGAATATTTCAATCCATTTTGTTTTTTTTAAGGGGGGGGGATGGGGGCAAACAAAAATCTAAACAAGTGCTGTTACTGTACTATGAGTCTATAAAGTTCTTCTTATAAAACTTGTAACAGACAGAGTAGAGAAAATGTCTTCTTTGGATGAATTGCATATAGTTCCATTCTAAAATAATACATTTTATTAGTAAAATTAAAGTTAACAGTGAGTCCTAGGGCTGAGTCATCACGGGTTTTTCCAAACCCGGGTTTGACTCAAAAATTTCGGGCGGGGACCGGGTACCCGAACGGGAATTCCCTACAACAGACAATGTGAGTGTATGTAGTGACGGGAGTCAACAGTCAAGGTAAAATTGCTAAACTAAAATGCAGCATAAAGGACAGTTACTGAATCCAAATCGATAAAACAATGCTTTTCCCGAGAGAAATAACATTTCGGAATAAAAACAAAACATTAAGAAATACAGCCAAAGGTCTCTTTGTTACCTAAAATTGAGGGCTGAAAGAGGAAATCAAGGTTCGTGGTAGGTACCGTGCACGTTCAGAAATGAAGTCCGAATGTGAGTCACCTGTGCCCAGTGCGCACGAATACAGCCCTAGACCGTAATACACAGACGAGGGTCGAATATAACTGATGTGATCGGATCAAAGTAAGCTTGAAAACACCTAAAAATACCACGTAAGCGACAACAAAAATACAAAATTACCGCAAAATAATTCTTCCCTTTGGCAAAAAACAGTATGGGTATCCATAATATTTCATAGAAAAAAAGATGTTGGAGGATTGCGAGTGCACTTCATATCGAGATTAGGCAGCCATATTTGACATTGTTCTGCTTAGCAAGACCGCAGATGGCAGCAGAGGGGAAAATAAATGTGGGCACTAGATCAGGTGATCGGCCACAACTGTTCCTCTCTGCTGCCATCTACGGTCTTGCTACGCAGAACAATGTCAAATATGGCTGCCTAATCTCGATATGAAGTGCACTCGCAATCCTCCAACATCATTTTTTCTATGAAATATTATGGATACCCATACTATTTCTTGCCAAAGAAAAGAATTGTTTTACGGTAATTTTGTATTTTTGTTGTCGCTTACGTGGTATTTTTGGTTGTTTTCAAGCTTACTTCATTTCTGAACGCGCACGGTACCGCCTAGCTTGAATCTTCCTCGCAGCTCTATTTTTTTAGACTCATGAAAAGACCTATCGTCGTCTGAAATGATTTCCATTTATTACTGCAGCAAATATAATTGGATTAAATTGAAATTCAGTTTGTGAATTGCATGTTTAAAGTTCTAAATTGCAATATATTAGTGCTAAAATTAGTTTGGAAAAACCCTAAATCCGAAAATGCAAACCCGGGTTTCAGCGTGACGGGCGGGGACCGGTCGGGGAACCGTTTCGACTCAGCCCTAGCCTAACAGTGACCCTTTAATTTTATTGAACCATATACATTCACTAAGCAAATTAAAGAATTTTGGAACTTTCCATGAATATCTACAGTTTATTCTCAACAAAATATAATTCACTCAGTAGTTTTTCATACTTTTTTGTGCCACCCAAAACAATTGGGTCTAATGTACATTATGCCAATTGAAATGTAATTGAGTCCATTTAAGACGTATTTGTATTCTCGCATCCTCTACAAAATACTCACCGACCCGGCATGGAAAGCGTTTTGGTTGGTATCGTCATCAGATACCCCAACTCGAATCTTAAGCCAGGCCAGCATCTGCGTGGTCAGTCCTCCGCAGAAGACCACCGTTACGAGAACAATGATGAGCGTCGTTGTCAGGATGAGTTCCTGACCGTACGTGGCCTTGTTACGGATCGCTAACGCAAAAGCAATGGCCCCTCGTAGACCTGGAAGAAAATGTGGCATTTAAGTGTACGCAGTGAATGAAAGTGTGCATCTATCTACATGTACATGTATACCCAAAATATAATTAACATCATCGATGGCTTGTCCAACTCTGGTTCTGGTAAATTTACTTAAGTAAAAGTATCACTATTGCTAAACTTGTAGCAAGTGCTTTTAAAAACTAGGAACTTCGACATATATGATCATTGTTACTTCATGTAAGTACTGCTACTGCTACTGCTACTACTACTACAACTTTACTTAAGTAAAAATATCACTATTGCTAAATTTGTTGCAAGTGCTTTTAAAAACTAGGAACTTCTACTAATATGAGTATTGTTACTTCATTTAAATACTACTACTACTACTACTACTACAATTGCTTTTTATTCTTCTACTACGTGTACAACCCCTGCCACTCCTAATGTAACCACATACCACTACCACTACCACTACCACTACCTATACTAATGCCACTACCATCACCACTAACACCGGTACCGGTACCAGTGCTGATACTTTTAATTTTGGCTACAGTTACAGCTAAGGCTACTGCTTCTACTGCAACTGCCTTAAACACTACTTCTACCACTACTTATATCTTCTTCTGCTCCTGCTTCTGCTACTCCTACAGCTACTACAGTGTCAACATACCTGAGAAGAAGAGCATATGTTGCACGTTCCATGGTATCTTCTCTTTCCTCCCCAAATTAAGTAGAAATGATAGTGGATAAATGTTCATTAATCTCCCCAGAATAATACCACACTGGGACGAACAGAGTTAAGGAAAAATGTTGAATATATTTATCACCTAGCAAAGAAATATATTTCAGTAAAGCATACTTTCTTAAACAAACATCTAGTATAACATTTTTTTTTTGGTGTGTGCTTTTATCCAGGGCTGGATCCAGGATTTTGTAAAGGGGGGGGGGGGGGGGGGGGGGGAGGTTATCAGATTTTTTGGGTCCAATTTTCCTCCAAAATTCTCTGACAAGCAAAAAAAAAAAGAAGAAAGGAAAAAGGTTATCACTTCCAAAAGGGGAGGGGGGCACAATTTAAAAAATAAGGGGCAAAATGTACACCTTTCTTTCAAATCCGCCACTGTAGTTATCAACCAGATTTTATCAACCAGATTTTATCAACCAGATTTTATCAACCAGATTTTATCAACCAGATTTTATCAACCAGATTTTATCAACCAGATTTTCTTTTCTTTGTTACAAATTTCCAGTTGGTTCTATCTCAAGTTGGTCTTGAATGTAAGCCCAACGATGCGCGAACTTTCTTTGTCTAAGTGTCACACATACATTACAGATTCTTTCAGATTTGTGAATCTTGTACAGTCCTTCACTGTCATTTCAAAGACAACAGTTAAATAGATTTCTCAAAGAGAAACATAATTTTATAAACCACAATTGGTTATATGAATCTTAAAGGTAGTAGATAGTTTTGGGAAGCCCTCAAAAACTTTTCGTGAGATTTCTTTGATTTTACTCAATAAATAGCAGGGTACTAACATAACTAAGATGCTGTGAAGTTTTTTCCTCCTCAAGTGAAATATTTATCGAATGAAAGGTGAAAAGTAATAAAAATCCCTGGTCCAAAAAAGAGGGCATGTAAATTCAAACAACGGCCACACACATTACTCACATGAGGATTGCTGTGTGTTATAGAATACGCTACACATAGTGCGAAGCGCTGCGTTTATTGTGTGGGGAACCTTCGGTGGATGTACTCTTAGTGTGAGGCAGTGAAAAGCCGTTACCATGCAAGCGCTTACAGATATTTACACTAAAATTTGTTCGAAATCGTGAATGGAATGTTAAATAATCTCATACATGTGTCTTATGATAAAAGGAGAATAGTATGTGACTATGTTAGATAAGTTTCTTGCCAGCATGATTTTTGCTACCGAGACTGTCTATGAGCTTTAATAATTTGCAGGCAGAATTGAAAAAAATAATAGCCACAATTTTCATACCATAATGATTATTTTGATGATTTTGTATAATATCTAAGAAGGTTTATTTCCTTTGGTACTGCAGGGGATGATATCAGATTCATGACTAAAGCAAATGTTCATTTCAATTCAATATACATTGTTGCAAAGGATACAAATGCCGAGCCCATGAAGCCAACACTGAACTGCTTGTTAGAATGATTGAACACAGATAGACCCATATAGGAAAAGATGAAGCTTTCTGCTAAGAAATTCAGCAACTCAAATGTCTGCAGTAGAGAGAGAGAGAGAGAGAGAGAGAGGGGAAAAAACATTATGATTACACCATCATTAAGCTGGCATTTCAATAAAACATAAGATGTAAACTTATCATTTACTTTGCGGAGGTGCGATGGCTCAGTGGTAGAGCAGTGCTATCCTATCTGGGAGGACCAGGGTTCAAAATCAAGTGGATGCGCTAGTGCCCTTTGGTAAGGCAATACTCCTCATTACCACGTCCTACAGAGAGGACTTAAAGCCGTCAGTCTCATAGTAGCTTACTTACAAGCACACACATGCTTTCTTAGCAGTCTGGTAAAATCAACCATCAAACCTTTTAAAAACCTTACAGTGATGGATGTGCAATGGTAAGCTTTAAATCACAGACCCATCAACATATGTTTACTAATTTTATTTTGTTTTAACTAAAAAGCTACAATGTACAAAGAGAGCACATGTGACCAGTTGATTCAAAACCAACAATAAGTCACCAGAATTCACTTTCTGTTTCATATCCTTTTCTGACACTGAAGATTCCAAGCTGTCTTGCAGTTATGCAGATAACAAGAGCTCCGTCATTTTGTCTAGGACATGACTGTACAAGTTCAAATAATTTTGTTTTAAATTTAGCACGAGAGATTGGATGACATATTTGGTTCAGAATATTACCTCCTTGGTTCTCCTCTTCGATTCCTCTGATAAATTATTGTATGTATAGTGAGCCTGTGTAACTCCACAGAACAGTACGGCAACAATACCTGTAGGAGACAGTGAGAAATATCATAGAAGGTAAGTTAAAGATAAAGTTGAGCTCTGGTTTCTTTCTGAAAGAAACTGTCTGGAAGCAGCTGGGAAAGGTTGATTATGTAGTATACTAGATTTGATGTACATGTACATGTATTCTCTGAGGATTTGGGATCATCAAAATGCTAGGAAATTGACTCAATCTCGCTGAGAGTCACATGAACTGTACACAGAAATATGTATACAGGACTACACATACATGTATGTACATGTATGGTATATGAAAGTTTAGTTCAGCTATTTCTTTTCATATTCTGAATATGAGGGCATAAGTAGCAATCCTTTTCAGGGAACATTTCTTCTATCATATTCTTCCAAACCCTCATAAAAATAATGAGAAAGCTCACAAATTGTTTTTCCACTTTTACTAGAACTCAAACTTCTCTTTAAGTGAAATGTATTAATAACTTGAAACAGTAGATTGCTTGGGACAAATGAAAGTGGGAATAAATATAGAAGATACAGTGTTGTGGTAGAATACAAGGCAATAGCCACAGTATTTCAAGCGGAAGTATATAAGGAGAGTGAGGTACCACTGAATGTGACTGCAGGAAAACCACAATAGTATATATTTCTTTGGATGACTAGAAAAATTACAATCTTGACTATCATCCCTGGAAGGATACTCTTTAGGACAACTATGCCTCTAGGACACTTATAGACAGCGTTGTCACTACGGTGGTCGGCGCCGGTCGGAACCTTCCACCACTCGAAATTTCCGACCGGCACTCGATGCAATATCACACCCGCCCGCCCGGCACTTATTTCCCCACTGACAAAGAAAAAATACTAAGATTTGGACCTAAGAACATGCAACTGTGGTTTAAGAGAGTAAACTGACAGCACTCACAGCAGGTAAATGAACAAAGTAAACCAAATACTAGTACAGTAGTTACAATGCTTAATTATGCAGCTACAGTACAGTGTGTACTGTGTAGATACATGATATTTTTACTGTTTAACTATAACTTGTAAGCCCAGAAAACCAACTAGTTTTTGTCCCATTGAACCCCGTGGCAAGGTTTCGGGCGATAAAATTTCCACCACTAAAAAGTCCCTGGTGACAACCCTGCTTATAGACAACTAGCTACTGGCTAGTAGTTCTCTAAGGATTAGTTCTTTGGGAGCAAATTGTCCTAGTGAGGTATTTATTGATTGGGGGGGGGGGGGTAGCTGTTTCAGGTGTAGTTGTCAAAATAAATCAAATCACAATTCAAACAACATAAAATTACTGCAATTCGCTTAAGTTTCTTGCTGCAGAATTGGCTGTCATTAAAAAAATTTTGCTAAATTTTTATGTCACAAATTTAGCTTCTGGTTTTACATGAGTTGTTCAGGTAGTAATTGTGCTATGGGGTATTATTGAGGGTGATAGTCATGGGGAGCGATAGTCCTGATACTATTTCTTTGATATTTACCTGTTAGTTGTGCAGCTTCAGCCATTAGATAGCAGCTATATGACATAATTGTGAAAATGGCTGTTTCTAGGAGAGGGTGATCTCTCAAACGAGTAAATTTTGTGATCTGAAATAACGGTTATGTTAAGAAAACTCTATCAATTGTCACTAATTTCACTGTAATCAAATGGTTTCTTCACAAATGTAAAATTTTTATTAGTAGTTCTAATTTACGGTCCTGTTTCCTCCTATGGGGTTCTAAAATGGCTTTTATTTGAAACTTTCTTCCCTCTCAAATATGATGGTGGTTTTGCTGGTGTTGCTATCATTTGCAAACAACATCCGTTTCAAAACATTCAAATTGAGCAAATTTTCAAGAATTCAACATCTGAAAAAGCTTTAAAGATACACATTACAAAATTACCTGGGCAGATTAACATACATTCCTGATTGAATGTATGTTTTTTTATTATATGTACATTTTTATAATATATATCTCAATGTACTTTTACGATTAAAGGAATCAACTGTTTAAACAATCAATGCACAAATTTAACCACATGGTATCTGATTAACATCATTATATAGGTGCAATGCTAAAATTCTACATAAATAATCTAAGACAGATTCTCAAAAGATAGTATGTCTTTGTACCATACATTATATCTCGTTAATATGATCAAGGATACAATTGCTGTAATGATTCCCATAACGGCGCCCATGGCAAAGGAGCCCATGAAAATCCCAGCGAAGAGGCCTAAAGACCTGAAGAAACCTCCTGCGGTGAAGGCCGTATCAGAAAACTCTTCTACTGTCCTGTGAATTGGAAGAGAAAAAGCTTACCTTAATCCTCATTTTACTAAAGAGTTTAATTCATTGGAAACTCTGACCATGGACACCATATGGTTTGACTCAATTAGCACCAAAAGTGAACCCTAAACAAAGCTCTGCATGTATGTCTGAGCCAAACAAAAGTCATAGCCTAAAATCAAGCAATAGCATGAAAACTGACATTCCTGTATGTTACTTCCAAATTCTAACATGTTTATATGATACATGTATGTACATCAGCTTGTGTAATTTCTTTTTTTTACAGATCATTATTTATGGCTAACACTGACCATTATTGTCACCATCTACTTGAATCAGATAGCTACATAGTTAGGTACCCATCTGATTCAATATTCTAGCACATGAGACTGACATTGTCTGTTTTTAAGGGCTGTAGCCTAGCCTACAGCTTCAAAGCTCATGTTTTATACTATGCTAACATCACAAAGACAATTAAAAGTGGATAAATTGTGTAGGCATAGCCTCAGCTGATCCAAATCACCTTCATCCTTACCTGGTCAACACAATAGCCACAGCATCGTTGAGCACACTCTCCCCAAAGACCAGAATATACATGTCCACATCGACGTGTAGGTCATGGAAAACGGCTAGGATGGTCACTTTAAAGGATACAAGTACAGTACAACATAATGTAGAGAATATTAGGAAATTACAGCTCTCATTTAATACACTAAGTACTAAATAAACTTCAAAGTTATAATAAGAGATACATAGAA
The DNA here is from genome assembly GCA_025618425.1 of Heliocidaris tuberculata. Lineage (NCBI taxonomy): Eukaryota > Metazoa > Echinodermata > Echinoidea > Camarodonta > Echinometridae > Heliocidaris > Heliocidaris tuberculata. The sequence continues at coordinate 8,386,467 of CM046850.1, forward strand.
CAATGCCACTTATAAACATAGAAGAGTATCAGGGCAATTCCAAGCATTACAGAATGATATTCACAAAGTATTTTCGAGTTGGAAAGAAGAATGTTATGAACATCAAAATAAATATTTTCAAATTGACAGTACAGTATATAACAGTTGTGAAAGTGCCTTGTATTAGTTTGAGTTACATTCATCCAATCTATGAAATATTAACTATTATATTGCTTTGTTACAGAATGACACAAAAAGGATGTGACTTTTCAACCAGAATACACATTGCTCAAACTCTGTGAACTTTGAATATGCATTAGGTTTTCAAGATTGCTGTGGCATTCTGTAGTATGTTAGCTTTGATATGTCACCACGTTCCTGGAAATCTATTTGAAAATATTTGAAATATGATGCAAAATATGACATGAAACAGCGTTATGGAATGACTGTTATGGGCCCCGTTGCATAAAACTTACCATTAATGGTAACTTTGCCATCAATGGTAACTCCCATGGAAACCTTGATTTTGATTGGCTGTTGAGTGATGTTACCATGGTAGTTACCATTGATAGCAGAGTTACCATTAACGGTAAGTTTTATGCAACGGGGCCATGGAGTGACTTCTGAAAGTCAAAGGGAATTAGTGTATAAAATTAATGTTATGCAAACAAGTTGTTAAAATGTACTTTGAAACACAGATTGAGCAAACAATTTGGTAATATAACTACATTAACCCTTTCATAACAGGAATTATTCAAGGGCTAAATTGATCACATTTTGTTCTTCAAATTGGCAACAATAATGTTTCTCTTTTAGTGCTACATGGTTCTAATAAGATGTTTGTCTATGAAAACAATATACATGGTTAGGAACTTTATCGAAAAGTTCAAAAATTTGCTAATTTCAATCAAGAAAAAAAAAAAAGATTTTTAACCTCTCAATATGTTGCCAATTTAAGGATTTTTAAAGCTTATTCTCCTTTTTAAAATTCCTGGCATCAACGTAATATGGTCATGTAAGAAAAATGGACACAAAATGACCACAAAAGGTGGTCAATTGTCTCAAAAGGGTTAAATGAGTGAACAGAGGCCAGAGTGACAGAGTGAATGCTGATGGAGATCGTGTCTGATGACAGATTTCATATTTACCTGGGTCGGTAGCTGAGATGAGCGCTCCAAAGAGAAAGCAGTCTTGGCCGGTAACTCTGGTCTCGTTCATGACAACAATCACAAACAGGTACATGATGCCACTGGAGAGAGAGAAAAAGGAGAGAGAGAAAGAAGGGGACAGTTAAAAAAACACACTTCTCAAAACAATGCAAATATTAATCGTCCTCAGCTCCGTGCAAACAAATTAATGAAAATTGTCCATGTATATGTTGTTGTTGTTAATTGGGTTTTTACAGACGTGTATTAATCAAATATGATTATTTACATCTGGGACCGACGTTTAACGTCACCATCTGAAAGACGTGACTGAGATTCGAAGCTGGGTACGATCAGAGTCAGTATGTAGGTGAATGCAGAGTGCTGACCGTAGATATTACCGCTAGACCAACTCCTGAACTCCTACTGCACACATGTATGTTCAGTAGGTGATTTAAATACATCATGATCCAAAAAAGAAAGAAAGAAAAACTTATGATGACAAATAGAGGGTGGTAAAGGGAAAAATATACAGGATAAAAGAATATTAAAGACAAAAAGAAAATAAATAAGGGATAAAAGAAATCATAGTATACAACGAGTTAGTGATGGAGAGAGATAGAAAGAGAGAAAGAGAGAGAGAGGGAGAAAGAAGGAGAAAGAGAATGAGACAGAGAAAGAGAGAAAGAGAGAGATACAGAAACGAGTGAGATACAATGTAACAGAATACAATTATTTAATTTATCCAGCATTTGTAACTGTTTCACAGCCCTTTACATCAACAGATTATTGTGAAAAATGATAAGATTAAGATAAAAGATGGAGAAAGGGAGAGGGAGAGATGGGGAGAGATTGAGAGAGAGAGAGAGAGAGAGAGAAAGAGTAGGATCCAGGAGAGAAGAGAGGACAGATGAGAGTGAAAGGAAATAAATAGGAAGAAAAGAAGAAAAAACAGGGAAGAGAGCGAGAGAGAGAGGGAGAGAAAGAGATAATAAGAGATAAAGGTAGATAAGATCTAGATAAGATGAAAGATGAAAAAAGAAAACAGAAATAGAGAAGGGGAGGGTGTGGAGAGATGGAGAGAGGTAGAGGGGGAAGGGAGGGGGGGGGGAACAGAGATGGTGTGGAAGAATTCATAAAAGGGAGAGATAGATGTTTAACACTTTCAAGACAATTGACCACATTTTGTGGTTTGGCTCAATAACTTTTGATTCAGAGCTCTAGAAAATATACCAGATGCATGAGTAGAAAGAGCAAAAATTTCTGCACACACTAATGTATTTTTGTTTCATGACCATACTGCGTTTGATGTCAGGAATTTTTAAGACAAGAAGAAGCTTTAAAATCCTTAAATTGGCAACACATTGAGAGGTTCAAAATCATTGTTTTTCATCAAAATTGGCAATTTTTCAACTTTTCAACACAATTTTTAACCATGAGTATTGTTTTAAAAAACATCACACCTTATTGGAACCATGTAGCACTAAAAGAAATATATTATTATTGCCAATTTGAAGAACAAAATGTGATCAATTTATCCCTTGAATAATCCCTGTCCTGAAAGGGTTAATAGAGGTGAGAATAAATTAGATGACAATGAGAAAAGAGAGAGATGGAGAGAGAGAGAGAGAGAGGACTGAGGAAGGTGAGAGGAAATGAATACGGACTCAGGGAGAAAAGAAAAAAGGGAAGGGAAAGAGAGAGAGAGAGAGAGAGAGAGAGATGGGGGAGGGAGGGAGGCGGCGAGAGGAGGAATGGAAAAATCGGATCTGGATCAATACACATAAAGTCACCGTGAGTGCACTTGGGTATAGATTGATTGCATAATGCGGTTTATTCAGCGGGATGTGGTGGCATCTCACAGTCACATCCACACACAGCCCACCTTACAATGTGGCATGAAAGGCACAGACACTGACATAATTTAACACATCACATATCATAAGACCTCTGAGTGGAGGGGTGTGGTGGTCTATAGAGTGAGTCCACAGACTGCGAACTACAAGGTACTGGGTTCAAATCCCTGCCACGGTACTTACTTTGGCAAAAAATTAATCTATACTGAGGTAAATGGGTACTGTACCTGGTAGGGTAATTCCTTGGAAAAAATGCACCGTGCGCTAGTTAGTTGCCGGAGCTACATTTAAAGCCGGGGTAATTATTTCCAAAGCTAGGGACATTATATGATAATCTGATATGCACTATACAGAAACATAATATCATTATTCCATTTGAAGTGTAACATGTCTTAACTATGGCACTAATCCTCTTCCAGAAAAAGCCCTTCTTTAGGATCACAGGCAAGAGGGAAACCGAGAGACAAAAATAAATTTCTAAAGCAAGAGAATAAGAGACAGAATACAAAGAGGAGAAATAGGAAGATGGCAAGCCAATCCAAAGTAAATTTTACAAACATCACGCTTCACTGTATGGTATAATTCTTTATATTGCTATCAAAAATATCCATTCTCTCTTTTCTAATAGCTTAAATTATCATCATAGAACAACGGTGAACATCAAATTGACATTCAATAGCAGGAACATTTGTTCTCCAATACTGCAACAGAACATGTATACAATAGTGCATGAATAATTCTCTGTACTCCTAATCTCCCGTGAATTGCAGAAAACAGGGTGTCAGAAATGATTTATTACCATTATAAATATTCAATTTTATGTATGGCTGAGAGTAAAAGTAGAAAAGTACAGGTATAAAATTCAGTGCATAAAGTAATCTAATATACATAAAAAGGAATAAATAAGAATATATATGTACATTGAATTAAAGATATAAAAATACAGATATTGAAAATACAATGTTATATATAGAGTGATCTTGCCTCTTTGCGTCAATATTTGTTTAGTGTAATCTCATGTAACTGATTTCTATTTTATTATTTTAATGTTCCTACATGTAGGTATGATTTGATTGTAATTCATGTTTACTTCAGTTGTAAAACTGCCATACATGAAGATTTAATAAAATCCATTTATCTATCTACAATGGAGAGAGAGAAAGAGAGAGGGGGAGAGAAAGGCAGAAAAGAGGGGAGAGAGAAAGAGAAAGACAGAAAGAGAGAGAGAGAGAAAAAAAGGATGGGACAAACAGAGAAGAGGGAGAGAGAGAGAAATATGAATTTCATGAATAAAAATTGGAACACAGGAAATAGATATTTCCACTAAAAATATGAATAAATCTCAATATTTTGTTCAAAAACTGCACATGTACTTGACATTTGTTCCAGTTACAGCAATTTCCATAGACCCACAGCATATTTTGCTCTAGTTTTATGACTCAATTTTGAGCCAGGGCATATATGCAATAACAACTGTCCTTTTGGACGGATGCACTCATCCTAATATAGTTCTTCGATTCTACATCAAATTGCTAGCTGAAAATAAATTGCACTCTGTTTTACAGGCATGACTGTGGCTTGGCAGTTCACCCAAAATCCCTCTTTTCCAATTCTTTTTCAATTCTTGCAGAAAGCAATCAGAATTGAGATGACTCATAACAAAGGGTTCTGAAGTGGCTAAAAAGATAAAGAAATCCTCATGCATTGCTGTTCAGTTTAACAAGACATAAATTGTGGTTCTGGCAGTTGCAGATCTACATCGCATATCTCATGTATCTGTATACATGTACATGTATTTGGAATAAAATATACAATATTCATTCACTCCTTATACACTTGACAGGTACAATTTGAGAGGTAGATATGATCTACAATGTATATCTTGTAAATTATTTAAGTTCTTTAGAAATTTTATTTGGTGGCTGCTGGCAAACTGATGACTACATTTGTATCAACTCATGGCTAATCCTAACAGTTTATTTTATAATAGCAACTTTAAAAAAAAGCTATACATGAATCTCTGAATCCAAAAGGAATCTGCCTTAAAGTGTACCGTGCAAGCTGTCAAATCACCTAAAAAAAAAAAATTGTGTACAGCCAGAATGTATACAGATAATCTCAAAACACTAACTGACCTTCTATGGGTTAACAGTTAAGGATAACGAAGAAAGTAACGGAATACGTAAAACCCCCTTGTGCGGAAGCCAACTGCAACTGCGGTTCCGAGCGGGCCCTTTTGTATGCGAGCGATACGAGTGCATTGACTAGTCTACCCACAAGTTGCTGTAATGTTTATTCAGAGAGTATTTAAATGTGCAATATCTCTTTAAAGAATTAACATTTGAAGAGTCTTTGAATATCCTATATGCTATACATGTAGCTACATTGACAACAACAACAAAAAAAAAGAGAGAGAGAAAGAAAAAAAAGATTTTTTGGTGACTGGTACCCTTTAAAACCTTGTGCCCTTGTTTCTTGAATTAAAGGGAATTTGTGATGTACCGGTATGTGTATTTTCAAAAACATATATGAAGAATTGTACTGCTACATACAGGCATACGAATGATCACTGCAATCTAGCTACATGCATACTTTATGCACAAAGAATAACACATACAGCACATATTTGATAGAAATCCATCACAAATGGAAGTGATCGAGATAGTAGCCTTTTCTATTAATGTAGTATTTTGTTGTGGAAAAATTCTCACGTCATATCTTTAACCATCAAATCCACAATACCTCATACATGTACATGTACATGTACACTGTACATGCAATCTCTTTATGATTATTAACTGAATTAATAGAATTATAAACTGTAATGTAGAGATGCATGGATCATTTCACCTCAAGTGATGACAGAATCATCCAATAATCCTTGACAGTATGCAACAACCTCTAAAGCAGACTAATCAAACATACATGTCAGTAATACCACCATGTATTTGCATTTCTGTTTCCAGTCTGCTAAAATACACATTTCAGGTAGCAAGCAGGTACAGCATTGTATTTGATCTCACAAAGCAGTGTGTCACTGTATACATGTATATTTTCAATTCTGTTTGTGTTAAATAAGCTTGTTCATATCATACAGATATCCTATTTTTCATAGTTTTTAACAGTCTTTAATATTTTTTGTTTAACTTTATGATTATGAGAATCGAACAGAATATCTACGATTTATCAATATCTACATGTTCTTAGGACCCCATTGAAATTTAAATCATTTCAATCTTTCATGGGTTATTTTGTTCAAGATATATCTTTTCCTTGAAATATTGGGGTAACCTCGCTAGTCATAAGGACCGCTATTCATAAGGACCGCTATCCATAACGCGTGACTAAAAGAAATAGCGGTTTTGTATGAATAGCGGTCCTTCTAAATAGCGAGCAAACCATAGACAAATTACCTCGCTATTCATAAGGACTTCCATTCATAAGAACCACTATTCATAACTATTCATAAGGACCGCTATTCATAACACGTGTTAAATGAATAGCAGTTTTCTATGAAAAGTGGTCCTTATGAATAGCGAGCGGACCCCATCTACAATAGGTCTTTGTACATGTACAACCATGTATAGTATACATTAGCATTATTTTATCTATTTTTTAAATTCACTCTTGAGTCTTCTCCTGAGAACGCCTTCTTGTTTACTGTAATTTTACCTTCCTTTTCACTGTGTACATGTGTATGTGTTAAAGTGTACCAATCACAAAAAAAATATTTTGCTCTGTATGTTATGGGTTCCATGTCACTATACTATATATTCAAAGTACAAATGATAATTTTATACAGAGATATTTCATGTATAAATGCACTATAAATAAACATTACAGCGAATAAACTAGCCAACACACCCGTACACGCTCGCACACATTAGGGGCTCACACAGAACCAACTCCGACTTTGGTTCTGCACGAGGGGGTTTTATGTTTTCCTTCATTTTCCTCATACATGTACTCCTAAACCTTTAAACCATAGAAGATCAGGTAAAGTGTTTTGAGGTTAACTTTATACATTCCAGACGTACACAAACTGTTTTTTTTTTTTTTGTAAAGGTGGTTGGTACACTTTAACTATTTTCTTTTCCTATTTCTTCTTGATACATTCTCATCTCTTCTCTTTTCTCTCATTTTCTTTTAACCTACAGCATAAAGGTATACTCCTTACTCGCCACACCTCTGCCAACTATTCTCTCTTCCTTCATCTTAAAATCCGCAAATGATACTAATATATTGTTTCTTCTCGTCAATACTTGAACATATTTCCTTTTTTCTTATAACTGTCTTTCAACCCTTTCGAGACAATTGACCATATTTTGTGGTTTGGCTCAATAACTTTTGATAAAGAGCTCCAAAAATTATACCGGATGCATGAGTAGAAAGAGCAAAATTTCTGCACACAATGTGTCCATTTTTGTTGCTTGACCATATTGCATTTGGTGCCAGGAATTTAAAAAAGGAGAATAAGCTTTAAAATCTTCAAATTGGCAACACATGGAGAGATTCAAGATCATTGTTTTTTTATCAAACTTGGCAATTTTTAAAACTTTTCGACAAAATCCTTAACCATGTGTATTGTTTTCAAAGACATTACACCTTACATGTATTAGAACCATGTGGCACTAAAATAAAAATATTATTGTTGCCAATTTGAAGAACAAAATGTGATCAATTTAGCCTTTAAACAATTCCTGTCATGAAAGAAAAATCTTTATGGTATTCCTGGCATAGGGTTCATGATCCTCCACATTTTCTTTCTTTTCCTCTTTCATCTGTTATTCACTGCCTTCTTTTATCATCTTTTGTCCAATTTTCCCCATTTTCTCTTTTTCACTTCTTCCTGTTTATTATTTTTTTTCTTCCTGCTTCCTACTAAAGCCAATTTTCATTTCACCCAGGGTTGGAAAAAAAAATCATAATTTGAAATTTAAAAAAAGAGGAAGATACAATTTATTTGATTTAATTTGATTTATATGATTACTTCAGTTATGGTCTTAAATGTTGCTCTCATAGAAAATTAAAGAAACTGATTATTTAGATAGATCCAATATCACACATTATTTGGAGTACAAAAACTTTCACTTGGCTTGATTTTTTAGATTAATTTTTATTGTTACTTCAACAAAATCAACAACAACAACTTAATATTTCTTTGTTTTTTATTTAAATCGGTAATTTAGAAAAAAAAAAAATCAAGGCGATTTAAATTGCGACTTACAGGTAAATCAAGTTAATTCAAATTGTGCCAGCCTTGATCCTTTCTCCATTCTATAAATCAATTTATTTTGATCTTCATATCATTGGAAATAAAATGGTGACAGTCATTTACATCAGCCTAACATTACATTAATTACAGCTAATTGATAACACACAGCCAATTTTTGTACTTCATTTTTGTCATTCAGTAATCTAATTACCATAGTAAATTACTGAGAGCAGATCAATAATAAACCCACTTTTTTTGCTGGATATAATTAGAAGTGAATTAGAAATTCACTATTTCCTTCTATTAAACCTTTTTTCCCTACTGGGTAACTGCTATCTACATGTAAATCAAGATGATGCATGTTTGGTTTCCAATTTTTTTTACTCCATTTCAAGGCACTGCAGGACATGTACACAATGTGTACTGTACATATTTGCAAATCAGTTCAAATTGTTAAATGCATTTTTTTGGATGCAGAATGCATTACTCATAGTGGAATGCCAAACAAACACACAGCCTGTTAGCCATTAAAGCAGCTCTCACAGACTTTGGAAATGCACGAATGTCACAGATCTCTATTCCGTAACATGATCTCTCACAGACACTTGAAAATGCCACAAGAAGATGTTGACCTGCATATCTTCACTGCAAGTCAAGAGACAAAAGCGATTCTGTCTGAAACACAACTGTGGAGAGGTACATGTACCATGTTTTTGCGGCATGGTACAATGTACATACAAGTGTACATGTATATATTCCAGTGAAAATAAAACAGGCACATTTATAAAATACACAAATACTCTGGTGAATACTGGTACATACAATAATCAATGTGATTTGTGATGAAATCCCTAATACTACAGAAAATCAACAAACTGCTCCTATGAATGAAAAAGAAAGAATGTCTCTTACACTGATCTAAATGTATGCACATTATCATTTGATATCAAATGTTATAAATTATGCAACATACATGTATATGATGCTTAAGCATTCAAGGGATTCTTCCTGACAGGGGTCCATCTACTAAACACCTGGGTCAAGAGCGGCAAATGTAAATTAATGTCTTGCAGTAGGATATTAGTGCAATACAAATCTCAAACCTTGTGCATCTCTCAAAAACCTTGACTACTACAAAATTTCAGAACAATATAAAAAGATATCTCAGAGAATTTCACAGAGAATTATTTTAAAAATTCATAATAATTGTAAAAAATATAAATAATAAAATAAATAAATAAGTATATATCTATAGCCAGAATATAGTAATCACTAAACCAAAATAACTTCAGTTTGATATAAAAATTAATTTGGGACATCAAGAATTCTAGAATGTTGATATTCAACAGGGATTATAGGAAAAAATTATGCCCATACAGTTGTGAGTCACCAACCATGCTCTTTACGCACGGAGCTGTAATGTAAGAATAACATTACAAACCATTTAGAGTCCAGCCCATTATCCCATCATCGTATTGCTCAATTCCTGGTGGAACATGGCTCTATTAAGTAAATACTGCCCTAAAAGGCATCCTTAAGAATTAGGATGGATGTGGGAGAAAATGAACTTGCTCTCTCTGTAATTAAAGTATTGGGGCTGTGACAAGACATTGATGCAATCTAGTGTATTAATGCTACAGGCATAGAAAAATAAATTTGAGAATTTTCAGGGAAAATAGCTAATGATAGTAGACATAGCCATAAGATTTATAAACACTACATACTATTTCTGAGTTTTCAGATCTGTAATGTATCTAAAATTTTCAACATCACTGCAGTTCTATTCTGACAAAAGAAAATAAGTAATTTGTACAAGTTTTTGTACAATTTGTATGGATCATACATGTACATGTAGATCATTCTTCATTTGCTGTTGTTGACAAAAGGTAATTTTCAATTTTTATATAATTCACTGGAAAGCCTGGAATTATGGGGAAAAATCTTAGCAGTTACTTGATATTTCATGAAACATAAGGCTATATAGGCAAAAGAGTATTGAGTTCATAGGGATTATTTTTCATGTGGATCACCATTACCATCCATTCCATTATAGTCATCATAACAATTGGTTTCAAAAGTAGAGAAGTGATACTGCCTATTGTTTTTGTTTTTGTTTGTTTGTTTTTTTAAATAACACCCATGCACACACTGTTATCAATATGCCTATACACTGTAGCACTTCATTTATTTGATGTTGTTAACCCTTTTCAGACAATTGACCACATTTTGTGGTTTCGCTCAATAACTTTTTATTCAGAGCTCTAAAAAATATACCAGATATATGAGTAGAAAGAGCAAAAATTTCTTCACACACTATGTCCATTTTTGTTGCATTACCATATTGCTTTTGATGCCAGGAATTTTGAATAGGAGAATAAGTTTTAAAATCCTTAAATTGGCAACACATTGAGAGATTCAAAATCCTTATTTTTTTATCCAAATTGACAACTTTTCGACAAAATTCCTAACCATGTGTATTATTTTTAAAGACATTACACCATATTAGAACCATGTAGCACTAAAAGAAAAATATTATTGTTGCCAATTTGAAGATCAAAATGTGATCAATTTAGCCCTGAAATAATTCCTGTCCTGAAAGGGTTAACCCTTTCAGGACAGGAATTATTTCAGGGCTAAATTGATCACATTTTGTTCTTCAAATTGGCAACAATAATATTTTTCTTTTAGTTCTACACAGTTCTAATAAGGTGTAATGTTTTTGAAAACAATGTACATGGTTAAAAATTCTGTCGAAAAGTTGAAAAAATTGCCAATTTTGATAAAAATCAGTGATTTTAAACTCTCAATGTGTTGCCAATTTAAGGATTTTAAAGCTTATTTTCCTTTTCAAATTTCCTGGAATCAAACGCAATATGGTCATGCAACAAAAATGGACGCAGTGTGTGCAGAAATTTTTGCTCTTTCTACTCATGTATCTGGTATATTTTTTAGGGCTTTGTATAAAAAGTTATTGAGCCAAACCACATAATGTGGTCAATTGTCCTGAAAGGGTTAAAAGAGCAATGTACATGTAGATAAAATGCCTTGCTCAAGGGCATAAGTGCCGTGCCGGGGATCAAACGCCCGATCCTCGACCACTGGACCACGGCACCTCCACTATTGTGGATATAACACTTCTAAGGTAATAATCCATATTTATACAAGAATTACAGACTCTTGATATACTCTGGAGTCAGCACCCTCATGATATGCAGTACAACTGGGCGTTGCGGCGTGCGCCTGTAATCCAGCTAACAGTGGAAGTTATAAACTGATTCAGTGGACCCAGGTTCGAGACTGAGTCACGTCTTTCAGATGGTGACGTTAAAGGTCGGTCCCAGACGTAAATAATCATATCTGATTAATACACGTCTGTAAAAACCCACTTACACAGTACACACACACATGCATATAGGGGCCTGATGTATGTAAACGTAACAATAATGTTAGATGAAACGTAACTGTAAACATGAAACAGTATGAACATGCTGTACATGTATGTATGTCTACAAAGAGCCTAATATCATATCCTAAGACCTACATGCAATATAAATCATATTGATTTTATGCTTTTATCATACAGGAAATATAACATGTATGCTACACACCTATCATGGTATGATACATGTACAATGTAGCTCTGGTTGCTTGGACAATATTGCAATCTCAGTAAGAGTGATCTAACTCATGATATTAATACAAAATCAACTACATACATGTTTACAATTTGCAAACAACTACATGTACATTGTAATAAATCATTTTCTTCTCATTTGGTATTCAATGGTAATATGGGGCATACATGTGTATCATTCATAATCACTGCATATTTTACAGCATGGTACATGTACATGTAGGCCTTTCACTTGTAGATTGCATGCAATATGGAGCTTATTGCTTCAGAAACTGCACACTGACTCACTAAATCCTTTCCTTCTAACTTAATCTATTTGAGGCTCCTACATGTATACAGCCAACAGTACATGTAAATGTAATAAAGTACATTTTGTCAGGTGTACAGTCAGGCCAGTAAAAAGTCTTTCTGTACAAAAATGAATGAATGAGCCTATCTGTACCAACAAAAATGCCGAGTAGTGTCACAGGAAAATATAATAATTTTTAAAAGCATTAGATGTACCGAGTACAGACTGGCGTTTTCAGCCTTGCGCAACTATAACCTAGCATGATGCATGTGAACCTGAAAGAGAGAGACACCTGGGGGAGTCATTACTCTTTTTAATTGCCTTACAAGCTGTCGCTTCTTATGCTGATATAGGCACATTGTATCAATGACTCATGTACACGAATATTCAGTGCATTATCGATGCCTACATGTACATGTATATACCGATTGTTACTTGATTTACCCCCAGTCACACGAATAAGACTGACAAATGAACGACATCAGACTGAACAAAACATTACATAACCCACAATGGCAAAGAACCGGTCGGTTTGACTTTGGAGTCAGTCTGGAGTCAGTCTGGCAGTGTGAGTGAGGTATTTAGTGTCCATTACACAGAGACTGTACTTGTCACTTCTTGAGCTGAAATAGGCACATTGTAACAATGACGCATACATGGTGGTCCACAAGGGGTTTTAACTTGTCACAGCGACAGGTTTGAATTTTGCAACTCAAGGTTCGAAAATCAGTGACAGGTTAAGATTCTTAAATAATCATTTTCAAACCAAATTCTTTGTGAAAAATTAGTCCTAAATTTGTTTCAAATGCTTCAAAATATGTCTGATAGTGCACCAGAAAGCCTCAGAGAACCACAGAACTTCCAGGGCCCTCAAGCAGGGTCTGGACTCCGGTCACAAGGGACTTTGAACTTTGCATACATCAGTTAATAATACTTTTTCCCAGTGCGATTTTACATGTTTGAATTTTTGTTTGTGGAACAATCTGCGCATACATTCATCACTGCATGTACACTGCTGATACATACATGTAGGAAACAACATTCACCCAATGCTGCTAAGCAAACTGTGAAATTTATTCACTACACTTTGATTAGTTGTCACACCTCTTAAAAAGGTCACACTGCTAAAAAAAGACTCAACTTAAATTCTAATCAAGAGAGGCACAATGTAGACCTCAAGCTGGGTGCATCTTAAACATGAGTGTACCAAGATGTAAACCTAATTTATATCACATTACAATAATAATTTTTCTATCTTTCCTGCACCTCATAAATTCTCATATTCCATTTTCCTTTCAAAGAAAGTAAAACAATAATAATACACATGTTTACCACATCAAAGGGCACTAGTTCCATAAATTTTGCATATTTTATATTCTAAATCTGAAGTATTCTGGAACTTCACTTGTTGAGTTTCCTGAACAAGTGCTTCCTTCCTTTCCATAAATATGAAATATTAAGTGTGCTGATTCATGACAGAGCAGAGCAATGCACATACTGCACAGAATACCCAAGATGGATATTAAAAACCATTTGGAAGACCAGTTATCAATCCTGCTAATCTAATACCCCTTTCAAACCAAGCACTTACCTGGAGAAGTTCCCCGCGTAACTCCTAACTTACACGGGGAAAGGTCCGGTCTGAAAGGAACAAGGGAAAAGTTACCCACGTAAAGCTGAAGAACTTCCCCCACGTAACTTCTCCACCTACTGAGGTAGAGAACTTACGCGGGGAAAGAGAGTTTCAGCAGGTAAGTGGTCAATTTGAAAGGCGGGCGGAGAACTTCCCTGGTGAAATACATGTACGTCAGAGATCAATTATCACTTCCGGCCGATCACACTATGATCCCTTTGACTTTCATTTTAAAACCCCACGCGAAAACACAAACACGCACGCCAAGAATCTGACCTGACTTCCGGCCAATTGAACATGGAATTCGTAACCGATGGCAACTTTCCCGGGGAGGTGAGGTCGGTCTGAAAGGTGCTCCTGTACTTCTCTGGATAACCTCAGGAATTTGTGCTCGTAAAATATGGAGGTTTTCATCGGGGAAGTTAAGCAGGGAAACTGGTTTGAAAGGGGTATAAGGCTAAGCTATCACAATTGGCATCTCTCAATTATCAACATCATCATGATCATCATCTACAACATAGTCATCTTGGACATCATAAACAACACAATCATCATGAACATCATTTATAATCAACATTATGATAATCCCCAAATTTGGTACACATTTCACAGAAAGTGCTCATTCTGTTTCCCATACAAAAAGTAAGAAAATGAAGTTGCATACTACAGTATAACCACCCCTCCTTGACTTTCAACAATCCTCATCCTTGGACAAACATCCTACCTAGGAAAATATCCAACAAGCACACAGAAAACTAACCCTTATCGAGGTAAACAAATGAGATATATGTCAGCTTTTCTAAGAGCCCTAGTACTATTCCTAAGGAGAGAGTTTTCTGCAAGGGGGGGGGGGGGGGGAGAGGTGAGTGGTAATCTGAAGGGTAGTTGCCAAGTTTAGTTACCAGTTACCACCCATAACATAATTAGTTTGAAGGTACTTAGTCTGAAGTCCACCTTTGAGACTAAAGGGTAGACCTATAGATCATTGTGAATACTTGTTGGGGATACCTGATAATTGTCTGAACCAGTGGCGTAGCAAGAGTCCAGCCATTGTGGGGACAACAGTCTTACTCGGAAAATGAAATGCGAATTTACACGGCCACATATCAGGGGGAGAGTGCGAGTGGGGGTCAATGTCTTCTTTTCTTGTCCTTTTCTCCTTCTCCCTTTCTTTTTTCTCTTTCCTCTCTTTATTCCCTTTTTCCCTTTATCACTGGATGGGGAGGGCGGGGGGGGGGGGGGGGGGGGGGGGGGGACATGCCCTCTGTAGCTACGCCACTGTTCTGAAACAATAGATGAAGGATATAAAAGTTACTTACCCTACAACTAAAAAGGAGATGGCTGTCCCAGCAAATGCAAATGTAAGGATAGATCCAAGGTTCCGAAAGAAGTGTCTCTGGATTTCATTATAAGGAGGAGAAAAAGAACAATAAAGTATCTAAGTAACTCAATACAGCAATTCAACTCTTACAAAAGACTCTTATGAGCTATCGTGTTCATGATAGCGCAATATTGTGATATTGTTTTTTTACAATAGCTATCGTTTCACACCAGTTTTGCTACTTTCGCTTCTTCATGTGGATTTGGGTCAATCTTTGTTCGAGTTTCACCCCTTTCGCTTCTTTCACTTGAGCAGCGGGTGTTCTGTTTGTTTACAAAGCAATAGGAGTACAAATGTATTTAGAAAATTCGGTGCAAACTCCTTGGCCCGAATTCACGAAAGAGGTTTATCTAACCCATGGTTCAAACCTCCATAAGCGTAGTGCACGCATCTCATCATGTCCAATGGGCAGATAGTAATGTGCTTTTAATACATACGCTTATTTACGCTTATTTTAGTCCACGGCAGAGGTTTAAACCATAGTTTAGACCATGGTTTAAGATAAAACCTCTTTTGTGAATTTGGGCCCTTGAGTACATGTACAAGTTTCCGATTTCCCAGGATTTAACATAAAGAAAAAATTGACCTACCTACCCTATTTTTCTATGGCCAGTTACTCCAATACAACCTTTTTTTGAGAGGTGGAGGAGTACAAGTAACTTATTTTCAATCATTTTCTTGAGCTAAATGATAAATCTATTACCCTAAACTAAACAAAACTAAACTAAACTGAATACAATGTACGTACAGTGTCACAACTAAAAAATTGCCTTCTTATGCTTCAATCCAAAAAAGATATATTCACATGGCACACTATACTATACTATGTAAACTTACTCTTTTCAAGCTGTACCCGGCATAGAATATGATTGGTGGCAGAAGGATGTTGAAGAAGATCTCAGGATCAAATTGAAGCTGAATGGAAAAAGGATGTTAAATGTCTTAAATAAAGTTCCATTAGGGTAAAGATAGACACAAAATGCATTGAAATTTGTATTATTGATGTAGACTTTCATCACAACTTAGCAAAGCAATACAAAGTTAATGTAAATGTGAAAGAAAATGAATAAAAACATAAATCTTTATTTCAGAGAAAATTGAGTACTGGTAAAAGTGAAAAAATTACTTGGGACCTTTCTCATTCTTCTTATGTTAGTTTGGAAGAATATCATATATGAAATGTACATTGGAAAGGATTGCTCTTCAAATGCCCTGATATTTGAAATATAAAAAGAGCCTGATCTAGTAGAAATCAGGGCAATAACCTTGCCAGTTGCCACCAACCTATACTACAGAAGAACCTGCTTTAGCAACCACCTGTATAGCAAGATAATGTGTTTTGTTTCCATTGAAACAATTCTCCCTATCGCATATAGCCGATATCAGCCGATATCAGCCGATATCAGCTCCCGATGGCGATATCGGGGACAACGATGTTGGCACATATATTTCCGGTTCCAGTCTATAGCTATAGTGAGCATACACTGATATTTCCTTGCTTTTTTGTGCGTGATTGTTCTGCTGAAAACACTTTTTTCATCTTCGGCTCACCATCCCACATTGGGTGGCTTCACAGAAGAATCCCATTTAAATATCAACTGTATAAAAACACGATTATTTGCTAGATTAGGAACAAAAGGGAGTTTTTGCTAGGCTGACCACGTCTTCTAACACATTGTCAATGACGCTCCGGCCGGACCCGGAAGCTCAGTTGCCAGCAATCACATGCCCAAAAATAAGAGCGCCGCATGCGTTCGGATTCGGAGAGCTATATGCGATACGGAGAATTGAACATTGTGGTAAAGAAAACCTGTTTATGAAGACAATCTGCCTAATAAAGATTGCTTCTTATTATATCTCCCTTGGATGGCCTTTCTGTACAGATTGGACTGTACTTCTCACGGGGTCCGCTCGCTATTCATAAGGACCACTATTCATAGAAAACCGCTAATCATTTAACACGCGTTATGAATAGCGGTCTTTATGAATAGTTATGAATTGTGGTCCTTATGAATGGAGGTCCTTATGAATAGCGAGGTAATTTGTCTATGGTTTGCTTGCTATTTTGAAGGACCGCTATTCATACAAAAGCGCTATTCAATAGTCACGAGTTATGGATAGCAGTCCTTATGAATAAGCGGTCCTTATAAATAGCGGTCCTTATGACTAGTGAGGTTACCCCCTTCTCACCTCGGACCCAAAGTCTCTGGACTTTGCTTGGATCCAACCCATTACGCTGTCTCTTATGTAGAAAAATGTGACATATCTGCCTTTAGAATAAAGATTGCTTCTTATTATGTCTCCATTGGACTGCCTTTCTGTACAGATTTGACTGTACTTCTCACCTTGGCCCCGAAGTCTCTGGACTTTGCTTGGATCCCACCCACCACGCTGTCTCTGATGTAGAGAAATGTGACGTTGGTCTCGTTTTCTCCATACTCCTCCTCGTAGGTTAAATGAAGGTACAGATCCATGGGCGCGTCAACCTCCCCACATGACCCTTTCTGATATGAAACCATTGATGCCTCTCCGCTGCCCTTGGAAACATAGTAAACTATTACTCCGACTATTACACCTGAAAAAGAATAGTCCATAATAATGCAATTAGAAGCATGTTAACCATCTACATGTACAAGAAATCGCTGCTTGTTGATAAAACACGAAATAATGGCAACTAATAATAAATTTAATATTTCTTTTGTTTATATCATTTATAATGCTTATTTCCAGTTCATAAATGGCCAACATGTAGGCAATTCATAATTAACAGTACAATTAAAGGCAAAACACTATTTGAATAGGCCTACATGTAGATACGCTTGAAAAAAAAATGATAGCTTGACTAGTAATTTCTTCCAGACCTGCATGCATAGAACAGCAACTTAAGTTCTAAACATTCAATCTTTGCATTAAAATCAATTCAACAAAATTTTACGTCCCTTTTTTTTTCAATGGAGTTTTTGTTACATTTATTAAGTACAATTCATCAACTGTTCCACTGTACTAAAATGAACATTCCAGCACTCCAATATGCTTGCTTTAGCCACCATCGAAAACAAAACCCCCCATGCCCCCCCCCCCCCAGACCAGAGGTGAAGATTTGTTCGAAATACTAAAATCAGGGCTGTCAACCCTCCCGCATTTTGAGGGAGTCTCACGCCACGACGCTAATTCTCCTGCCGTCCAGCGCCAAAGCGGGAGACTCCCGCCACGACGCCCTTCCTCCCGCTCTCCCACCAAGCATGTAAATCTCCCGCTTTATGAAAAAACCTCCCTCCAAACAAACGTGTAAAATGATAGCTTGTCAGAGATTTTTGGATTTCAAAAGAGACCCCAAAATGCTGAGGACCTTTTTTTTTTTTTTTTGCTTGTCAGAGATTTTTGGACTTCAAAAGAGACCCTAAAAATTGGAGGGCAGGCGAGAGAAAAAAATCACGAATCTCCCTCCAAGCAGTTCCCAAAGTTGACAGCCCTGCTAAAATAGACAAAGCATTGGAGGGGCAGAGCATTGTTCACAAACAACGCTTGCCCCTCCAATGGCAATGCTTTATCTATACCAAACGAATTGACACTTCTGCCCCACTCACACTTATGCGAGGTTATTGGAGATATTAATGCCTCTGCCCCACTCACACTTATGCGAGGTTAATGGAGATAACCTCTGCCCCAGACATCTAACTTTATCCTTGGAGTTGGACAACTACCCCATATAGGACAATTACATGCAGATGAACTACCTTTTTATTAATTACCCCTATTTGTTTACCCCCGATTTCCTTGGTCACAACTCATATTTCATTCCATTTTCATTTTCCAATTAACAGAGTGACAGAACTCCCCTTCACCTCTTCTCAGCTCCCAGCCCATCAAACTCACCGTAGATCATCGCCAGTCCAGTTTCGTGCATGAACCTGAACCGGTGATGTTTGAAAAGCCATGTAGTGAGAATGGTTATCACCAGCAAGATCAAAAACAACAACAAATTCAGCGAGTCCTGACGATGTTGTTTCTCCACAACCTGCTCTGCAACTTCGCCTGGATCTACTTCACAACTGGGGCTAACTGTTGTCGACTGAGATCTTCCATGATTCACCCACAGCAAAATGTTGACAGCAGTTAGAGGCCATCGAGTCCAGCGGCTCCGGCTGAAACTGAAAGTGGCCATGTTTTTCGCGAAGCCGCGCCGGTGGATACACCTTCCCTTCGCGAATTTACGCTATCGATCACACGTGAAACGTGTTTACTTCCGGTATACTATAATCGATCAAAGAAAAATGTGATAGCAGTTGACTCATAAATTTTCCATATTGATAAATCTAGATAGTTTAGGTCTCTAAAGATTATTATGAAATAATTAAATTTACACAAAACAATACAACATTTTACCGACTACAAAATTTCATTAATATTTGAATAAATCCAACCTTATGTTATGTGAAAAATTCCAACTTTATTTTTCTTGAATCTAAGTATTATTTAAATTTTTTTATTTTAGTTTAAATAGCAAGATGATATATTATTTTAGAGATGATCTAGCAATCACTCATAATAATTAACAGCAAGATCCTAGCACTAATGTTTTAAACGTCACTTTAACGTGGAAATAATACTCCCACTTAGCAGGGCCAACACAGTTATGGAATACCACGGTGCATGCTTGGGCAGAAATGACCAATTCTAGGATTATTTCCACAAAGTGTTTACAAAAGTTTCAAATTTACGAAACATTATATAGGCATATCAAGGAGTTATCACAGAACTCCTTGGGCATATATGCGCCTGTTCACTAACGTACGAGATGCGATAATCCCCAACCCCCTCTCAAATTCTGTTGTCAAGCTTGGAATTTTAGAGTCTTTTTTGGCAAAACAGTGGACTCGATCAGTCGATGACTGAAAAAGTTTGGACGTGGTGGTTTCGTTTTAACCCTACCACACAATTAAAGTCAAAAGTGAGGACAACTTCATTCTTTTTTAAAAAGGTAATCTTGTCGGAAAATTTGGTTTACCCCCTTTAGTCAAAATGATCAAGGGACGTCCCTGCATGGGTGTGTAATAACCAATAATATAGATATAAGAAAGGGTTATTATTATGTTGCATGTCTCAAACAGTCCTGACACCCCCAACCCCCAAATACAAAAAAATAATAATACATAAATAAAAATTTAAAAAAATAATAAAATAAAAATAAATAATTAAATTAAAAAAAATAAAAATAAATAAATGAAAATTAGAAAAAATAAATAATAAAAATACATAAATAAAAAAAATAGAAAATAAATGAATTAAATAAATGAATAAAATAAAAATACAATAGATAAAGAAAGAAGAAGAAGAAGAAGAAGAAGAAGAAGAAAAAGAAGAGGAAAAAGAGGAAAGACTAAGAAGAAGCAGAAAAAGAAGAATTAAGGAGGAAGAGGAGGAAAAAGAAGAAAAGTTCTCTCATTGTGAGAAACATTTGTAGTAAAAAAAAAAAAGAAAGAAGAAAGACAGGATGAAGATTCTACTCCATGCCTCCTGGATGCACGTGCCCCCTCCAAATTCGCCTGACGACGTATGCAAGCATGAAGTACAGCTAGAAGGGGGCGTGACCACAATAATCGTGATCGATCCAATGGAATTTGCAGACCGATATGGAACTTCTTGAACTTCTTTAATTCTTATGGGGCCCGTTGCACAAAACTTCTTTAACTTCTTTAATTCTTATGGGGCCTGTTGCACAAAACTTGCGTTTAATCGCAACTTCGAAAAATCAAACGCAAGTCCTTAATGCACACTTCTGATTGGTTGAAAATAAAGTTGCATTTGATTTTCCCAGAGTTGCGTTCAAACGCAAAGTTTTGTGCATGGGGCCACATGATCATGCAAAAGATTGACATACATTTTAGAACAGCAGTTAAAGCACTCTATATCTCCGGCATTTTAGAAATACTGTATTTAATACAATAAACAAAATTTTAATGAACGTTTTCCTAATTTAAGAGAGAAATCTAGAACGAGAAAAGCAATAAAACATGCCTAATTCAATATCTTTCACAAGTTTAAGAGAAAGTGAGTTTATGAAGATATTGAAGAAAAAAAAATCTAGATTAAAAAAATAAGATAAAAAGAACTGAATCTTATTTTATTTAATTGTATTCTTTTCGTTTTAAAATGCACGAACAGAATTTTCCCCGAAATTGTCTTAAACTGTATTGCTTTCCTAGTTTATTTCAGCTTGAATATTCTCCTGCAAACTCATATAATGGGGAACATGCCCTTCTTACTCGAATCCTTCCTCTTTATCCCCTCCTCCCCCCCCCCCCCCCCCCCCCCCGCTTTCTCTCTCTCTCTTTACCTCTCTCTCCATCTTCACATGGGCCGCAGAACCGGGGGGGGGGGGGGGGGGGGCTGCAGCCCCTCACTTTTTTTTAGCAGACACGTTTCATAAAATCTTGGGAAAAAGGTTCGAAAATTGTCATTGAGTGAAATCAAATCAGCCCCCCCCCCCCCCTTTCAAACACGCTCCACGGCCCCTGCTTCATGGTCTCTCCCATCTCCCTTTCCACAGGCCTTCCCTCTCTCTTTCTTTCTGTCCCTCTCCCTCTCTCATCTCTTTCTCTCTCTCCCCCCTATTTTTCTTTTCTTAAGGCAGTAACCAGATACATACACTTTAATTCTCATTAACAACATGTAGAGCCCTGGAAAAAATTATTAGACCAGCTCCATTTTGGGGTATATGAATAGTGTTCACTGTCTATGGAAGTAGGAAAACTACAGCCAGGACAAATTGTCTCGCACAAATTTCCCCAGACAATTACAACACCCTTTCTTCACATGAGAAAGAGTTTTTGGACCACCTAATAGACTATATATGTCTGAGAGGATGAATTTCAAGTGTTACTACTCTTGGTCTGAACACCATAGCCTTCTCATTATTCTACTGAGACCAGTGCATGTGACATAAAAATTAAAGGTATTAGAAAATTAATTTTATGAAACAAAAAATCATTCTTGCAGCATGAATGAGCTGCTGTGAGGGGAAAAAAAGGGCAACACCTTGTTGACAGAATGCCACAAGGCATGGCTGCTATCATCAAATGTAGCAATTTTCCACCAAGAACTGAGAACTGAACAAACTGCCCCCAGAGGAGTGGACATGGCTTTACGAGAAAATCAGGCATACCCCCTGGACAATTATCTCTAGACCACTTGTCACATTTTTTCCAAAACCACTACCCCTGGAGAATATCCCTGAGGACAGTTAGCATCTAGGATATTTACATTCTGTTAGTTGTTCTGAAAGTTCTATCCGTTGGGGTGCCCTTAGAAGTAATTGTCCTTCAGCGAAAATTATCAGGGGTTGATTGTCCTAGGGGCAATTACCCTGGCAGTAATTGTCCTAAGAATAGTTATTACACGAGCTAATTGTTTCGGGGAGTATTCATCCACTCATTATGAGATAGCTAGTAGAAATCATTCTGAAAATTCAATTACTGATATAGCCAACACTTGCCATATAGACCTTTACTAGAAGCTGGTCTAATAATTTTTTCCAGGGCTGTATAGTAGTATATTTAAAATGTATTTATTCAAATGGCAGGAAAGATAGCACATGTGTTGTAAAATGAGTCACTGCAATAATTTCCAAGAAAATTTGCGGATGCGATACTTTCACTCTTGTTTGGCACAGAATCACGTGTGTTGTAAAATGAATCAGTGCAATAATTTCCAAGAAACCATAATTTGCGAATGTGTTACTTTCACTCTTGTTTGGCACAGAATCAAGAGTGAAGTGGAATTCACAAATTTGTTATCAAATGTTCAATACAATGAAAAGCACATCTGTAACAGCAGGAGTGAATCCAGGGGGTTCACAGGGTTCTAGACCCCTTCTATTTTGATTTGATTTTTTTTTAGCTTGTTAGTAATTTTTAGGTGTAAATCAACCTCCAAAATATGATAAGCATTTTTTTCTTTCATTCTTTTTTGTTTTTTTAATCTTTAAATACTTCGTTTTAAATTTTGTTTTTTGCTTATCCGGCATTTTAGGGATTGGACACCGCTTTTTACAAATCCTGCTCACCTGTACTGGCTATTTCCCCTCTCCTTTCATACTGTCCAAATATTAGCAAGTCGTAAAACATTATAGCATCAATAAAGCTATCATACAAATATCTATGTCCAATATTTTAAAAATCCGAACTATTCTTCACAGAAAAGTTTTAATTACATTTTCATTATTTTTTTTTATGACCCTGAATGCTCACTGGACTTTATTTTTTTTCTTCTTCAGAGAATAAACAATTTGATATCAAAATTTTATACTAGACAATATGGATATCTGGGAATTTGATTCACATTAAATGTGCATTAATTTTTACTAGATCAGGATTACTTTCAATGTTAAATTCTCAACGAAAATCAGGGTTGAATATAAAATCATGATTTTAAAAAAGAACATTACAAAATCAGATTTATTTGATTTAAATTAATGTGATTTTTTTTTTTATAGTTATTAAATAATTAATTACTTAATTACGTTGCTCCTATAGAAAAGAAACATATCATTTTGGTAGATCTAATTATTCTAATATCAGACATTATTTGGAGTACAAAAAAAAACCTCTCATTTGGACGATTCTTTTTGGCCAAAAAATTAAAAAATCATACAATAATTTTTGAGAGATTCATTTTTGTTGCATCAACAAAATCAACACAAAATTAATTATGTATTTCTTTGTTTCTTATAAATAAAAATCAGTGATTTAAAAAAAAAAAATCAATTTGATTTAAATCGTGCCAACCCTGACAAAAATAAAGTCTAGAAATGGTTCTACTGCATCCTCAATGGTCACTATTCTGAGTTTGACCTCATTATTATTCTCCAAGACATGGACTTACAATTGCGACATTACACTCGGCTGAATTGAAATGGTATGAAGTCAAAGTCCTACTTCTCACATACAAAACACTCCAGGGCAAAGCCCCTTCATATCTATGTGAACTAATCCATCCATATGTGACCCTCCACCACAAAACGACCAATAAGTCGGAAATTTGGGGTTTTAAAATTTCAGCAGTTTGAAAGCTTAGATTCTAAGCTTTAAAATTATATATAACTTGTCTTGTATAGACTAAGCAAACCCTTATAAATTACAATGAGAATGTCAACGTGTCAGACAGGCTAATGACCAAAACAATAGAGAAAACGGGCTCTAAAAGAAGAGCGACCATTTAAGAGCGCCTAATCTGTGTCCTATTGTTTGTCGCACAAAAGGTTGAGTCAAAACTCCCTAGCATAAACTGTGAAGTACTAATTGGATTTGGTTGAAACTTTCCATACCTTCAGAATAGATATATTTCTTTGCTTCTTTAGAATTTGAATATCAGACAGTGCATGGTTTTTAAGCTATACCAGAAAAGCGATGTGAAGTACATTCCCAGCAAGTTGACACAGAAAGTTTCAATGTCCAGGAAAACATGGTCATTTTGAATTAGAGTAAAAACATATTTCAACAAGATATTTTAACCTGAAATTTTGTCAGATGGTAGATTAATAAATGAACTTTCAGAAAATACAAAAAACTTAAAATCAAAATTCCTACCCCAAACCACCTTTTTCAGCTGTTTACTCTAAAACTCCCATTGCGACTTATTGGTCGTTTTGTGGTGGAGGGTCACATGTGTTCCAGCCTGCACTCTCCACTCCCTGAGCTACTATGGACCCATCCTATGGAACAACCTACCCCTCCATGTTCGTAACGCCCTGACGGTTGATTAATTCAAATCATTTCTGAAGTCATTTATGTTTCCAATAGTCTGTTAATTAGGGGTAACCTCACTAGTCATAAGGACCGTTATTTATAAGGACCACTTATTCATAAGGACTGCTATCCATAACGCGTGACGAAATGAATAGCGGTTTTGTATGAATAGCGATCCTTCTGAATAGCAAGCAAACCATAGACAAATTTCCTCGCTATTCATAAGGACATCCATTCATACGGACCACTATTCATAACTACTCATAAGGACCGCTATTCATAGCGTGTGTTAAATGAATAGCGGTTCTTATGAATAGCGAGCGAACCCGGTTAATTATATGATTAGTTTATGTTAAATAATGTAATTTCTTACAATAAGATCTTAATTACTCAATTATATCATTGTGTTAGTAACTTAATAACCATTTATTATATCTGAATTATTTCATCACTGTATCCAATATGAATATCTGTTAAACTACCTGAATTATTTACTACAAATCTTTAGATTAATCATGTAATATTATTAATTGCATTACTGATTGTTGTAAAGCGCATAGAACAGTAAAATCATACCTGATTTTGTTATTTGCTAAATAAATTTATGTGTCTACCTATTATTGCTAGTTTGGTCCAAACTACGCTACCACCGAGAAACTAAAAGTCACATTCGCGCACGCCCCACCCCCGTATGACGCCTTCCCATAGTCACATGCGCGAGCGCACGCCCGCCATCTTCCTCTAACGAGCTGCCAGAGACAACGTTTAGGACATGTTGCAGGGCAAGGAGAGGGGACGGAGGGAGGGACATAGGTAGATACATAAATTTATTTAGCAAATAACAAAATCAGGTATGATTTTACTGATTTACTACAATAAATTAATGTATCTACCTATTATTGCTAGACTAGCACGGATAAAAATCCGGGGTGGCATGTCCCAAGGGAAGAAGACTAACGGGGGTCAACGGCAGAAGATGCCGCCCTCAAAGACGAAGTTGCAAACTGCACTTCTCCTGAAGGAATGTCCTTCAGATAAAAAGAAGTGAAAGAGTTAGGAGACCGCCAAAAAGCGGCCCTCAAGATGTCTTCTAGGGCAATGCCCTGAAAAAGCGCCCAAGAAGTACTAATGCTTCTGGTATCATGCGCTCTAGGTTTGCTATCCGCGAGAAGGGCCTCTGGGCCAGCGGCCTGGATGGCCTCGACAATCCACCTAGAGATGGATTCTCTAGAAGCAGGGGAGAAAGGTTCGCGAGTAATGAGAAAAAGTTGCTCGTCCGAGCGGCAATCTTTGGTTCTGTCTAAGTACCATTTTAGCGCCCTCACCGGACACCAGACTTTGTCCTCCTTGACTGAGGAGAAGTCTGACAGGGGGCTGAGAAACACCTCAACCGATCCGGAGGAAGCCGTCCGGTTTTTGGCTACAAAGGAGGGCTTGGGGGTAAGGGGAACACCTTGCCTTTCCCAACGGATATGACCAGGAGAGGTACAAAGAGCATGAAGAGAGCTTCTTCTTTGCCCTGAAGCTATGGCGATAAGAAAAATGGTCTTGACAGTCACATGATGGAGAGAAGCCTTGCTCATCGGTTCAAAGGGGGGCTTTGATAGCGCGTCCAGAACCTTAGGAAGGCTCCAAGCAGGAGACAGCTTTGGATTTGCTGGTCGTTGTAGGAAAAACGATCTCAGCAACTTAGTCAGGTAATGGGAGCTAGAAACTCCCGAGCCGTCCGGAAAGCCAACATGAATGGCAGCAATGGCAGAGCGGTATCCACGGATAGTGGAAAGAGATCTACCCTTATCAAATAAGGAGATCAGAAAATCTGCAATAGTGCCCACAGAAGCCTCACTGGGTGAAACCCCGAGGTCTTCACACCAAACTGAAAAGGCCTCCAGACGGGAGTTGTAAAGAGATCTAGAGGAATCTCTACGACTCTGGACTATAAACTGAGAGGCTCTCTCAGAGAGTCCCGAAGCTCTAGCGTCTCCCCCGATAACGGTCAAGCGGTCAAGTGAAGGACCTCGGGCCGATGATGGAGGATCCCGGACAGAGGCTGGGACACAAGGTCCGGCCTCAGTGGAAGTGGAAACGGCTGTCCCGCCAGGAGGGACAGGAGTAGAGGAAACCAAGGTCTCCTCGGCCAGCGCGGGGCTACTAACAGGACCCACGCTCGATCCTCCTTGATCTTTCTCAGAACCTGAGGAATCAAAGGAAACGGAGGGAAAGCATACCCTCGAAAATGTCCCCAATGGAGAGCAAAGGCATCGAGTGCCCAAGCCTCCGGGTCCCGTACCCGAGAACAGTACCTCGGAAGACGGTGGTTGAGAATGGTCGCAAACAGATCGATCTCTAGCGGCGCCCAAGTAGCGCGGGGAAGATCGAAAACCTCCTGATGGAGGGACCACTCGGATGGGAGACACTTGCCCCGGGACAGAAAGTCTGCTATAAGATTCTCTTGTCCGGGAATGTAAGAGGCTATCGGGACAATGTTGTTTGTCCGACACCACCTCCATAACTGGGCGGTAAGAGAGTTCGGGGAAACTGAACGAGTTCCCCCCTGACGATTGATGTAGGCAGCAACCGTGGTGTTGTCCGTAAGGATAAGCATGGAGTGCCCCACAATCGTGCGCCTGAATTGGCGGAGCGACATGAATGCCGCCAGCATTTCCAGTACATTGATATGGGGAAGAGTGTGCAGATGAGACCAGTCCCCCGAAATCATCTCGTCCCCACAATGGCCGCCCCAGCCCAGAAGGGACGCATCCGTCAAGATGGACACTGACGGAAGAGGGGTGCGGAGAGGCTTGCCTCGAGCAAGAAATGTCTCGTATGCCCAGGGGGCGAGAAGACGTCTGATCTCCCTCGGTAATGGAATCCATACTCTGAGAGAGTCTACGCTCGGCGAAAAGAACTTCAAAAGGTGCCACTGGAAGGGCCTCATCAGAAGTCTGCAGTCTGGCAGTACCTCCACTAGACTTGCGAGGTAGCCCAGAAATTGAAGCCAGCGCTTGGCCCGTATCTTGCGAGAAAGACGCAAGGACCGAGCAGCTGACGTAATCGTCCGAATTCTGTCGCGGCTGGGGCGGGCGACCTGATTCAGGATGTCTATCTCCGCACCTAAGTACACTGGGGTACGGGTGGGAGACAGCTCCGACTTCTCCCAGTTGACTATAAATCCTAGCTCCTGAGTAGTCTGGAGCAGGAGGTGCAACTGGTCTCGGAGCACAGGCTCTGAATGTGCTACCAGGAGCCAATCGTCCAGGTAGACAAAGAGTCGGAGACCGCGATTCCTTAGGAAGGCGGCTAGAGCTGACACTACCCGGGTGAAGACACGGGGAGCTGGTCTCAGCCCGAATGGTAGGGCACGAAACCTGAAAGTTTCGCCTTGGAAGGCGAATCCCAATAGATCCCGCGAGCGTGGATGTATCGGGATATGGAAATATGCGTCCTTCAAATCTAGCGAAATCGCCAAATCTGTCCGCTCGATTGCCGGCAGAATGGACGCTAGTGTCTCCATCCAGAAGTGTTCCGGAGGGATAAAGGTGTTGATGACCTTCATATTGAGGATCATCCTCAGCTTCCCCGAGCGTTTTGGGATCACAAAAATCGGGGAGAGACACAGATGTGGGTGGTCTCTCACCTTCTCTATAGCGCCCTTCTCCAGCAGCAATCGTATCTCGGCCGAGATATGCTGCTGATGAAGAGCGGACGAGACTGGCGGGCGGATACGGATGGCGCCGTGCGGGACGGGCTCTGCAAGTTCTATGAAGAAGCCGTCTCGCACGACTGAGAGAACGAAGCCATCCTCGGTAATTGCTTCCCAAGCGAGAAGGAAATACC
Organism: Heliocidaris tuberculata; assembly: GCA_025618425.1. Lineage (NCBI taxonomy): Eukaryota > Metazoa > Echinodermata > Echinoidea > Camarodonta > Echinometridae > Heliocidaris > Heliocidaris tuberculata. Next base: position 8,415,182 of record CM046850.1, read on the forward strand.
ATAGTCGTCCGCCTACCTGGTGATCCACTGCTCGGGGCGCACCCTCAAAAGGCCTGCTTGGGCTTGGCCGGAGCCTTGCCGCGGGCCCTATTACTCCCCTTACCTCTGGGAGAGTCCCTACCTCGAGCAGACTTGGGCTGCTGACCGGTAGGTAACGCCACGCGAGGTGGAGCCGAGCTCACCCGCTGATGGCGTGGGAGGGAGGGCACCGACGTCCTAGCCTTCGGCTTAGGAGGTTGAGCCGGCTGACGTGGACGGAATTGCCTCGACAATTCAGCCGCCTGCTTACGGGAGTCGATCTCGCGCTGAAGAACAGCGGCGAACTGACCCCCAAACAGATGCTCCCCCGACTGGGGAATCCCCGCCAAGAGGGAGGGGATATCCCTCTCCAGAACCCCTAAGGACGAGAGAGCAATCTCTCTCCTAGAGTTCGTGGCCTGGACAGCTGCAGCAGTCAGCTGCGACCACAGAGATCCTGTCAAAACAAGCAGGATCTCATCCAAAACCAAGCCGTCAGACTCGGAAACCTGAAGTTCCCGAGACCTGATCCTGAGGCTGATTAAAGAGCCTAGGTAGGCCGTGAGCCGCAGGCCAGATCTGGCGTGAGTCTCAAAGTCACGTGCCTGCCTATCCTTGGCTGTGTAACTCCTACTCTTGAAGTTCACGCCAAGTCTCGCCCCGACATGCCCGATGTCAGGCGAGAATTTCTTCGGTTGGAAAAACCCAAGTGAATCTTGGGGTCGGAAAGCGTATTCCTTGACAAAGGGACGCTTCCTACCAATTGAAGCCCCAGGCAGCGACGACTGTTCAGCTATGCCCTCATAGGCAGTCTTGAAATCGTCAGTAAGGGGTATCCCCGATGAAGGGGCCCTTTGCCTGAAGAGAAGAGAAGCCTGAGCCGAGTCCGGCTGGGCCGGCGGGAAAGTCTCAGGTAAGTATCTCTCCAAAAGAGCCTGCGCGTCAGCTGCCAAACCACGAGGGGGTTGGGGGACCGCACTGGCTTGTGACTCGGAATCAGAGTCAACATCAGGGTCGGCTATGTGGGAAACCTGGCCCCAGGGGGGCGGGTGCATCCACGAGCCGTAAGTCTCCTCACCAGGAGGGGCGCCAAGCGCCGCCGGAGTAGGAGCAGCTCTGACCGGGCGGCTCTGCGCCTGCCGGTATCGAGCATGACCCTCAAGGGGCCAATCATGACCGGATAGTATTGATCTGTCATGAGCAAGAGGCTTTTGACAGCCTGGAACCTGTAAATTAGGACCGGATATCGGCAAACCGGGGTCGGATACCGACAAACCGAGACCGGAAACCGGTAACTCGGGGTCGGATCTCGTCGAACCGGAACCGGGTATAACCGGGTCAAGGTTCGAATCACCCAAGTCCACGGACTGGTCAGTGTCCGAGGGGGGGGTCCGTGCCACCCGCGGTCGGCTGGGAGGTAGCGGGTAACCACCCGCTCTTCTCCACAACTATCTTCAAAAAACGAAGAAGTTCCGCCTGATCGACCGCCGAAGGAGAAGGGTCTGGCGTCTTGGAATAGGCCTTGCACTTCTTCCTAGTCGTAGTCATAGGTGTACCCGAGGCAACCTTGGACTTTGACTTAGAGAGAGACTTGGCCGAATGGTGCCCTTTGGACTTCTTGCAAGGGGGGGCAGAGCCCTCTGGCAAAGAAGTCGGCACCTCGGCCGTACCCGAGAGGCCGTGCTTGGCAGGGCGCTCGGATGATCTCTCACGGCTACGCTTGGCCCGTTTAAAACGGGGGGTAGCCGTCTCCGTGGTGACTAGGGCCGAGTCAGGGCTAGCCGAGTCACTAAGAGTATATAGAACATTGGACGGAGAAGCTCCAGCGTCTTTGCTCAGGTGGGAGCCAGTGGTCGGTGCCCCGACGGCTCCCCCTGAGCGGACATGAGTGCCAGTGGCCGGTAATCCGGCGACACTCACGCCCTGAGATCGGGGGCCAGTGGTCGGTAATCCGACGACCCCCTCGAGTCCCGACTGTCGTTGTAAAGCCGAGCCCGGCCACTGCCGGGCTAGCAAACAACGAGGTGCTTGTCCCTGTCCGAGACCCACTGATCGCAGGGGTCCCTAACTTACCTTTCGTCGACAAGCCTGGGAAAATAATCCCTGAACAAGACGACGATTTCACGCCCGTACCCCCCGGTAGTTAGTGTACTGCGTATCATCGGAGATGAAACCGTGAAACTAACTTCCGCCGTGTCAGCCTGCACACTGGCGGGGCCGGTACGGGTAACAGGATTCAAAGGAACAGACGAATTCATACTGATCCTGAAATGATAAGAAATAAGAGACAAGAACGTAAGGGTGTAAATAAATAATTAGCACGTAGTATTTCTAAAGAAAATACAAGTACGACTAAAAGCGTTACCTACGGAGGGAACAAAAAACAACACCCCGGGGGCTATGCACGAACAGCCAACAAGGGAAAACCCTAACGAAAGTAAACAAAGCGCTAAGCAGCGGATTGCTAGCCCAGCGAACGTGCGTAAAGCTATGTCGCCGGGAGGAACGAAAGGGGAAGAAAGGCGAGACAGAAATTGAACTAATTTCCTGTCTAACAAAAAAAAGTGACTGTGAAGTCCGTTCCACCAAATTAATAAGGATTAAAAGGAGAACGGAATTATTTGTCAAGCAGTATCAAAAAGCGCAAATTAGAGAAGAATCTCAAATTTTGGCGCAGTGACTTATCTTGATGTGTTTATTCTACGGCAGCGAGAATGAAAAGAGGAAGATGGCGGGCGTGCGCTCGCGCATGTGACTATGGGAAGGCGTCATACGGGGGTGGGGCGTGCGCGAATGTGACTTTTAGTTTCTCGGTGGTAGCGTAGTTTGGACCAAACTAGCAATAATAGGTAGATACATTAATTTATTGTAGTAAATAATTTATTATTATGCGCTATATAAAAATTTCTGTATTATTATCATTATAAAAAAATTACTTGATTATTCCACAGCAGGCAGCAGCAGTAACCAGGTAATAATTTCCAAAGTTCTTTGGAACTGCATAGAGACATACATGTACAAAATAACATGCACTATATAAGAATGATATATTATCATTATTATCATTATCATTATTATCAATTAAAGAGAAGAGCTAGCTCAGTCGGTAGCATCTGTCTGTCGAACTAAAGATCGGGGGTTTGAATCCACCCCAGGGGGATGACAGAAGCTTGCATTGTGTGTTAACGTGCCCCTCCTGTGTTTCATAGATGCAGGCTATGTTTCAGTGGAAAACACTCCATCCCTCAGATAGGATGTTAAATTAAGGCCCCATGTAAAGGGGAGTCACCACCTCTGCATGTTAAGAACCAACTGCACTATTTGTAGAAGAGTGGGGGGGAAAACCCCGGTGTAGTGGTACACCTGCACATCCCAATCAGCTATACCGGGAGGAGAGACCCGAGGGTCATGGTGATTCGGTTTGCTTTTCCCCTCCCATGCACAAATACTTAGTAAATTGAATATTGCATAGAAGTCTTGAAGATCTACCCGAATGCCTTGTTTTTCATTAGCTGGCAATCTTGGCATTTGTATTGTTCACTGAATTTTATTTTCCCATGCATTGCTTGATCATCATCAATAAGCTTTCATTCAATCTATTCGCTGAAGGACTCGGTTCTACCGCATCCTGAATGGTCAAAATCTTTGGGTGACCTCATTACAGTTCAACAATTTCTCGCACTCCTCGATCATCATCAATGAGCTGGCATTTAAACTGTTCACTAAAGGACTCTAGAAATGGTTCAATTGTATCCTCAACAGTCACCGTTCTATGTTTGACCTCGTTGCTCAATGAAGTGACCCCTTTCCCTTCAATCCCACAAGGCACTATGTTATCAAACCATTGCAGGTCGGTATTGCAGTTGAGGGCAAGGCCATGGCTCGTGATGTATCGGGCGCAGTGGATTCCTAGGCAATCAAGAAAAAAAAAAGAAATTGTAGTTTAATACAGAAAGGATGTTTATTTAAAAAAAAGAACATACTGCAGCTCAAGAGCAGAATTACATGGAACAAACAAGTATACATAATACTTAGGATTACAGAGTAAAATACTGTTTGATATATACAATTTCACATACTTTCGTGATTACAAAATTAGCCATTATATAGCAAAATAAGCATACAGATGCACAAAATAGAGGGAATGAATGTAAGAGAGAGAGAGAGAGAGGGAGAGAGAGAGAAAAAAAGAAGGAATACAATAGGGAGAGATGAGAAAAAGAATGAGAGTAATAGATAGAGGGAGAGAGAGAATCAAAAATGAATTATACATCATATTAAAGGAAAGTCTTTAACAAAATTAATATGGAAATATCAAATCACAAAAATTCTATGAATATTTTAAAGCCATTAGCTGAATATGATACATGTATTGGTGAAATTGGTGGAATTGATGAAAATTTTTGAATAAATACAAAAAATACATAACAATCAGAGCTTTCCTTGTTGCTCTATTTTTTTCTTCTTCAATCAAGTCAAACACTGAGGAATAAAAGATGGTATTAGATATTTGTAGGGAGGTAGATAGGAAAGAAAAATAATATTGGAAAGAATGTGTGATGAATTAGAATGTTTATTAAGAGACGGACGGACAGACTGATAGAAGAAGAGAGAGATCTATTGATAGAAAGATAGTTAGATAGATAGGTAGATAGATGTAGATAGATGTAGATAGAGCAATGAAGATACAGGTTTTTACATAGAGACTGTAATAGGTAGATAGATAGACAGGTAGATAGATATAGGTAGCTAGCTAGCTATATCTAGATAGCTACATGTAGATAGATATACAGATAGATAGATAGATAGATAGACATAGATAGAGCAATGAAGATCAGAGGCGGCCGAGTGTTGGGTTCGGACAATGAAAGTGGGAGGCACCTTTTGTCCCCCAAGCAAAAGGTGCCCCCCACCACTTCCACTGTCCGAGCCCGACGCTCAGCCGCATCTGATGAAGATACAGGTGCATACATAGAGACTGTGACAGGTAACATATACACTTTTTGAAAGGAAGAATATATGTGAGCAGGCTTTTTGGCAGAAAATAGTTTAAGCATGGTTGTAATTGACAAAAATATGGCTTTACCCAATTACATGGGGGTAATATGAGAGGACCAAAGCAACTTTGCAGGTTGACACATTCATCGGTCCATATCGAGTGAAATATGGTCTTATGACATCCCAGGGAGGTGGTTTGGGAGGACCAAAACAACTTTGAAAAATAGAAAGTACACATTAACGGATTACACTTGTCAGTACCCTTGCTGGGAGAATCTATTCTACGCATGGTCTTATTTTCTGAGATTCTGGCGAGACTGGCAAGAAGGTGGTGTGTGAGAGAAAGATATGTAAATAATTGTTTCAGATTCAAAGAAAGGATATTCACAGATGAATTGATAGATAGATAGATAGACAGATAGATAGATAGATGGCAACAGAAAAATACAGAGAGATTGAGAAGACTGACATATGATCATGTAGTATGAAAAAGAGAATATGTGTGAACAATTTGTGAACAAAGAGACTAACAAAAAGAATGTGCAAGAGGGATAGAAAAATGAGAGTCATACACTCACTGAGAGTCATACACTCACTGAGAGTGAGGTATGAGTTATGTGGAGAGAGAGAGAGAGAGCGAGAGAGAGATGAGCAAGAGAGAGAGGAGCAAAATAGAGAGAAAGAGAGAGAGAGAGAGAGAGAAACAGAGAGAGAAGTGGAGAGATATGAAAGAAAGGGAAAAGACAGGAAGAGAGAGGGAAATGGATACAAGACATAGGACAGATGAATAAGAAAAATAAGCCATGCAAAGTACAAGACCATCCAGAGAAAGATTAACCCTTTCAGGACAGGAATCAATTAAGGGGTAAATTGATCACATTTTGTTCTTCAAATTGGCAACAATATTTTTATTTTAGTGCCACATGGTTCTAATAAGGTGTAATGTCTTTGAAAACAATACACATGGTTAAGTATTTTGTCGAAAAGTTTTAAAAATTGCCAATTTTGATAAAAAACAATGATCTTGAATCTCTCCATGTGTTGCCAATTTAAAGATTTTAAAGCTTATTCTCCTTCTTAAAATTCCTGGCGTTGAACGCAATATGGCCATGCAACAAAAATGGACACAGAATGTGCAGAAATTTTTGCTCTTTCTACTCGTGCATCTGGTATATTTTTTAGAGCGCCAAATCAAAAGTTATTGAGCCAAACCACAAAATGTGGTCAATTTTCTCGAAAGTGTTAACTTCATACACTTCCACTTACCAATGGCAGCAATTTTGCTATCGCCCACCCACACTCCTGTATGAGGGGAGCACTGCCCCTCTACACCGAACGTACCACATGTCTTGATCACTATATCCTCAAGCTGCTTCACGTACCACCTTACGCTCTTCTGGTAATGGGTCAGGTCCAGGATGGGATAGGCTATGAGTTGGCCTGGACCGTGGAACGTGATCAGCCCTCCCCTCTCTGTCCGGAAGAAGTCGGCCCCGAGAGATTTGAGGTTCTCCTCGTCTGCAGACGTGTAGCCTTTTGATCTAATACCTGTCCAGTCAGGGAATGATGCAACTTTGTGATGAGCACAGTTTATTCATTAGAACGTTCAGATTACTTTGAAATTGCATAAATTTAAGTACACCCCTTGTGCTCAGTTGAATCTGGTTTCTGATTTATGGAGAGCCAAGTGTTAAGCCCCTTATTATGTAACAAAATTTTAAAAATCAATCCTGTCACGACATGAAAATGAGGAAGTGTTTTTTGATGACCTGATTTTTGTTCTTTTATTTGGTTACAGAATCATGTTAATTTCCATGGGAAGGAGTGCTGGACACTTGGTGCTTCAGAATTCAGTGGGCTAACTCTACCCACTTAGTTGGGGTATAATTCTGAAATTTCATGAATTATATAATTAAAAAATATAAATAATAATAATAATAATAATAATAATAAAATAATAATAATGATAATAACAATAATAATATTACGTGACATTAAGGCGAATCCTTTTATCTCAGCCTATTGTTCAAATTTGCCTTAACCCACATTCGCTTTTGCCTTGATGTCGAATTTCTATTGTAACAGAATAAACAGCAATGTTAGGAATTACCTGAAAGGGCAATCCAACCTTGGCAATAAGATGATTTGTGTGAAAGCAGAAAAATAAGAAAAACAGGATGGCGAAAGTTTGAAAGAAATCGGACAAGGACTAAGAAAGTTATGGATGTTTGAAAAATGAGATCACTACAACTATGCGAATCTCAAATTGGCAATTTGGTGAGTCAATTGTGACATTTTTGTGGACAACTCTCCCATTTGTCGTACACAAAAATATCATCAATTTGCGGTTTTCTTCGAGGCGCTTTTACCCTCGGGGCAGTAATCAAAATATATTGGAGATAGCATATTGTTATAGATCCTCATGAACGAACAGATCCTACTGAGTAATGCATTTTGAAAAAAGTTACATTTTAGTCATTTTGTGTGTTAGAGCGAATGGGAAAGTTGTCCACAGCTACATCACAGTGACATTACCTATTCGGCCAATTTGAAATTCCTATATGCATAGTGATTACAAGTTTACAACTTTCAAAAATTCATAACTTTCTTATTGCTTGTCCGATTTCGTTCAAACTTTCACCAATCTGCTTCTCTGATTTTTCCTCTTTCTTTCAAAGCAACTTGCTATAAAGGTTGGATTTCCCTTTAAGTCACAGATTTGCTTAGAATGATAATGATAATAATATTAAATAACAATAATAAATACTATTAATAGTGCAGACATTTATAACACGCAACATATCCAGCTAAAGTGGGTGCTCAAGGGGCTTATAATAATGGGTTGCCACTATCTCTATAAAAAAAAATTGAGAGAAAATGGCGACCCTTTCAGCACTGTACATTTACCTATCGTATAGACTGGGTTGTGTGTGCAGAGGAGAAGTAAATCTTGAGTTTCCTTATGAGCTTCACCTCCACCCGACTTCAGTAAATCTAGTTGCTGTCTAACCAATTTCTGCTGTATCTCCCATGCCCTTTTGTATTGTATATGACCCAAGTTGAGGACGGATACCAGTCTCCTTGAAGCCATAGCAGTCAATTACATTTCTGTAAATACTGGAGGAGGAAGATTTAAAAAAAATTGACAAAGAAGTGAAGAGGCAGGGTGGTCAAACATTTGTCAAACGTAGAGGGTCCCTGTTGTCAATTACTGGTACAGTATGTGACCTGTCCCAACAAAATGAGAAAGAAGTCGCTGGGCTAGAACCTTAGAAAATTGGGCAAATCTCGAAAAACTTCAATTAAAAAAAAAAAAATTCTTCAATGATTTGAATCCTCAATATTTCATGAATACTCCGCAAAAAAAAAAAAAGAGTCCTAAATATAACAGGAAAGGGTAGAAAAAACAGTTTTTCTGCAAGTATTTTTTTCGGTCAACTTGTCTATTTTTTCAGACAGCTGCCACGTGCCAGTGCGAAGAGAAAGCCACAAGCTAGGCCCCGCCCCTAGTTACGCGGGGCTTTGTTCATTGGATGTTCGCAGTCACGTGATCTCTGTAACAGAATTCGCAACAAGTACCTTTGTAATTGTCGTGTGCTACGATCGAGTTAACTAGAACAGAGTGAAAAGATGACTTTCAAACAACGACACTTTTTTACACGATAATAATAAGGGGTAAATTCTGTAACACTTTTAAAAGCCGAAAAGAAAAGAAAGTTAAGTTGGCCTTTTAACCAGAAAGAAGAGTACAAGTGTCGAGATTATGAAACAAGTGCATGATTATTTTTGAAGTTCGAGTTAACAGAGCAGGAACAAACGATGACTTTGAAGCTAAGTCGCAGTTTATCTTCATCTCGCTGTTTAAAATGATGATTAATAAGGATAACAAGCGGCCCATTCTCTAATTTGTTTAAAAGCCGAAAAGAAAAGAAATTTAGCTTTTTAACCAGACAGAAAAGGACCTGTGTCGAGATTATGAAACAAGCGCGTGATTAAGAAGGACAACAATAATCAATAATCGTCTCAAGCAGGAGGTGACTTAATCCTTGTTCTTTGAAAGGGGCGGATTCTATAACTCTTTAACATGGCGAAAGGAAAAGAATTTAGCTTTTAGAAACCAGTAGATTGTATACATTTTTTAAAAGGTAGAATGAACTAGGGCAGGGTAAAAAGATTTCTTTATTATGAAGCTGTTTTAAACCATCATTGTTTAATCTGGTAAAAAGTAAAGAGCGAACAGAAAAGAAAGTTGGCTTTCAAAACAGAATTAAGAAGAACTGTGGAAATTATGATACAGGTGTGTGATTTGGAAAGAGAGAGAATTGTCAGGGCATTAATTTTACAAAATGCAGTTACTGTATTATTATTATTTTTTAAAGCTCTAATTATCTAGAGCGGCGCTAAGAAACAGTTTATCTTCATCCCGCTCTTGAACATGAGGATAATAAGCGGCCAATTCTGTAACTCTTTTAACAGTCGAAAAGAAAAGAAAATTAGATTTTTAATTAGAAATAAAAGGCCCTTGGTTGCAATAATGAAACAAGTGCCTCATTTGTTTTAAAGCTCGAGTATAGAGCGGAGAGAAAATGACTTTCAAGCTAAGACGCAGTTTATCTTCATCATGTTCATAACGCCATGATGATATTTAACGGTCAGTTCTCTTCTTCGTTTAAAAGCCGAACAGAAAAGAAAGTTAGCTTTCAAAACAGAATTTAGAAGAACTGTTGAAATTATGATACAAGTGAAAGATTTAGAAGGAGAGAGAGAATTGTCTGGGCATTAATTTTTACAAAAAGCAGTTATTATCATTTTTTTTTTTTAAACTAAAAGCTCTAGTCTAGTTAACTAGAGCGGCGCTAAGAAGCAGTTTATCTTCATCCCGCTGTTGAACATGAGGATAATAAGCGGCCAATTCTGTAACTCTTTTAACAGCCGAAAAGAAAAGAAAACTAGCTTTTTAACTAGAAAGAAAAGGCCCATGGTTGCAATAATAAAAGTCTAGACCATTATCTTCAGATAAACTTGTACATGTATAAGTGGCCCGTCTCATGATGATACTGTTAGTGTTGTTGTTAGCATTTACACACTCACACTTATGCGAGGTTATTGGAAATAACGGCATTTATGATGGGGGGACCTAAAGCTACGCACTTTGTTTCCAGTGGCTAAAAAGTCACCTTTTCAATGATTTATGCGAAATTCTTTTATATATCTTGGTTCTTCATATTCTTAAATTAAATTCCTGAGAAAATTATGACGGAAAAATATCAATAACATTAATTTTCAAGTCGATGTCGATACCCATGTCGAATTTGGTTGGAAAAAAATGGAAGGGTCATAAAGCTACGCACACGTAATAAATGAATGCAAATCTTGATTTTTAAGCTGACTGACGTAAATTTCATCCCGATTTGCAAATAGTGATAATATCACCAAACATAAAGGAAATTTACTCATTCTTTTTGGCGAACGTAAATTATAATTTCGTTGCTCAGTCACACCAAAAGTTTGGCGCATTGAACGCGTCGCATTGCGCGTATTTGCGGGGTGCGTAGCTTTAGGACCTGCGACTGCGTAGCTTTAGGACCCCTGACCAAACCAGCAGGCAGCACAGACGACTGCGCATGGGACTGCGTAATAAAAAAATAAGTTCCATTACCTACACGTTGGCGTCAAATTCAGCCTATTGAATGGCTTGAGACTGGAAATTTGGGTTGATTGAAATGATATGCTACTCCAGTTATCAACTTTGGGATTACTGATTCTTCTTTGTCACTAAAGAATTCGAAGATCGAAGAGTAAATCTCAGTCCAATTCAATTGATGTGGCCAAAAGACAAATCATAAATGAAAAATGAAAAAATTGTTGCGTTGGCCGAGTTTTATCGGTTCACCAACAAACTCCGATGTTGTCAGTTTGGTTCACTATGTAAGAAAATGGGCTTTCGTTCAAAATTTTTGGAGATTAGCAAAACTATACATTTTTATAATCGTTAGATCATGGGAAATTCAAAAATTGATGTTGGCATTTGCACACTGATCACCGGCATAGCGGCCATTTTGGATTTTCAAAATAGCCGCTATGTGTAACTCGTATTGAACAAATTAGAATATATTTTTTTAACAGAGCCTCATCTTACCATGTATGTATCATCATATTAAAGGGCATTAAATTTTCTACAACATGATACCACATTTAATGAGTTTGGTGATGATTTGCGATACAATTCTTGGCCAAGAATGTGATTGTAAAAGATGGTTTCACACTGATTGTCAAGCTATAAGTTCATCAGAGTACTGTAGGTTATATGAATGCCCTAATGAGAATTGGAATTGTTTAACATGTAGTCTGCCATCTTTCTGTGATTCATTATTTACGGACGATTGTCTAGAGAAAGAAAACCAAATTGATGATAGACTAAAAGAAAACTATTTAAGGGTCAGTCAAACACCTGAAAACCAAGTGAAAGCAAAAACAATTCTGCCAAACCTCACAGATGAAAAAATTTCTCTTTATCAGGAATTTGAAGAAAAGTTTAACGACAAAGGTCTTCATTTCTTACACCTTAATGTGAGGTCTATTCTGAACAAGATATCGGAACTTAGAATTCTTTTTAAAAGAATAAGCCTGTCTATTATTGCTTTCACTGAAACATGGTTAAATAATTCCATAAATGATGAAGAAGTTGAAATAGACGGATATAAAATCATACGCCGTGATCGACCCTCTGGCTCTGGAGGTGGTGTATGTTTATATATCAGAAATGAAATTGCATTTAATATTATTGATGATATATGTACAGGAGATGCGGAATCATTGTGGATTAATTTGCTTATACCAAGATCAAAACCAATTGTTGTGGGTGTTCTGTATAGACCTCCTAAGAACAATTTGTTTATCGAGGAATTGTCCAGTTCTTTTGATATACTAAAGAAGGATGACGAAATTATTCTTTTAGGAGACATGAATATTTGTCTTCTTCACAAATCGCCATTGGCTAAAAAATATATTGACTTGTTGAGTCTTCACGCTTTTAGTCAACTCATTAAAGACGCAACGCGCGTTACACCTACATGTTCTTCTCTACTGGATCATATTATTTGTAGCAAAGAAAATAAAATAAGTCAAAGTGGTATCATTGATCTTGGTATTAGCGACCATTCTTGTACTTTCTGTACACGGAAAAATATTAGACTGGTAATAGGTCATCACAGGACTAGTACTATTAGATCCATGAAAAAATATACAGAACAGACTTTCAATCTTCAACTGTCTGCTGTTGACTGGTCAGGAATAACTGACTGTACAGATGTAAATGAGGCATGGTCAATATTTCAACATGTTTTTATCTCAACTTTGAATATGATAGCGCCACAGAAACGGGTAAGAATAAAACAAAGATCAGAAAATTGGGTGACTAAAGATATTCTTTCCCTAATTCAAGAGAGAAATATAGTGTACAAAAAAATGAGGAAAAGAGCAAAAGATGAGACGCTCTCTAAAAGATACAGAGTATTAAGAAATATGGTCCAAAGAGAGGTGAAAAAGGCTAAGCTCGAATACTTACAAAACAAGATAGAAGAAAATAATCAAGATTCGAAAAGACTTTGGCAGAATCTGAAAAGCTTAGGATTAAAAAGTAAGAAGAGAAAAGAACAAGAATCTGTCATTACAATCGATGGGGAATTATGTCATGATAAGATGGCCATTGCTAATGAATTCAATTCTTATTTTACAAATGTGGCCGCCAAATTAGTAGACAAACTCCCTCCTTGTAAAAATCTTTTCAGCGCAGACAATGATTGTATTCGTGAGTTTTACGAAAGAAAAGGTGTACTTGAAAACAGCTTCGAGTTATCACCAATCAGTGAACAATTTGTTTTCAATGAGTTACATAAATTAAATATATCAAAAAGTACTGAGTTAGACATGATTCCAGCTAAATTTCTGAAAGATGGTGCGAAGGTTTTATATAAGCCTTTAAGTTACTTAATGAACCTATCTATCTTGACGAGCACTTTTCCTGAGGATATGAAAATAGCAAAAGTGACTCCACTTTTAGATAAAACTGATGTAACCAATTATAGACCTATTAGTGTTTTAAGCGTAGCATCAAAAATTCTGGAAAAATCAGTCTGTGTTCAAATTGAAAAATACTTCAAAGAAAATGATATAATTTATGAATTTCAATCTGGCTTTCGACATGACTATTCGACTGAAACATGTCTAATTCATTTAACTGATTATTTGAGGACAGAAACTTCCCAAGGGCGCTTTGTTGGTATGGTGCTCCTTGATCTGCAAAAAGCTTTTGATACAGTTAATCATGGCGTCTTGTTGAAAAAGTTAGAAATAATGGGTTTTAACAAGGCAAGTTTAGAATGGTTCAGATCCTACTTGTCTAATCGACACCAAGTAGTGGCCATTCATGATATTCGTTCCAAACTAATGCCGATAACATGCGGTGTTCCTCAGGGAAGCATTTTAGGCCCAATTCTATTTACAAGTTATATCAATGATATGTGTATTTGTATAAAAGACTGTAAACTATTATTGTACGCTGATGACAGCGTACTACTCTATTCAAATCCTAATCCAAAATTTCTTGAGGAGAAGCTCAGTGAACAGCTATCTACATGTGTCGATTGGATGACTGATAATAAGCTTTCTTTACACTTGGGCAAAACAGAAAGCATTTTGTTTTGTTCTAAAAGTAGTTCTAAAAAGTCATTTGAATTCAAAGTGACACACAATAATCAAGTAATTCAGAGAAAAGAATCTGTGAAGTATTTAGGCATTGAGTTGGCTAGCGCAATTTCATTTTCTTCTTTAGTAGAATCAGTTGTAAAAAAAAGCAAATTCTCGTCTAAAATTTTTGTACAGATATCAAAATTGTTTGAATTTAAAAGCAAGACGTATACTCTGTTTTGCTCTTATTCAATGTTTGTTTGACTATGCTAACCCTGTATGGTATAGTAACATAAACAAGTTAGAACAAAAGAAGTTGAAAATTATACAGAACAAAATGGTGAGATTCATCAACTGTTCTGGTCCAAGAACTCATGTTGGCTGCAGCGAACTTTCTAAAGCTGGTTTTCTTGAAGTTAACCAAAGATCAAAACAACTCGTATTGCATCACGTGCATAAAATATATCATACTAGGTCAAATCATTATATTCGATCCAACTTCAATCTTGTTACTGACTTACATAATTATGATACAAGAAATAGCAGATTCAACTTTAACTTACCAGAAAGAGTAGGTAGCATTGAAAATTCGTTTTATTACATTGCCATCAAACATTGGAATACCCTTCCTAATTATATAAAGGAAATAGAAAACTTTGCTCTTTTTAAGAGGAAATTAAGGGAATACCTATCACTTGAGAGTCAGAGGAGAGAAGCAAATGACATGGTATATGATTGAAATTGCCAGAAGAAAGAACACTTTTCTTTTCTCTGCCAGGTTCATGCTGTCTAAGTTTGTATATACTTTTGTTTTTGTACGTTTTAGAGATTCAACATATTCTTTATTATTCTTTTTGCTCCTCCTCCTCCTCCTCGTCATCATCATCTTCTTCTTCTTCTTCTTCTTCTTCTTATTATTATTATTATTATTATTATTATTGTTGTTGTTATTATAATCATTATTACATGTTATAAATGTTGTTTTTGTTATTATCATTTTTATTATTCTTAAAAAAAAAAATTTCTTCTCAGTCTGTAAATAATACAAATTGAACTAATTAATTTTGTATGTTGGGGACCCCACTGGAAATAAGCTCTCGAGCTTTCGTGGGTTATCCTGTTCAAGCTTACATAATTTTGATCTGATATTCTTTTATTGTTGTATGTTAGAGGCTTGGCAAATAAAATCAATCAATCAATCAATCAATCAATCAATTGTTTACATATTTTTTTTTACAAATATGAATTTCTTCGAAATACGTATTTCTCATTATTTCAAAAGTCATTTTCACTAATTAGTTCAAACTTTTCAGAAAACTGTCCATATGTACGGTTAATATCATATAAAAATTACAAGTCCATTGCTTATCAAACAAAACAGTTATAGCGCTCTAAAGTTGACACTTTGATATTAGCTAAAGTAGAGAATCGATAACAAAAGTGGTTACTAAGTGCTACCTTCTCCCTGACATTGGTAACATTGGGAGACGTAAAATGGATTATTTCGGTAATGCTATTGTCATGAAGATGAATATTTTAATGTCAGATGATTCAGTACGATTATATTTTAGTGATATACAATTGCTTATTAGTTCCCGTTGCTATGATACAAATGTGTCTAATAACCGATGATATGTGTTGAGAAATAAAAAGGCTAACTGTCCAATAATATATATATGAGGAAACCTGGTTTTAGTGATTATCACGATTCATACTCCAACACACGTATATATATATATATACTAGATTATAGGGTACAGAACTTGCACCCCTACATGTCCATGCCTTCCCCTCCCCCTTTCTGTTTTTAAAACGAGACAAATTGGTACACAGAAATATTCATAAAGTACTTTGGATAATGGTAAAAAAATCAATGAGCCTTGACAAATCATTAAAATCTCATGGTTACTGGAAAAATATCTGCCGATGCCTTACTCTTCTTCCCCTCCCCTTTCCTCTCTAAAATTCAACTTAAAACAATACCTACAAGTATTATTGGTACAAGGAAGCAATTGAGGCCATCAGTGAAATAACATGGGACCTGCATGTATTCAAGTGATAGACAAGATTTACTCTCTAAAACATGTAGATACTTGGTGGGGTTCAAAACTTGCGCCTGCACCCCCTCCCCCTCCTCCCCCCCCCCCCCCTCAGTTGTACAGGCCGTATTGATACCAAACATTTTTTTTACCATCAATCCAAGTCTGGTTGACCCCCCAAATTGCGTCCCCTGTAACATTTCCAAGCACTTTCAATATTAAATCGACTATAGTCTTACGAGGTGGGGAGGGGTGGGGGCTAGGGGCTGAAAGTAAAGTTTACATTTGGGCAAGAGGCGTCAGCCCACCCCCCCCCCCCCCCCCCCGCACCCCACGGCTCATTTGTAGATAAAGTTCATCGGTTGGTCTCAATCAGCGCATTTCACGCCTCTCTAAATTTGGACTTTCTTCATTTCAGCATTGCAAAAATCTTTTGCCACGAAAGATCCTTCTTAACTTAGGTGACGTTTTGAGTTAAAAGTGATTTAACACAATATTTCTTGCTACCACTGTTTATCTTATTTTTTTAAAATTGTCTTTACTATATTTACCTTAACATGCTTAAATAGAAGAACTGAAAGCAAAAAAAAAAAAAAAAGGTGACCTTTCGAGATTTTTTTCTCTGTTCTGGTACAAAGTGTTTAAAACCCAATATTTCTTATTTTATTTGTATATCTTTATTTCCCCTTATTTATGTTATTAAGCTTTATACTATTTACCTTAAAAAGCAGAACTGAAATTAAATAAAGTAAAAAAAAACAAAAACAATATGACATATAGGAAATGAGCATTTTAAAGGTTGTGAGCTGTCTGTGCTGTAATGGCGTGATCCTACATGTATACAATTGTAATAGATTAGTCTAATTGGAGTACCCTAAAACGTCTTTGGGCCAAGTAAAGTTGATAAATATTTGTTGTACTGTAAAATGCAATTATTTAGTTTGCACATGCTGGTCGACATATTAGAACAGGAAGTCTGTCTCTAGTTCGATACAGTATAATTGAGAAGTAGGTTACAATAATACAGCTAAAGAACTGCACTTGGTATTTAATTCAAGGGGTAGTTATCCGGGGGGGGGGGGGGGGGGGGGGGGGGGGGGGGGGGGACTGACCAGTGATGATAGTCGATGGGAAAGTTCGTAGACTGAAAAACAAAAGTCGTTAAAAGTGACTTTATTCATTTGCATTCAATTGTTTTTCAACCATATATCTTGCTTTATAGGTCTGTTATTAGAGGGTCTTTTTTCTGAATCAATATTCAGATAGAAAAGGGATAATAAAAGAAGAAGAAATTATTCATATTCATATATTCATATTCATATTTTATTTTTTTCATTTCCAACAAAATACAATTTTTATAATAGTATATAATACAAAATTTATACAGAAATTACATTGAAGCAATAGATCAACAATGATTAATACCTTTGAAATTACAAATGATCTACAAAGAAATAAAATCAAATTGCTGTTTTTCATTCAAATTGAACAAAAATGTAAATTCTTGCCTGAAGAGAAACAAATTAAAAACCAAAATATAGCATGACTGTATAATTTTTCTAAACTTGGTGTCAAAATATGTGTAAGACTTCAAGGACAAAAGGCAGAACGTGGCAAAGTTTCAGTTTAGAAACGCAATGAAATTTGTCTGAGGGCTCCTAGCGCCCCAAATGCTTAAAGTGAAGAAAGAATCAAGATTATAAGTTTGTGATAGCACCAAATATTTCCCTTGTCAAGGAAACATAAGCATCATATTTCATGTAGTTTTTATGTTGACCATAGAGAAAGGGCAAAATATGCATTTTATGTCGGTCATTTTGAAAATCCAAGATGGAAGCCACATGTTTTTCCTGACCCTGGAAACATAGTATTAGAATATTCCAATATGTTTCTAGGCTGCCTTGAAGGAGAGATAGGGCAATATAATATTTCATGGCGGCCAATTTGAAAATCCAAAATGGCCGCCATATGCGATGAAACGTTGGGAGTAGAAGTCTAGTAATGTCACAGATTCTTTTCTCGACCCAAGAAACGTAGGATTAACATATTTCATTCAGTTTCTACGTTGAAAAGAAGCCGACGTAGGGGAAAAATGTATTTGTGGCGGCCACTTTGAAAATTCAAAATGGCCACCATGTCCAGTGAAGCGTTGAGATTGGAAGTTTAATTATGTCACTAATCGTTTTCCTGACCCAGGAAACAAAGTACTAGCATATTCTGTTAAGTTGCTATAGGATTGGAATATATATATATATACATACATATATATGTGTGCCATTTTTAAAATACAAAATGGCCGCCGTGTGCGATGACGCATTAAGATTAGAAGTCTAATTATGTCACCAATTGTTTTATCGACCAAGAAAAGGATTAGAATATTTTTGCTAAGTTCCTAAGTTGACCAGAAGCAGAGATAAGGCAACTTATATATTATACGTATGCCATTTTGAAAATCCAAAATGGCCTCTATATGCGAGGAAGCGGTAGAAGAAGATGTCTGGATGTCACCATTTGTTTTCTGCACCCATAAATAGTAGGACTGGCCCATTTCATTACGTTAAATACCTTTAAAAGAAGCCGAGATCAGGCAAATTATGTATTTTATGGCGGCCATTTTGAAAATCCAAAATGGCCACCAAGCCGGTGTTTGTGCAAATGCCAGCATCATTATTTTGCTTATCCATGCTCTAACGATTCCGAAAATGTATAGATTTGCCAATCTCCAAAAACTTTGAACAAAAATATATAGTGAACCTGACTAGAAGGCAGCCCTTGGCTTTATTTCTCCGTTTTAGCAAATATCAAAGTGTGAACTTTAGAGTACTGTAAGTTTTTTGTTAGATAAGCAATGAACTTGTAATTTTTATATGATATTGACCCTATATATGGTTGATTTTCTGTAAAGTTGAAATTCATTAGTGACATGGACTTTTGAAATATGGAGAAATATGTATTTGAAGCAATTCATATTTTTGAAAAAAAAATGATAAAAATCATATTTTCTGCCCAAAATTGTTATACAAATCATCACGAAACTCATCGAATGTGGTGTCATGTTGTAGAGAATTTAATGCCCTTTAATATACTACCATAAAAATGATAGAATGAGGTTTTGTTACAAAAATATCTACAAAAGTGTTCAATACTAGTTACATATGGCGGCCATTCTGAAAATCCAAAATGGCTGCTCGGTCAGGGCTTTGTGCAAATGCCAACATCAATTTTTGGATTCCCCATGTTTTACCGATTCCAAAAATGTATAGTTTTGCTAATCTCCAAAAATTTTGAACAAAAATACATAGTGAACCTGACTAATGCGGCTCCGATGTCGATTCCAGTGTCGTAGCCAGGATTTTTGAAAGTTTTTTTTTAGTTTTTACTCCAAAATTCTCTGACAAGCAAAAAGAACAAGAAGAAAAAAAAAGGTTATCAGCATTTTGCGGGTGTCTTCTTACTCCGAAATTCTCTGACAAGCAAAAAAAAAGGAAAAAAAAAAGAATAAGATTAACAGCGTTTCGGGGTTAAAAATAAGCTTTTGTTTCATTTATAAACACCTAAAACACTGCTAAAGGGGGGTGTTTGAACACCTAAAACACCTCCTTTTGCCAAAGGGGGGGGGGGTGTTGAACACCCAAAACAACCCCCCCCCCCCCCCCGGCCTCGGTGCGCCTAGATGGTCGATTCCGAATTCGTAGTGTGTCGTCACTCAGTCGCTGTAGTTTCCCTGGCCTGTGCAGTGTCTCTGTATACAGTGTCTCGCTGCCTAGGTGTCTGGTTCTGTTCTGCTCTGGTTAAAGGGAAATCCAACGGCAAGTTAATTGCTCGGAAAGAAAGAGGAAAAATCAGAGAAGCTGAATTTTGAACGAAATCGGACAAAAACAATAAGAAAGACTTGACTGAAAGTTGTAATCACTATACATATGGGAATGTATCAATGTGATGTAGTTGCGGACAACTCCTCCATTTGCTCCAACACACAATTTTTTTTTAATGACTAAAAAAAGATTTCAAAATGTATTACTCAGTACAGTAAGCAGGATCTTTTTTTATTTTTATTTATTTTTTTTTGCATGAGGACCTATATAACAATATGCCATACTACCCCGAGGGTAAAGGCGCTTCGGAGAAAACCGCAAATTAATTATATTTTTGTGTACGACAAAAGTAGAGTTGTCCGCAAGTATGTGTCACAATCAACTCAACAAATTGCAAATATGAGATCCGGGTGCCACGAAGTCGGGGAACGGCACCCTATTGAAAAAGGCTAATTTATGCAAAAAACACAAATTCACTTGTTTGTCTCTTAATATATCAACTAGTTTCTTAATTTTTCATATCCAGGTGAATCTGATGGAATCATCAAATTCATTTTGCTTTATCTTAATGTTAATTTATGCTAATTTATGCATAAAACTCGTATTCTGTGATATACTCACAAAATAAATGTGTGGAAGGTCTTCATATTCCACCACATAGATTAGATCGAGCAGTGATTGCAATGATATTATAATATTTATTGATTTTAATGGTAATTCATTATAACTGATTCATATTAAAAGGCATAATGCACATTTCCAATGACATATCAAGAAATTACTATAGGCTACAAGCACCTCAAATTTGTAACATATTGGTTAAAAAGGGCATGGTAATGAATTGACTATGATATTCTGAGTATATTCCTTGACTTTTAAAACTATTATGATTTATGCATATCAATGCATAAAACAAGATTTCAATGGTATATCAATAACCGGCTATACCTCCAATTTGATACTCACTCGTAAACAAGGTCAGGTAAACTAATAAAAAGACAAAGTTCAACTGCAATTTTCAGAGTATATTTCTTGATTTCAATGCAAATATTGTACGTATTCAAAAGCTGAAGCTCTTAAATAAATACATACAATATGAATGGCATTATACACTTTGCATACATGTAATTCCATAATTTGCATAAATTTGGAAATTTTGCTTGAAGATTTTAGTTATTTTGATGGGTCCTGTGTGAAAAAATAAATCTATATAGGCACGATAAATATATATGAAAAGTTTGGTACATTTTCAGGCACTTTGATTATAATAGTACAATCATTGGCATAAATTAGCATAATTTTGCATGGTGATGAAATTTGATTCGATGGGTTCTATGGGAAAATAAAGATATTGCCACAAGAAATACATACAGAAAGTTTGGAACATTTTAAGCCATTGATATTTACCTTTTCAATGAACTTAGTGATTTAATGCATGTAAATCGCATAAATTAGCATAATTTTGCATGAAGATGTGGTTTGATTCGATGGGTCTTGTGGGAAAAAATGAAGCTATTGTCCGAACAAGTACATCTCCAAATTTTTGTTTTTCTAAGGAAAATATATCTTCTTCCTAATTATCAATTCTTTCCTTCCGTTGCCTTGCCATTTCTTAGAATATTTCCTAGTAAAATTATTAATTTTCGTTTTCAAAAAATCCCATGAAACCCTCTTATCGATTACTTCTTTTTAAAATTCTTCCTTTAATCTCAAAATTTCTTCTTTCATATTTTTTGTATAATCTTCATCGTTACATAAACGGGGTCTGCTCGCTATTCATAAGGACCGCTATTTATAAAGGACCACTGATTATTATGGATAGCGGTCCTTATGAATAGCGGTCATTATGACTAGCGGTCTTATGACTAACGAGGTTACCCCACATGAACTGAACTATATCATTAAATTTCTAGTATTGTAAAAGTGCAACTGAACTGCTGAATGGTCCTGTGCTACAGAGGGTATTATATAACATTTTGAAATAATCTCATCTAAGTTTTCAGATATAAACCAATAATCTAATCTACTTTGCATAAAGGGATTAGCCTGTCTATATGTATTTTTTTAAACACCATTCCTTTTCCTCCATATATTTATTAATACATGATCACCTAAAAATCTATCAAAACCAGAACTAAATAGAGTGAACATTTTGTTTACTGCTTCCCACATATTCTAAGTCTTTATCTCGAATCATATCAAAATCTCCACCCATTATTACTGGATTATTACTTCCATTTATCTCTTTTAAAGTCTTATTAAAATCATTCAAAAACTAATTTGATCCAATTCCTTCCCTCGAACAGGAAAATACACGTTCGCAATTATTATTAACCGTAATCCCTGTATAACACACTCCATAATTATAAACCTACTATCCTCATCCGTAACTACATTGAGCATCTAATTTATAAAAATTCAATTAAAATCATGACCCCTTTACTATGACCTGTTCCGTGACTAGAATATACATGTACATTTCGACTCCACTGTTGCCTCCATCTATTTTCATTATCCCTTGTACTATATGTCTCTTGTAAAAATGTTATATCTGTTCGCCTATCTCTACACCAATCAAAAATGGGAGCAGTGAGCACTTTTGACCTGCCGGAAATTTCCCCAAGGCTGGAGGATGCTCCAGCAAAGTTGAACCCCCTGGCATTTTGTTTATAAAATTCGAACCGCTGGAGAGGGAGAGCAGAAAACTAGACGCAATTGAAGAAACATCCATGCTACATCACTCTTCTTTAAACCTGTACAAGACACTCAAGTGAGTCTTTCATATATTAATTTCTTATCAATACCTAATTTATTGTAATACTGAGATATATTTTTGTCAAACTTGTAGAACAGACAAGTAGCATATTTGAGCTGATGGTGAATTATTATTGTAATTTCATTATATTTCTATGTTTACTCATTATTTCCTGCTCTCCTTCTATTGTTTTTTGTATTTAATCTTTATTATTTTCTCTCAATCCTCTTTTCTTTCCATCTCTCTTTCTTTCATTGTTTTTCTTATTTGCTTTTATACCTTTTTCTTTCTATCCTCTTCTTTTTATATTTTCATATTTCTTTGATTTTGAAAAAGGGCCTTTACCTCATTATGTACATACCGAATGTCAGAAATATAAGAGGCGCGGACGGGGGGGGGGGGGGGGGGGGGGGGGGGAGGCAGGGATGCAAAGTGCTCCAACACATTTTTCCAGGCAACTAGAAATGATATAAAGGGAGCATTTCTTTTGGACATATAATATTTCAAGCTATAAACTTAAAACCAGAATCTAAATGATATTTGAATTGTTTGTACATAAGGGGCATATAGGCTACATATAAACATGCAAAAATCCCAGTAAAGAATGAAAAAAAGTTTCGGTTTCATTTAATCTATTGATCATATGTGTAGATGTATTGATGTGTATTGTCCTTTGCAAATATTTGAGTAACATATTAATATAGGTCCCTATGTATGTAAGATGGAAGACTTTTTTTCTTTGGATTTATCAAAAGTAAAATTTTCATGGATTTGCATATTGCCATTTATTTATTCAATTTTTGAGCATGCAGTCTGCTTGTGGGATAGTATTTCTCATTTTAAAAAATGAAGTAATTTAAACAGACTGATGTTAAGGTTACGATACTCCACTTTGTTAAATGAGAAACCTATTATTCATAAATGGCTTGTAAATACATTTTGTCACTGGAAGGGTTACGATACTCCATTTTGTTAAATGAGAAACCTGTTATTCATAAATGGCTTGTAAATACATTTTGTCACTGGAAGGGTTACGATACTCCATTTTGTTAAATGAGAAACCTGTTATTCATAAATGGCTTGTAAATACATTTTGTCACTGAAAGGTCATTCACCTATCAACAAGGTAATAAAGCAGATTTTCACAAAGTTTTAAGTTGTTCTAGCGTCTAGTTCAGGGAATGACAGCACAAATTCCATCAAAACCAAGTTGCTAATTCTTCTAGTGATATTCATAGTTTGCATTTAGTCATTTACGTCATTAAAAATTCATAACTTTCTTATTAATTCTCCCATTTTCCCCAAACTATATAGATCTGTTTGTCTTTAAATTTTCTGCTTCTATTAAAGGTCATGTAAAGTTTTGGTAAGCCCTCAAAAACTTTTCGTCAGATTTCTTCAGTTTTTGTTGATAAATAGCAAGATACTAGCAATACTAAGACACTGTGAAGATTTCGCCTCCTAAAGTTTAATATTAAACAAATAAGAGGCGAAAACTAATTTATGTGCCGGGACAGGCACGTATACAAATCCCAACAAAGGCAGCATGTGCTATACACTGTAAACACACGTGTAAAACCAATGATGAGTAGCTACACACAGTGCGGACACGCTGCCTCTATGGGAAGCCCCAAGATTGCTGTGCGGGGAGCCGTCGGGGTGGAAGGGTCCTAGCATAATGACAGTGATCAAGCATTCCTTACAGATATTTACACTGAAATTCACCAGAAATCATAGATGGAATACCGAATGATCTCTTACAGACATCTTTTGATACAAGGAGAACAACATGAGACTATATTTAACATGTTTCTTTCCAATTTTCTTTTTGCTACCAATACTGTACATGAGCTTTAAACATAATGTATTCTGGGAGCAGATTTGCCCTTAAAAAGTTCATAGACATTGCAATGAAGTCATTGCCATTAGGGCCTACCCCTCAGTCATTGACGGAATGATAAACGAATGTTGTCGCAAGAAACATATGCTATGATCCATCAAAATTACCAATTCATGAAGAAGGGCCTTCACCTCATATGTACATACCGAATGTCAGATACATAAGAGGCGGCCGGGAGGGGGGGGGGGGGGGCAGGGATGCAAAGTGCTCCAACTTATTTTCCCAGGCAACAAGAAGTGATATGAAGAGAACCTTTCTTTAGGACATATAATATTTCAAGCTATATATATAAACTTAAAATCAGAATCTAAATTGTATTTGAATTATTTTTACATAAGGAGCATAATTATATGCTACATATTAACATGCCAAAATCCCAGTGAAGAATGAAAAAAATGTTTCAGATTCCATTTAATTTATTAATGATATTTTTAGGTGTATTGATGTGTATTGTCGTTTGTGAATATTTGAGTAACATAATGTAGGTACCTATGTATGTACGATGGAAAACTTTTCTCTTTGGCTTTCTCAAAAGTAAGATTTTCATGGATTTGCATGTTCCCATTTATTTATTAATTTGTGAGAATGCAGTCTGATGTGGAATATTTCTCATTTTAAAAAATAAAGAAACTTAAACAGGCTGATCTTACATTACTCCATTTTGTAAAGTGGGAAACCTGTTATTCATAAAAAAATAGCTTTTTTCACTGAAACGGTATTTACCTATCAACAAGGTAACATAACAGATTTCCACAAAGTTTTAAGTTGTTCTAACGTCTAGTTTGTAGTAAGGGAATGACATCCCACACTCATAACCAAGTTGCCAATTTTTCTATAGTGATTTTCATAGTTTTCATGTAGTTTTTGCACGTTACGTGATGCGAATCTAACCAATCATAGCGCGTATTATACATACACTATTTACTCTAATTATATACATAATGAATTCCACATTTCAATCATTTATAAATATTTATTACACAGTATCCATCATTTATAAATGAGATAAATGGCACATTTGTGATTATTTGTAAATATTGGTTTCACATATCGTGTATATATTCTGTTCAATTCATTTCAATTGTTCTTTATTCGCTTAAAAACATTTCTAAAAAGCACGTGTAAAAATACAGAAATATACAAATATATGCATGTACAAAGAAACACAAACAACAACAACGATATACACATTCTTCTACAAAAAGGAACATATACAATACTATGTATTATCAATTTAAAAAAAAATGAATGATAAATAATATAATTTCCATTATGAGCATTTACAATTATTTATAAATAATGATTAAACAATATACATTATATAAGATAAATTCACTTTTCATGATTTATCAATAGTCATAATCTCCATTATTTCATATGTAATGATTGGCAACGTTTCCATTATTTACATATAATGGTCAATGCTATTTCCATTCTTTATATATGAAAAGAAACTCTAATTTTCCCCATGAATAATACACGAAGTTCAATTCATTACTTGTAAATCATTTTTTGACAGCCCGCAATTATTTACAAACAACTTCAATTAAGAAACAGGCCTACATTTTAAGCATGCGAATCTTTATTTTATAAATAATGGATGCATGAAAAGCACTATTTATAAGCAATGTCGTACGTATGCTAATGAGCTTCGCCCACCTCATGAATACGTCACACAGGGGTAAAATTCTGTAAAACTGATTAGTTTAAAGAGCTTTAAACTAATCAGCTTTACATACGATGTATTCACACACAAAAAATTTCGGTGCAATCGTTCGAGATTCACTGCTGATTCATGCGCTATAGGGCCATTGCCCATAAAAATAGCAGGGCCCTCTTGCATAAAAAGTTGCGATTAAACGCAACTCAAAAAATTAAACGAAACTTGATTTTCAACCAATCAGGATCGAGTATTTGGGACTTGCGTTTAATTTTTTGAGTTGCAATTAAACGCAACTTTTTATGCAAGAGGGCCCAGGTCATGTCAATCATACACAAAATCTCTTGCCTCCTCCATTACTGTAGGCTGCTCTGACCCGTCTTTAGATCGCGAGTTCGTATATCTGTACGAACATCGTATAGTTCGATGTTCACACAGGAAAATTTGCTAATAAGCTTTCCATACGATGAATTTTACCCTTGTGTAAAAAGGCTGTAAGTTTAAAGCAAACCAAAATAATTCTCATTGAATGACATATCCATATAAAAACTTCTTTCCTACTGAAATGACGTTGAAAGAAGAAAATCAACAAAAACCTACAAATTACCGATATAATAGTAAGCACTACAGAAAGCGAAATTAATTTTACTGGTTTATTTCGCCCCCCCCCCCCCCAAAAAAAAAACAAAATTGTGGGATTGTGTGCGTGGGTGTGCATATTGTGGGTGTGTGTTGGTATAAGTGTGTGTGTGTGTGTGTGTGCACACATACCAGTAGTTGTCTTGACTACTGGTTTATTTCAAAAAATTTGGAAAGTAAAATAAATACATGTGATATTATAACTTCAATTGCCCCTGACCATTCGGGAATCTTTTTAGAACTGAAACTATTACGAGGTAATGAAATGCATGGAAAATCATATTGGAAATTTAATAATAGTTTATGTTTAGATAAAGACTTTGTACAGGGGATGTGTGAGGAAATCAGAGTGGTGGAAATAAAGTGGATGAAAGAATTCAATAATATATCTTCATTTTGGGACTTTCTTAAAATGAAAATGAGAAATTATGCTTCGAATTACGCTAGGAAGAAATCGAAAGAATGGAGATACAATATACAACAACTTGAAAAAGAAATAATTTCACTAGAGGAAGATCTTGTCCTCTCTTCCAATAGTTCCTCAGTTATCAAAAATATAGAAGCTAAAAAAAGTCAGCTAAAGAAATTATATAATATGTCCGTAGATGGACTCAAGGTCAGGTCAAGAGCTGTTTGGTATGAAGATGGTGAACATAATAAAGAGTACTTTGAGCAGTTACTTCGTTCTAATAAAAAGAAAACTCAAATAAGGGAACTGGTCAGTCATAATGGGGAAGTAGTGACAGACATGAAAACAATATTGCAAATACTGAGAGGCTTTTATAAAAATTTGTATTCAGAAAAGTTACATGTGGAGGCTGATTTAAAAGATGATAGTATGTTTTGTAAATATTTACCGCGCCTAAGCGTCGAAAGTAAGAACACGTGTGAAGGAAAAATTACCAGAGAAGAATGTTATAAAGCACTAACAAGTATGAAAATTAATAAATCCCCTGGTAATGATGGGTTTACAGTAGAATTTTATCTCACATTTTGGCCGCAGTTAGGAGGGTTACTGGTTGATGTTTTCAATGAAGCATTTGAAAAAGGTTGTTTATCGACTTCTCAGAAACAAGGTGTCATAACATTAATTGAAAAAGACTGTAAGGATCCTTTATATGCTAAAAATTATAGACCAATTACGCTGTTGAACACCGACTATAAGATAATATCAAAGGTAATGGCAAAACGAATGAAGGACGTCCTGAATGATGTTATTTCTGCTGATCAAGTAGGCTATATAAATGGTAGACATATTGGTGAAGCTATACGTTTGATAGATGATGTAATTTTTCACTGTAATAACCATTGTGAGGAAGACATTTTCCTTATAGCAGTAGATTTTCAAAAGGCCGTTGACTCTGTCTCACACAAATTTCTTTTCAAAGCATTGGAATTATTTGGGTTTGGACAGTATTTTTGTTCTTGGATTAAAACCATGTATAATGGAATTAGTAGTTGCGTTATGAATGGAGGCTTCTCTACAGGTTATTTTTATATTAAGAGAGGGGTAAGGCAGGGGGACCCGCTTTCACCGTATTTGTTTTTGCTAGTTATAGAAACTATGGCTCATGCCCTCAGAAATGATAGTGCTATTAAAGGAGTGGAATTCGATAATTCTGAAATTCGACAAATTCTGTATGCCGATGACATGACATTGTTTGTAAGGAATGAATCATCGATTAAAAGAATACAAGATATATTCCTAGCTTTCTATAAATTAAGTGGTTTAAAGGTTAACAGTGAAAAAACCAATGTAATGAGAATAGGTAAAAATAGAAGAGAGTCGGGAACATTACCTTTCGGTAATATTGTAACGGAAATGAAGATTTTAGGCGTATATTTTTGCCTGGATGCAATGAAAATGGAAGATTTGAATTATAAAGAAATTTTGAGTAGAATTAAAAGACTTTTGGGGTGGTGGAAACAGAGAGATTTAACAGTGATGGGGAAAGTACATTTGCTCAAAACATATGCCTTGTCAAAATTAAACTACGTTTCGTCGTCATTAGTTGTTCCAAGGTGGGTAGGAATAGAAATTAAGAAAATTTGCTTTAATTTCATATGGAATGGAAAAGATAGAATTAAAAGAGATATTTGTTATCAAGACTACAGGGATGGTGGCTTAAGGATGATAGATTTTGATTTATTTGTGAAAACCCAAAGGGTAATGTGGTTAAAACGATTACTTTATGGGGAAACAAATATGGGTTGGAAACTTTATTTTGATTACATCTTTAGAAAAGTGGGTGGAACGTTTATCTCGCTTTGTAATTATGATATTAAGTTATTGAATCTGAAAGCCCTGCAGTTTTATTTAGAGATTTTAAAGGCTTGGCAAGATATTGAGGAAAACAGGAATTTTGCAGGAAAAGTCAATCCAATTATTTTTAATAATAAAAACTACCTTTGGAGAGGTAAAATGATTTTTGATGAAGATTTGTTTAAAAAGAATATTTACCTAGTCGATCACATTCTTGAGAGAGAACAGGTGAAAACAATAAATTATTTTCATAGACTGGGCTTGAGTGCTGAAAATATTATGGAAATTTGGAAGATAAGTGATGTCGTTTTGAAAAGCGAAAATATAAAGGGAATTTCCAGGATTTATGCTCAAATGACGTAGACAATTATAATATTTCTTTGAAGATTTTTGGAAAAGTTATTTTACTGAAAGATGTACCATCTAGAAAGGTTTACGAAAACTTTGTAACAAATCTCCATCACCTGTATACTTTACGAATAAAAGATGATCACAACCATTTTGATTTTTCAGAAAAAGAAATTTCACAAATATTCGTAAGACTTAGAACTACAACAATTTTACCGAAAGTCAGGGAATTTCAGTATAAATTACTCCATGGTGCAATATACACCAATGAACATCTTTTCAAATTTGGGTTTGTTGATAACAACTACTGTTCATTCTGCAAGCATAAACCGGAATCATACGAACACCTATTTTGGGTTTGTCGTGATGTAAAGGCCTTATGGCAAATAGTTATTGAAAAACTAGGTTTAGCAAATCTTCGGAAGGCAGAGTGGAAAGAAATACACGTGGGAATTACTGGATCCGACCCTGAAATTAAATTTTGCAATACTGTGATTTTCTTAATGAAATATATTATTTTCAAGACAAGGTCAGAGGGGAGAATTCCTACTCCAGAAAGATGTTTTTTAAATTTTGTTAGATTATCAAAATGAAGAAAAAGCAATAGCTATTAAAAGGAATAAGTTAGATAAGTATTTGTTAAAATGGGAGAGATTGCACCGAAATGGCAGGACTGGGGGCGATATCCAGGGGTAAGGAGAGAGAGAGAGAGAGAGAGAGAGAGAGAGGGAGAGAGGGGGTTGAAAGAGAGGATTTGTGAATGTGTGTGTAGCGTCGTGTGTCTGTGTGTGTGTTGCGGCTGTTTTTGTTTTTTTGTTTTTGTTTTTTTAAGGAGGGTGGGGGTTAGGGGAGGTCAAAGGGGTAGGTTTTTGGTAAAGAAGAAAGATTTCACTCAATTTTTTTTTTCTTATAAAAAATTGTTTAACGTTTTTTTTTTCTCTCTCTGATGTTTAACATGTTTAATTCATTGAAACAGTTTTAGTGATGATTAATTGTATTTCTGGTAATGTATTTCAGTGTGCCAAGCCTTATCTTCTATTGTTCATATGATCATGTAAGTCACTGAAATATTTTAGTTGTGATTTTTATTGAATTTCTGTTATGTAATTCAATGAAAATAATTTTGTAAAAGAAAAAAAAATCCATGTATTATTGAGTGAAATCAAAATAAAGATCATTGAAAAAAAAAGTGTGCCTGTAGTCATGTAGTCACTTTTACAGAATTAAGGGGGACTAGAAGAACCTTGTGCAAGTTCGCGTTTTTATTTTATCCCGTCTTTTGAAAACTGTACGTAAAAATTCCGTATAGATAGGCCTTAGTGTTTTAGATCGTTGGCTTTACAGGCATCTTCTACTGTCCAATTCATTTCCATGCAGGTTTCAAAAAAACTGAGTTACAAACATGGATAACGCTTTGTTCAAGGCAAGTGAAAGGATGCGAGCCCTTTTGGATTGCCAGGGCAGAGAGAAATTGACCGCGGCCTACGACCACATGGGATCTGACTACGATACGGTAAACCAAAAGCCTGCTAACTTTAGTCCAGGTCTAAACCCCGAATTTACGTGATTTAGTAGAGTTAATCCATTCAGTTACGGAGCGCCTAGTGTCAACATCTTCATCCTTTAACAACTACCAAAATTCTTAACAAAATGAACAAATAAGAATCACGTTATGATAAAATAGATTTATCATTTTTCAGCTCATGACCAGATTCGTTTGGTTTATCATTTTGATAGAGAATCAAAGTAACTTGTACAGTATAAGGATTGCCTCTCCATAAATCAGTGGAATTAGTTAACCCAGGTTGACCTAAGTCCGTCTTTTATGAATACCAGCCTTAGTCCCCCCCCCCCCCCACCTTTATCCCCAAATTATCAAATCCCTCCCTCACACCCCCGTATCTCAGCCTCTTTCCTTTCCTCTCCCCCCCCCCCCCTCTGTCTCTCTCCCCCGACCCCCTCTTTTTCTCTACAGATATACTCGGCGTGAACTTGGTGTTCATTTATTTTTTTCATTAAATTTTTCATTATCATTCAGAGCTTTGTCCCACTCCATCTCTCCCAGTTAATATCCTTAATACATGTAATACTATGCCCCCCCCCCCCCCCCCCTGCTGAGTGAGTGTTGAAGAGTCGACAGTACAATATCCTGGGGAGATTCAATAATAATAATAATAATAATAATAATAATAATAATAATAATAATAATAATAATAATAAATAATAATAATAATAATAATAATAATAATAATAATAATAATAATAATAATAATAATAACACAGGGTAGCCTCACAGCCTACACAAATACTAAATACTCTCCTGATGGCCGTGCAATCACATTGTTACTCCGGCTTTATAGCACGGCAACCGTAGCGCTCAGTGCGTTCAAGGAATAAATCCTACAAGGTACCCACTTATCACACCTGGATCGAGTGTGGCAAATGTAGATTAATGTCTTGCCAAAGGACGTCAGTGCCGTACGTGGCAGGGAATCGAACCCCTTACCCTGTGATGTGCATTCCCGTGACTTATCTACTAGACCACAACACCTCTATACATTACAGTTCCTTGGTCCTTCTTAGCTTTCAGATGTCCTTGGTTGGGTTGGTCCTGCCGAAATCACGAAGATGATCCTGAAAGTAGAACCTAACAAGAACGCACGTATCCTGGATGTTGGCTGTGGCACTGGGTATGTTGGCAGTAAGGTAAGCTCTGAAATCTCCATGATTATAGGGGTGTCATTGTAAAGAGGGGTAGTTGCCCCCGGGTCCGCTCGCTATTCATAGAAAACCGCTATTCATTTAACATGGGTTATGAATATCGGTCCTTATGAATAGTTATGAATAGTGGTCTTTATGAATGCATGTCCTTATGAATAGCGAGGTAATTTGTCTATGGTTTGCTCGCTATTTAGAAGAACCGCTATTCATACAAAACCGCTATTCATTTAGTCATGCGTTATGGATAGCGGGCGTTATGGATAGCGGTCCTTATGAATAAGTGGTCCACTCCTTGTGAATAGCGGTCCTTATGACTAGCGAGGTTACCCCGTTGCCCCTTCCAATATATGAAAGTAACTGGGTATCATGTATCATAATATTATGTAGCTCATATTTCTGATAATGCGTACTTACACTCTAAACTTAATATTTTACCCAATGGAACAAGTATGTTTGTTTGGTAAAATCTTATTCAATATTGGATATATTTTACTCAAGATTAAACAAATTTGATTCAACATAGGGTAATTTTTTTACCAACATACATGCATGTTACCTGTTTACCCAGCGTTTTTGGAGTGTACTTTGATAATTAATATTATGAGTTAATTTTTCCTTCATCGTCACTGTCTTCTGTATTTTTCCTGTCAGATAAATTAACACTTCCCTTCTTTTATCATTTTCCGTGCCATCAAATTTATCATAAATTATCATGAGTGGAATCTGGAAGGAAATTTTTAGTTTTAATAATTTGTTCCATTGTTAAATTTGGCATTTATTTATCTGTTTATTTATTTTTAACAATCTTTTTTAGGGGGGGGGGTTATCATGACTTCACCTTGCACACATTGGTGTCTGTTTGGAAAAAAGAATATCCCTTCTTTGTCAAAACATATTTTACAACAGTACAACAAGTAGGTCTAATCTTAGACGGAATTCGCAACCCACGAACATAAGGGTTAAAAATAGATTTTCGCCAAGTTCACTCGTCTCAAAATATAAAGCCTCAATTTTCTCTTTCTTTTTTTTCTTTTTCTTCTTTAACTCTGTTACAGTGGCGTATCTAGGGGGCCGGGCGGCACTTGGAGGGGGCACAAAAAACGCAAAAGAGAGAGAGAAAAAAAAAGAGGGAAAATAAAGAAAAACCACAATCCCTAAGGATTATGCGCCCCCCCCCCCCCAACCGGCAGGGTAAATGCATTAGAAATACAGTTTTTGAGGGTTTAAAGTGCGAAAAATTTCTAAAGCTTTGCTCCCTCGCTATGATTATTGTCTTTCAGGATCTCGTGTGTGTGTGTGTGTGTGTGTGTGCGTGTGTGTGTGTGTGTAATTGGGTTTTTACAGACGTGTATCAATTAGATAATCGTAATTTCGCGCCCCCCGTATATAGTTCTTAACTAGGTTTTTTTTTAAGGTTCAAAATTTCAAAAAATAAAGATGTAATTGTCGTTGCTGTGCTCGCTATCATGTAAGTTTCATCTGCCTCTTGCTAAGTATTGCGCCCCCAATACAGGGTAATATGCAAAAAACAGCTGAGGTTCAACATTTAAAAGAAATCATGTCGATTTGCTAAATTCCTCGACTATTTCTCAAGGGTTTTCTTTCATTTTGCTCCCAATTTTTGAAGGGAGTGAATAGAAAACCGTTTATCAATGTACAAGATTTGAACTTCTCTACCGCATAGTTGCAGTGGTCAGTTGCAAAATAGTGGGTAAAATGCGCAAGAGATTGTGCTTTTTAGGGTTAAAAATGCTTTTAAAAAAATTTGCCGCTCGGTCACTTTGCTCCCTCGCTTGTACAATAACGTAGATAGGTTTGGGCACTGGGGGAAGAGGGAAGGGGGCCAACTTCTTTATTTTCCCCGGGCGCCATAATCCCTAGATACGCCACTGCTCTGTTAGCATGTTGTGTTCTTATTTGTCTACATCAGCTATGAATATAAATTTATATTTCTTTACTTGCTTTTTGATGAGATGTGGGAGGCAGGGTATCGCAATCTATACATGGAGTCGATATGTCCGAGAACTTCTTGAACACAGCGAGTAAGAAGGGGGTCTACTCAAAGTTGATTCATGCAACATTTGGACCGGATACTCCTCTCAGCTATGAAAACGGTATGCACTCTCAGAAAAGATTTTAAGTTGTTTAAAATATGAACCTACCAACTGTTGGTTTAAAAAAATCCCATATGTTTTACAAACACTTTTTTTAAACCAACAGTTGGTAGGTTCATATTTTAAACAACCTAACGATTTTTCTTTTATAATTCAAATCTTTAATTGACATACTTCAAAATTCAAGATCATTTTTATTTTACATAAAAAAATGAATACATGAAAAAATCATACAGTCTCAAAGTAAAGGTATATCAGAGACAAAATACATTTGAATTAATAACATAAGCAATAGACAAGTTTCCAATCATATTCAAAATCAACCAATTTTTGTTCCACGGTGGCAATATATCTATTGGTTTTAAAACAATCAGGCATGAAGGATGTTAATCCTTTTGCAGATGGGATAACTGATAAACATCTTTTTTTTAATAAATATAAAACTTTACAAACAAAATAACAATGTTAATACACTTATTTGCATGTCCTAGCAAAATCGTATCTTTTGTGAAATCAATAGCCAACTTATGTTTCTTTAATATTTTGGCCCTTACAAAATTCCAAACAGTTTTCACTCTTGTACATTCACTAAAATAAATGAATAATTGTTTCTTGATAACAATTACAAAAAGAACAGTTATCATTTTCCTTAATTTTCAACTTTTTCAAAAACACATTTGTTGTCAAAATTCTTACTAAAATAAACCACTGAAATTTGGTATCCTTGACCGTCTTAAAGGAGAGAAGAAAAATACTTTTCCAAGATCTAGAATCATATTCTTTATCAAGTTCTAAAGACCATATCTCTCTTGACTTATTACCCAATTCCAATTTTTCTTCAACTAAAACTGAATATATACCTTTTATTCCTTCCTTACACTTTCTAAAAAACTTGCTATAATAGCACTCGACTGGATTTTGAAGTTTCCCCTCAATTCATGTTAATACCTCTCTCCATTTAGACTTAATAGAGCAAACAATACCCCAAAATTCTAGATCATTAGTTTTGACACCAAATTTTTCGACAAAAGAGTGAAAACTGATAAATTGTCCATTTTCTTCTAGCATATCATTTACAATATATATTTTCTTTTCAAACCAATGACAATAAAATACTACCTTTTTACCAATTAGAATATTATCATTTTTCCATAAAAACGAACTTAAAATATCTTCTTTTGAACTCAAAATTTGACTGTTCACCTTATTGGCCCAATAGATCAAAACATCGCTCCAAAAATTATTTGAAATCTTTTTTGCTAATTCTAACAAACAAGTTGAACCGTAAGTGAAAACTAAATTATATGTGCTCGTCTGAGCACTAAACAGGCTAAATACTCTATCACTGAGACGCAAGCGCCTCATCCAGGCTATTTTAACAGCCTTAATATAGCTTCTCAAATCTACCATCTTAACACCACCATGACCATATTCCTGAATTATTTGAGTTCGTTTAATTCTGTCGGGTTTATTACCCCAAACGAATTTAAAAAACATGCTATTCAGCCTTTTTATTTGTTCTTCACTTGGGCAATACATTCAACAAATAATTTAGTTGTGACACAAACAAAGACTTACAAACAACAATTCTTCCTAGAACTGTGAGCTTTCTTTTTTGCCAATTATCAATACATTTACTGATCTTATCTATAACCTTTCCGTAATTCAATACAACCATTTCCTCCATGTTTAAAGAAAATTCAAGCCCCAATAACTTGAAATGTTTTCCCCCACATGATGTTCATTTCAGGACACAATCTTATGTTGGAATATCTCCTATCTCCGAACCAAATGGCAGTAGATTTTTCTAAATTTACTTGTAATCCAGATAAGCTTGAAAAAAAAAATCAATGGTTAAAAGTGTTTCCCAAATTACTTTTCTGACCCATCCAAAATGAATGTGGTATCATCTGCATATTGACAGACTGTCATAATCTCTTTCCTATTTCAAATCCATTTATTTTGTTGATTTGTCTAATCAAGCATCCTAATATCTCTACACATAGTATAAAAATGTACGGGGATAACGGATCCCCTTGTCTACATCCCCTGCATATATCAAAAAAGGGAGAAATATGCCCATTTACGATCACGCAAGAAGATGCATTACTATAAAAAATATCACACCAATGAACAAATTCTTTCCCAAATCCCCAAAATTTTAACACCCTTCTGATAAAATCTCTGGATAAAGTGTCGAAGGCCTTTTGGAAATCGACTAGCAATAGCAAATCTATTGCGTTATTTTCTTCAGCATATGACATGACATCATATACAGTACGAATAGTGTCCATAATGTTCCTTCCTTTTAAAAATCCACTTTATCTAAATGATTCAGTTTAGACAAATCTGTTTTTAACCGATTAGCAACAGATAAAGAAGCAATTTTATAGGATACATTTAATAATGAAATAGGTCGCCAATTTTTTAATTGCTTCCCTGACTGTATCCCTTTTGGTAACAAAGTTATTACTCCTTGTTGTTGTGTTATTGAAAGTAGGCCCATCTCAAAAGCAAAATTTAAAGATCTTAAAAATATAGAAATGTCATCCCAAAAGGCCTTATAAAACTCCACCGAAAAGCCATCTGCTCCAGGTGATTTTCCATTCTTCATCTGTTTCAAAGCAGCAGTAATTTCTTTCAAAGACAATTTACCTTCCAAAGAGTCCGCCTCCACTTTATTAAGTTTAGGTAATTTTGGAACATCATAAATCTTACTTATTGAGACAGACTCCACTGCATGGTATGAATATAACTTTTCATAATAACTTACTACTTCAGACATAATATCACTCTGATTTGAGATAGTTTGACCATTTTCTTTCTGCAGCATGGGAATTAACTTATTAACAAAATTCCTTTTTTCCAAAGAAAGAAAATATTTTGATGGCTTTTCACCATGTTCCACCCATCTGGCCTTTGACCTAACAAAAGCCCCAAATAATTTCCTTTCCCTTAATTCCTGCAGTTGCATTTGAACAAACTCATACTCATCTAACAAAAGAGCAACATCATTAACAAAATGCAACCTTTGAAACTCTTCCAAACAAAATTCAAGTGTCCCTAATTTCTTTTTCAAATTTATTTCTAAAATTCTATTTTCTTTCATTTTCATTGAGCTGTATGCCAATGTTTTACCCCTAATTTCACACAAGAGTATTTCAAAGAACAACTGATCATTTATTTCCCTTTTGGCAAATGTTCTTCCCAATTTATTGAGTATTGTTTTGTAACCATTTTGATTGTGTCCTTTATCACTTCTACATATTCTTTTTCCCTCAAAAGAGAATTATTGAATTTCCAGAACCCTTTACCCTTTAATATTCTTACAAATCTAAATTTCAAACAAAACGGAGAATGATCAGATCTATATTTATTTCCAATATCACACCCCTGAACCAATGTCATCAGCTCACTTGATATAAAGAAATAATCCAAACGAGCTCCTTTTGAATTTTTTTTTACATGCCATGTACATTTCACAGATGCCAGGTTAAGAGCTCTCCATGGATCACACAAGTTTTTCTGTGATTTTATGTCCAACAGAACATCTCTAGCCTTTGGATTGTTTAAACCCCTATAATGTAACAGTCCTTTTCTGTATCCTGAATTACATTCCAATCTCCACACCAAATAATATGTGGCGTTTCAAACTCATCAATTACGCTCAATAAATTTTTGTAGAATTCTGGCGAATCAAGATTTGGGCCATACACATTAATCAAAGTGATATCATAATCAAATACCTCTAAATTTAATGCAACCCAATTCCCCAGTGGATCTGTTCTAACGCTTTTAACTTGATATTCAAAATTATTGTTAAACAAAATAGCAGTTCTACGAGATGCACTTGTCCCGTAGCTCATATAGCATTGATAACCCCACTGACTCTTAATCTCAAACTCTTGTTTCTGTACCCAGTGCGTATCTTGCAAACAATAAACATTACAAGTCATATTTCTCAAGTAAATACATCCTTCCTTTTTCTTTCCCACCTAAACCTCGACAGTTCAACGTTAGAATTTCAACCTCACCCATCCTTTATGAACAGAGTATCAACTACATTCATGTATCTTTCATTTGAAAATATACGTATAACCAATAATTTCCCTCGATTGTAATACACAACCATGCCTAAATAAGTATGTACATGTAAAGCAGAGATTTTATTTGCATCATTCCAAATTGCATGTCTTTTTTGTCTTAAACATAAAAAAAACAGTAGGAAAAAATTCCACTGATACATCTGACAGTGCCATCTTCAAGCAAAAGCCTTATTTTGCTTGTGACATAGACACCCTCAAAAGGTAAAATAAAATATAAAGAAATAAGAAAAAAGATCTTGTTGGACCACTGCTGTCTAACTACAGAACTATACAGAAGACGTCTAAAAAGTGTTCAAACAAAAATAGAATATAAAACCCCTGACTCCGGACTATAAGGCATTTAAGACAAAGGTAAAGACCATTTCAGTTAAGATCATTTCAGTTTTACATATATATTTTGCCATCAATCATCAATGTATAATTTTCCCTTCTGGAATTTCACTTTCTGTCCTCTCTCGTATGCCGCTTGCATCACAGGTTTCAATTCCACTTTTTTCTTAATTTTCTCAATTTCATTTTTCCTTGCTGAAGCACTACATCTCACTCTGCTCTTTTTCTGAACCTTACAATGATATGTCAATCTTTTTTCCCGTCTGCCCTTCCCACTCGATGGGCAGCCTCTATATCCATTTCTCCTGCAATTTTCAATCTTTCTCTACAAAGAGCTCTAAGGGAAAGGTAAAGACCATTTCAGTTTTACATATATATTTTGCCATCAATGTATAATTTTCCCGTCTGGAATTTCACTTTCTGTCCTCTCTCGTATGCCGCCTGCATCACAGGTTTTAATTCCACTTTTTTCTTGTGATCGCTTGGACATAAATCTTCTACGACATACTCTTTGGCATCTCTTAATTTCATTTTTCCTTGCTGAAGCACTACATCTCGCTCTGCTCTTTTTCTGAACCTTACAATGATATGTCGATCTTTTTTCCCGTCTGCCCTTCCCACTCGATGGGCAGCCTCTATATCCATTTCTCCTGCAATTTTCAATCTTTCTCTATAAAGAGCTCTAACGATTTCCATGCAATTCTTTCCCTTGCTTTCCTTAATTCCACCAAAACGAAGGTTATACGCTCTGGAATAACGCTGTATGACAATCACCTCTTCTTGAACAATGGCGACACTTTTCTGCATATATTCAACATCTTTCTTGACACTTTTGATTTCTACTCTATTTCCTTTCTTTTCTCTCTCCACCTCATCTACTCTTTGTGCCTGAAATTCGATGCTTTTTCCAGCTCCTTTTCCCTTTCAAGTACAGCATCCAGTTTTTGGTGAACCGCTACTAAACTGGCCAAAAGCTCCATTCTCAAACTTCCTAGCGAGCCAACTAGCTGCGAACTTTCATTTCCACGCACGCTAGATTCCAGGCTGCCCGCCGCCATTTCTACCGCCACTTCGGAGGGTATGGTATGATCGAATCTCTTTGGGATGCTGGTGTAACCGCTCCGCCTACATCAGCACAACGTGCTGTACGTTATCAATATCGGTGGCCGTAACCTTGGCCTCTAACTGAGATTTTGAGCGAGTTTTTACCTGAGAAGCGAGCGGCATCTTATCTCGGAACTGGAATCAGGATGAAGCTTAAATAATAGCCAATTAAACAGTAAGGTATACTCACATCCTTTGAAACTAAAATCGGCAAAAGACTAAAAAAAAGTCCGGAGCTAGGGTGTAAAGACGTCTCTATTCCGCCATGTTAAACAGCACCCTCCTAATGATTTTTAACCAACATTTCTGAGAGTGTGAGTATACATGTATGTATTCTATGTACTATGTTATTGTTCCTTTATAGGTATTTTATTTCATGTACAAGTGCCATACAAATTCTTCTCTTTCTTCAGTTTTTAAAAGAAGAAAGGACATATTTCATTATATGTGTATGTAGAATAAAAAATGAGAAAATAATTTAATTTTTTTTTGAGGGGGGGGGGGTTAGAATTTAGAATATCAAAATATCAGACATAATTTAAGATGATACTTCAGACGTTCTGTTTTTATTTAAAGCATTCCAAGTGACCATTAATACGACGCTTTAACCCTTTCAAGACAATTGACCACCTTTTGTGGTTTGGCTCAATAACTTTTGATTCAGAGCTCTAGAAAATATACCAGATGCATGAGTAGAAAGAGCAAAAATTTCTGCACACACTAATGAATTTTTGTTTCATGACCATATTGCGTTTGATGCCAGGAATTTTTAAAACAAGAATAAGCTTTAAAATCCCTAAATTGGCAACACATTGAAAGGACCAAAATCATTATTTTTCATAAAAATTAGCAATTTTTTCAACAAAATTTATAACCATGAATATCGTTTTCAAAGACAGTACACCTTATTCGAACTATGTAGCACTAAAAGAAAAATATTATTGTTGCCAATTTGAAGCATAAACTGTGATCAATTTAGCCCTTTAACAATTCCTGTCCTGAAAGGGAAGTGACCATTAATACGACGCTTTAAATAGTACTTTACTAACATTCCAAAAGAGTTTTTTTTTTAATTACTCGTATAATTATTACGTTTGTATATGTTTTCAAAATAAATGTTATGTACATGTCATGTATCAAATTTTCTCAAACGGAAAAGCCCATTCCAGGGGCGGATCCAGGATTTTTAAGAAGATGGGCGCAAGCCAGTGGTGGTATTCTGAAAACTCGTAACTTTTGTTGTAACTTTTGTTGTATCTTCCGGAGATAATACCACGCTAATATTGTTGTAAGTTGGTATTCTGAAAATTGTTTTAGGGGGATATTATCTCTCTAAGGACCGCCTTTATATTATCTTTGACACGTCCTTTTTCTACACTTTGCCAATCAAGATAGGTCAACCAAAAGGTTGCGCATAAATTTCGGGCGTAGTTATTAAATTACGCGTTTTATAATTGCGCCGTTCTCAAGATACCCGATTTCTTTTAACTGCCGTTCCGAAGACCCTCGGAAACGCAATGCCCCGTAATACACGCTCTGATCCGTTCCCTAGCCTTAAAATGTCGCTCGCTCTGGATTCCGAGTGCTTCGAAATATACGCATACGGACCTAAAATAAAGGTTGTCAGTTCCCAAGACCTTGTTGTTGCTGTTAGATATGCAGTTCCCAAGACCCTATTTTTTCACTCGGGTGGTGAGATCATGGGTGAGATCCGTAGTTCCCAAGACCCTGTAATTTGCCCTTTAAGTCCGTTCCTTAGACACCCGTTTCGAGGGCGGCTGAAATTTTTTTGACTGCCTCGGGAGCCCCCCCCCCCCCCCCCCCCCCGGTGCACCTGTGGTGTGCACCATAGACATAATAGTAACGTGAGCACACAAACAGGCTAGTGACTGCGTACTAGTATTCGCGTGCATATGTGCGTGCAATATGCTTCGTGCTTTCGCGGTTCAGTTTCAGTTCAGTTTATTAGATTCCATCTCAAAAACATTTTTACATTAGTTAGTAAAAACATGCAATTCAACATTAAAAAATGTACATAATTGGAATAATACATGTATAGACATATTACTATAAAAAACAGATTAAGGCAAAGCTGTTAAAAAAACAGAAAGGTTTTGTCAAGACAGCTTCCACATATAAAACTAGAGGGGCCGTCAAAGGCGGCAGACCCACGCCTTTGCGGTGCTACAGAGTAGTTGCAATACTATACTATGGGGTCAAAAAAACTGAAATCTACATTGGGTGATTTCACGCTCGGTGTTGGTGTTTGTGGTTAGTGTTTATTTTGCCGCGAAATCATGATCTAACACCGACTATGAAATGAGAAAAAAATCAGTCGGTGTTAGGTGTTGACCTCTGATTTTCTGACGTAGTTCCGGTTGCCGTTGTTTAATTGTTGTCAGATGTTGTCTGCTGAACCGAGCTCGGCAGCCGGTGTTTAATTTCATATACAAAATTCCGTTCACTAACACTATACCCTAGGGATTAAGAAACTTTCATTTCACGTTCGGTGTTGGTGCTGGTGTTGCTACTTGTATGCTAGATACGGGAAATTTGGGGGATTAGCCGTGAGAAATAAAGTCAGTAGGCATCATTCGAAGTGTAATTTTACAGGTGTTATGAAGTAGTATGTTCATATAGGTCTGAAATTAGATCTAGGCCAACATTTAGTCCAACGTTCGATCTAGAGCACACGGAAAGGAACTAGATCTACCTTTGCTTTTTAAAGGGGCGGAATGAGTGAATAAAAAATCCTACCTAGTTTTTTTTCCAGATAGATTTGATAAATATGATGTTCGATATTCCGTAGTAAAAGACCCAGAGAATCCACATTATTAACTAGGATGAGTTCTAAATCAACAATCACAATGCAAAAGTAATGAAACTTCACGGCTAATCTAAGCCGATGCCCGAAATTTGGCCGTGTGCCGCCGTGTGCCATGTACGCGCTGGGCCGTCCGATCCGGCGTCTAGCTGCATTAGCTACCACAGCATTTTCTGCTGCAAGTGAGAAACTCGAGAGAAATTAAATCTAAACTTACTGTTCCTATCAATACTATCCATTTCTGTGAAGTTTCTTACCGGTCTCTAGATCAAATAAGGATTGCTTTTAGAATCACCGGACTACTCGGGCAATTTTACGATATTCTAGACTAATAATTCAGTAGTTAAAAACATTTTTTTCTTCTTCGTTGAGAATGGTCATGATGGTGCTGACGCCATTACCAGTGTGACTCTATATATATAGTTCACGTGCACCGTTTCGCACGTACCGCGCGCTGTTCAGATTAAAGGAGCCGATACCGATATCCCAACAAAGCGCATCGATAGCTTAACACTGGTAATATGGCGTCAGCACCATTCTCAACGAAGAAGACTAGAAGGTCATACAGAACTTGCAGGGATCAACCAATCATCACCAAAATTTAATGGATTCTTTCCTGTCACTATCCAAACAATCCCTGAAAATTTGGTGCAAATCCGTTCACCCGTTCTCTAGTTATCTTGTACACAAACAAACAAACAAACAAACAAACAAACAAACCACAAACAAACAAACAAACATACGGAACCCTTTACATAACCCTGCCGATTTCATCGGCGTGGGTAATAATTGTTTTTTTTTAATATTTGAGTGAGGGGGCCGCTGCTGCGCCCCCTGGATCCGCCTCTACATTTTGATTACTAAATTGCTTTATCATTTTCTCTAACAAAGGATTTTTCGACTTGGCTGTTTCTTGCGGATGTTTTCTGCCCAATCATCTGACTGAGTCCCATTTACCGGAGATGATACGCCTGGTCAGGCAGGGTAATTGGGGTAGACAAGAGGGAAAATGCCGGGGCGTCGATCTATGGGAGGGGGGGGGGCATGCATAGACCTGGGATCCTGTGGTGATGGGGTACTTCAGGGGTGCGGGGTGCAGTAGGTGACTTTCGGTGCAGAAAGTGACTTTCGGTCTACACTCTTAAAAATCCCGGGTCAGATTGACCCGGAAATCAGTCCGTTGGGGCCACACTCCGTTCCGGGTCAAAAATGACCCGGAATAAGGTACGATCTGACCCAGAAATCCCGGGTCAAATCTGACCCGGGATTTTTTAGAGTGTAGTGAGCGTCACCAGACCAATACGAACGGGGTCAAACAATATGTACATACAAAGGGGAAAAAGTTTCTCAGATTTTAAAATTTTCTCATGAGAGATTATTGCTCTGGTCTTCAAATTATCGAATTTACTGACAGATAAAATTCATCACTTTATGATTTGTCGACTGTACTCTGAGCCCTTTTCATACTTGCCGTAATCTGTACTCATTTTGTAACCTATGTGGTCTACCCATCATTGATTATTAGAGGGTAATATACATCTTTTTACTCCATTATTTATTATTATTAATGATAATAATAATAATAATGATAATAATGATAATAATAATATTAATAATACTTCATATATACATATATATATATATAATGGCAATAATAATAATCATGATATATATACAGTGCGTCCCCCAAAACAGTGAACAGTTGGAAAAAGTCTCCCAAAATAAATAT
Source organism: Heliocidaris tuberculata (assembly GCA_025618425.1). Taxonomy (NCBI): domain Eukaryota; kingdom Metazoa; phylum Echinodermata; class Echinoidea; order Camarodonta; family Echinometridae; genus Heliocidaris; species Heliocidaris tuberculata. Next base: position 8,459,233 of record CM046850.1, read on the forward strand.
TTCAAAATATTTGTGGGAAATTTTCATACCCATGCATAGATTAGGGTCTATTCCATCAAAATGACACCAAAATATGTGGCAATATTTTAAACTCGAGTGAGCAAAAGTGACTTTTGCTAAAGGGTGCAAAATCCAAACTTGACAAGAATTGGTATTTTGTGCTGACTAGTTTTAACAAATTTGAGAATTGTAAAAAGTTGACATTTGGAAAAAGTCTCCCCAAATGAACATTTCCAAATATGTTCATGAAATTTTCATACCTATGGATAGCTTAGGGTCTCTCTTATCAAATGATACCAATACATCTAACGATATGTTACGCTTGAGTGAGCAAAAGCCATTGTTGTGAAATGGTGCAAAATCTATGGTTGACAAAACTTTTTATTGGTTCTGTCTGGTATCAGCAAAGTTTTGAGTTTTGAAAAGGCTTAGAAACTTTCTTATTCTGATCATTAAAAGGCATTTTATGAAAGAATAGGCTTTGTTTTCTGTATGTCTTGACATATCCCATCAAAACTTTATGGTTGACTGAGAAAACCAGCTTGAATTATAACCTTGCCAAAACTAATATTTCAAAACAATCAGTACAGCAGTTAATTGCTCACTGAACCATGAAAATATTGATGAGATACGTAAGGACACACAGAGAACAGAACCTCTTCTTTGATAAATTGTCTATTATTGATCAAATATGAATATTTATAAGCTTTTTCATGACACTCAACATTGCTGATACCAGCCAGAAGAAATACCAATTCTTGTCAAGTCTGGATTTTGCACTTTTTCACAAAAGTGGTCTTTGCTCACTTGAGCGTAAAATATTGCCACATACTTTGGTGTCATTTGATAGAAGAGATTCTAAGCTATCCACAGGTATGAAATTTTGCTTCAAATATTTTTAAATATTTATTTAGGGAGACTTTTCTGACTGTTAACTTTTTGGGGGACATATATATATATATATATATTTTTTTTTTTTTTTTTTTTGTCATGAAAATAATGATAATCATTATACATATATATATATATTAAAACTGTTATTATTATAATTATCATTATTATATTCATCATCATTATTATTGTTAGTGTATGATAGAAATAGAAATAGTAGTAGCAGTAGTACTACTACTACTACTACTACTACTACTACTACTAGTGTCATTATCATTATCATCACCATCTAAAAACCGAAAGTTTGCATGAAAGAACTCATTTATTTCTTTTCAGGTGGTTATTTGGCTATCATCACAAGAAAGCCGGTGTTCGAGAATGAAGAGGGAGGTATGAAACTCAAGACTAGTCTACGTCATTTTGTCAAAGATAATATACTAAAGAAGATATTTTATGAGGATATTCCTTACAGGGTGTTTGGGAACATCAAAGGTGTAGCTTTGTGTTACCAAGTTAATTGATTAGAAATATATACCCTGAATAGTAATTTTTCCACACATTATAGATGATAAGCCTATACTGGAAATTCAACTGGCATACCTTGAAAAAAAAATTCCCCCTAAATCGTGTACTTTTCCGGCTCTGTGCCCCCTCTTTTACAAAATCCTGGATCCGCCCAAGATTAACTTGTTTTCTTAATGGTATACTAATATCACATTGACCCTTGATAATGTTTAAAAATTCATGGTAAGCTTCATTCACATCTTCAGAAATATATATTTGTTGCCAATCAAGGGTACTTAAATTTTCATTAAGGCGTTCTAAGTTTCTGGCATTTAATCTGCGACTTTTAACTTTGCGGGTACGTTTGTCAACAGGTGTGCTTGAGAGCTTAGTTTTACAGAAGATAGGATAATAGTCAGATATGTCCGAAAGAACAATGCCTGATTCTATGGGCAGTTGCATGTTAGTAAAGATATTATCAATCAAGGTGGCTGATTGTTCTGTAACTCTAGTTGGTTTGGTGATAGTAGGTAAAAAAAAAAAAAGAAGCAGAATTAATGCTAGAAAATCATGAGAAAAACCTTGTGCATTGGAATGCAACAAGTTGATATTGAAGCCACCCATCATAAAACAGTGTTCATTTTGAATGATTGGACTTTGTAATATATTTTGGATATCTATCAAAAAATCTTCATGCGGAGATTGGGGAGGGCGGTATATGACACCTATTATTATATTTCTACTCTCCTTCATTTCTATCTCTATAAAAAGTGATTCAAAAGTATTGGTCATTTATGTCAGATTTACCTCAGGCACTTAGTTATATAATGTTTACAAAAAAACAACCAATTGCATAACTATCATACACGTCAAGCATTTTCATACCATCTTTCAAAAACCAGAACACGATTTGCCTATAATACTGTTGTCTGTTCTAAATCCTGATATAAAAAGATCTGTAAGTATATTTGTAATTAAAAGAAAGTTAAAGATGTTTCTTTAGAGACCATATTGTAATTTGTAATGCTCCTTGGAAATACTCTTCTATTCATGCGATAATGCATTCGATACATTTATGATATCCTTTCTTGAACGGGCATGTGTCCCGGGGCATGTGTACACTCATGATAACGACAATTACTATGCTGCGACGCAGTGCTAAAAATTCTTCACATTGAAATAATAGCTGCAGATGCCCTTGCAATTTAGTTTGTCTATCCTTTGTTGACTTGTCAAGTCCCCCTTCTTGTGACAATCTTTGTCTTCGTTCTGTACTCTTTTCTTTTTTCCGTTCAGTTCCTCCCTTCCTATAGCTATAGCGTCCTTTCCCGGATCCCTTCTTTTCTTTAATTCCTCCTTCCTCCCTTCTGCCATGTCTGCTGTTATTTGCCTCTGCCTGTCTGTAAGTTAATTATTAACCGGGGCCTATCCACAACAATCCTAGTTTAACTTTAGGTCCCTCTGCTATACATGAATGTAAAAATCTTCGAATTACTCTCTAATTTTTTAATGCTTTCATTAATGTGATATATCTGTTTTTGCATTATGTAATCGATTTCTATTATTTCAGAATGTATGATTTGTATCTTGATTGATTTATGGAAATAAACTAAACTGAAACTGAAACAGAAACATAAGTGTAAAGGCCAGTTTGTGTGGAGGGCAAAGTGCCCCCCACTTTTTCAAGTTACCAAATTAAGAGTGCCTCTCTTTACTTCTGAAATGTGTCCCTTTTTCTCTCTGATATGTGCCCCTTTTACTTCTGAAAAGTGTCCCTTTTTTCTCTGATATGTGCTCCTTTTTCTTCGAAAAGTGCCCCTTTTACTTCTAATAAGTGCCCTTTTTACTTCTAATTTTGCCTGTCTGTAAGTTAATTATTAACCGGGGCCTATCCACAACAAGCCTAGTTTAACTTTAGGTCCCTCCACTATACATGAATGTAAAAATCTTTGAATGACTCTCTAATTTTTTTTAATGGTTTAATTAATATGATATATATCTGTTCTTGCATTATGTAATAGATTTCTATTATTTCAGAATGTATGATTTGTATTTTGATTGATTTATAGAAATAAACTAAACAGAAACTGAAACTGAAACATAAGTGTAAAGGCCCGTTTGTGTGGAGGGCAAAGTGCTCCCCCCCCCCCTCCCCCACCTTTTCAAGTTACCAAATTAAGAGTGCATCTTTTTACTTCTGAAAAGTGTCCCTATTTCTCTCGGATATGTGCCCCTTTTACTTATGAAAAGTGTCCCTTTTCTCTCTGATGTGTGCCCCTTTTACTTCTAAAAGTGCCCTTTTTACTTTTAATAAGTGCCCTTTTTACTTCTAAATGCCCCTTTTCCTCTCTAATAAGGGTCCTTCTCTTAATAAAGTGCCCCTTTCCAAATCTAATGAGTGCCCATTTTTGCTTCTAATAAGTGCCTTTTTCCCTTTCTATCATGCCCCTTTCCCGTCCTGATAAGTGCCCCCTTTAAAATCTGATGAGTGCCTCCTTTTTCTTCTAATAAGTGCCCATTTTCCGTTCTAATAAGTGCCCATTTCCCCTTTTGATAAGTGCCCCTATTCACCTCTGAAGAGTCCTTTTCAAGTGCTCAATATATTTCCTTTCGTCGTTTACAAACTGTGGCCTTAATTCTAATAAGAATCTTATTTAGCTTCAAAGAATTGCTGCGGATTTATATTGTAACAGTAGTTACCCCTTTTGCATTAGAGCTGGGGGTAGGAGGGGCACAATGCCCCCACCCAGGAAAAGATTTCTCATGCTAACATGTGCCTATAATTTTAAGGAAATTAGCAAGGTGCTTCTAATCACATTAAAAAAAACCTCAATATTTTCATTATATTATCGTGACGACGTCTCTGTGACGTGTAAAAAGATTAAACCCAAATAGTTTTTGAGCTGTAAAGCGTTCTAAGACAATATCCCTGGTTACTTACCGAAAAATATTTTAGCACAGCCTTGGAAACGCTATAAGGATTACTATCCTTAATTTGTGTCATAATCACTTGAGAAAGACGTTATGTAACGCCCAAAATTTGTGAGCTAAAAAAAAAAAAAAAAAAAAGGACTGGATTAAGAAGCATGAAACTTTTCTAGTTTAATTTTTGCGTATCATCTTATTATTCCAACACGTGGACTTGGTATCGGATACAATTTTATACATGTAACGTATGTGTCTTTTCACTTGAAAAAAGAGGAGGATTCCTCTAGAAATTCGAGTAATTGTAAATAGATCTCTTATATAATAATATACATACACCCACCACACACAAACAATATATTTGAAGGACAAGCTCATATACACTGAGGTCAATGGTGACAAAACAATCTTAGGTTTATATTGATAATGTACAGTCTATCAACTTGATTAGCACAAAACGCCCTCACACACACACACACACAGACACACGCACATTACCTCCGCCCACACACACTTTCTTATACATCACATCTACCAAACACGGAGCACATATTAAGTTACTCAATCTTCACACTAAAGCAGATGGATTTGTATTTTATTTCATTTTTATTAACCAAATGCATGCATCATACCCAACATTAACAGAAGTATTTAGGAGAAGGCTGAAATTCATTCACTAAATTGGAATAACAAGAGTTACAGAGACAAGAAACCTTTTTTTCATTTCAAAACACCTACTAACGTTCCTAACTTTACAAAGGCGTAAACTTCTTTTAAGAATAGTATACAAAATAGAACAATACATGTATATATCTAAAATAGTAAATTTCTGTGAAAAGCGCTTTGTGATAGCTTTATTTTTCATTTCAAAACACATAACGTTCCCTTACTTTACAAACGCGGGAGCTTCTAGTGAATAGTATGCAAAATAGAAGAAGATATATCTTGACTAATAAATTTTGGGAAAAACCCTATGTGATGGTTTCATTTTCCATTTAAAAAACACAGAACATAACTCTACAAATGCGAGAGAGTCTTGGATAGTATACAAAATGGAATGATGAGTATCTTGAATAATATATTTTTGAAACCCCCCCCCCTCCCCCCCCCCCCAAAAAAAAAAAACCTTTCGGGTTGTTTTACTCAAAGAGGCAGGCAGATTAACCCTAGGACCAGAACGGTAAGTGTTGTAAAAAGTGTACAGTTTGAGATAAAATATGCTGTTATCGTAATTTCGCATGCTTACACTCCCAACGTTATTGTTGTATCCTTTTCTTTTTTCATTTATCTTCATTTTATCTTCATTCAGCTCTGTTTAAGATGGTCTTGCCTTGAATCTACTCTAAAGATAGAGAGAGAGAGAGAGAGACAGAGAGGACAATGAGACAGAAGACACGAACAGGAGACACTTCACAGTTTCAGCTTTTCAAGGCCTTCTTTATACATATATATATATATATATATATATAATACATGTATATATTCATTGGAAGAAAGAATTAATTTGCTTAGCTGGAATTTTATTGTTCCTCCTTGCTGCCTTCCTTTTCTTTTGTGGCAATAACTACACAAGTTGCAAAACCTCTCTCTGCCGGGAATCGAATCCGGCTCTTTGGCCGTGTACGACTATATTGCTTAAAGGGGGTACCCAATGCTGAAACAATGTTAGTTCATTTAAAAGATCATGATTTTATTAGAAGAAAATCATCTGCCTTAAATTTTTTTTAAAATTCGTGTTGCCAGAAAATCCCCGAAATATGGTAAGATTTCAGGATATTTTGGCCCCTCAGCTGTGTCCCAATTTCAGCTAGGTAACCACAATGACGTCAAAGTGGTTACCTTGTCGCGCAATTATAGCAAAATGCGCGCAAGGTGTAATGCATTTTGTACAGTCTAGCGCGCAACACATCTGCAATACGCGAACCTGGGTAACCACTTTGACGTCATTGTGGTTACCTAGCTGAAATTGGGACACAGCTGAGGGGCCAAAATATCCTGAAGTCTTACCATATTTCGGGGATTTTTCTTTTGCAACACGAATTTCTAAAAAACTTAAGGCAGATGATTTTCTGCTAATAAAATCATGATCTTTTAAATGAACTAACATTGTTTCAGCATTGGGTACCCCCTTTAACCAATAGACTATGGAGGCAGGTTAAGCAGGATTCAGCTACATAAGAATACAATCACCGACAAACAGCCCCTTTAACCCCTATGCAGTTAATTCATTCCCTTTCTCTGCAGGACAGGGGTGTATTGAACGGGGTAACCTCGCTAGTCATAAGGACTGCTATTCATAAGGACCACTTATTCATAAGGACCGCTATCCTTAACGCGTGACTAAATGAATAGCGGTTTTGTATGAGTAGCGGTCCTTCTGCAAAGCGAGCAAACCACAGACATATTACCTCGCTATTCATAAGGACTTCCGTTCATAAGGACCGCTATTCATAACGCGTGTTAAATGAATAGCGGTTTTCTATGAATAGCGGTCCTTATGAATAGCGAGTGGACCCCTATTGAACAATGGCAAGCCACATAGCTAGATCCATGGCCGATTCATGCATTAAAAATAATTATTTGCAATGTTATTTTCACAAAAAAGAGAGGCCGTAAGGAGAGACAGTGCATACCTATGCGAGTGAATCCTGCCGTCCAATTAATTTCTCACGTCATCTGAATTTACAAACAAGAGTTGCCGATGTTGTAGATTAGAACAAAAAGAAAATCTTGCATAAAATTGTTAATACACGAATCGGCCATGGATCTAGCTAGGTATGCGGCTTATCATTTTTCAATACTCCCCTGTCCCTCAGAGAAAAGAAACACATTAACTGCTAAGGGATTGAAGTCGCTGTCTTTCGTTCATGAATTATGTTTTCAAGCAATGTAGAGAATAGAGGTAGTAATGGGATGGGCCTGTAATGAATAAAGCTTGTAGCACCATCCTTATACACAGGTACTATGCATTTGTCACAATGGCAGGTACAACACCTTGATATATAAATTTGTTAAATATATCACAAAAAGGATTGTACCAGGTGTAAAAAAATCACACTTTGGATCGTAAATAATTCAAAAGTTATTACTCGATTAAGACATCTTCACACTGTAAAGTTAAAGGATGTCATATTTATTTGTAGTAAGTTTAATGACATTTCTCCGAATACTTCTCTTAAAATGATACAATGAATATTAAATCATTTTTTTCACTTTTTGAAAAATCAAGGAGATAAAATCTGTGTGGATCATTAATTAATTTAATTGATTTAGAACATAACAATCTCCATTGTATATTTCAGCTGTCATATCTAGCTGAGACAATTTTTGCAACTTAGCAGTTATTTCCACAAAAAGGAAGACCACAAGGAGGAAGAATGAAAATGTACCTACGCAAGTTATTTCTTTCATCCAATAAATTTCTCACATTAATTGAATTTATCCACGATATTATTATAATGCATTATTATAATGCCGATGGTACATTATAAGAACAAAGAATTCTCACATATTGTAAATAATTAATTTTAATACACGAATCAGTCATGGATCTAGCTAGGTAAACGTTTTGTCATGTCACGCGCGCGCGCGCGCGTGTGTGTGCGTGTGTGTGTGTGTGTGTTGTGTGTGAGAGAGAGAGAGAGAGAGAGACAGTGAGTGTGTGCGGTGCGCAAGACTTTCAGAAAGATTGAGTCAATTTCCTGTCTTTTTGAGATGCCAAAACCTCATTTACAATCTATGCTTATTAAGGCTGCCCACATTTTACATTTCTTATTTTGCCTGTCGTGTCTCTATCTCCCAAAACTTTCTACTTATTTACCGTATATTATACTTGATCATACTTGCGTTTTTCACCCGTATTGTTTTGTAACCGACCCTTATGCTTGTAAAAAAAAAATTTAAAAAGACTTGTGTTAATGTGGAACAAATAAATTTCACAGTTCAAAATTCATACTCACAATATCATCAACTTTCCCGATAGCTTCCAGACAGTTTCTTTAATAATGTAATCTCTTGACCAGAATTCAACTTTATCTTTAACATGTATTTTATCCACCATCTTTTATTCAACAACAGACTTGGACAAAAAGAAATCTGACTTGAATAATAAGAAACCCATGTTCTCTAGATCACCTTAAAAGAAGTTTCCTCCGCAGGATTTGAGAAGAGTAAGACATGTATGCACATCTAGACATGAATGGTAAGAAGCCCAGAAAATTTGAAGAAAAAAAAAAGGGTCGAAAACAATGCATAAACAGTTGTTATGAGAAGAAGAAGAAAAAGAAAAAGAAGAAGAAGAAAAAGAAGAAGACGAAGAAGAAGAAGAAGAAGAAGAAGAAGAAGAAGACGAAGAAGAAGAAGAAGAAGAAGAAGAAGAAGAAAATTAAGTAGAAGAAGCATATGCAAAATAAAGAAATCTGAACAAAAACAAGACGTTATTGCGATAGCGATAGCAAAAACAAAAACAAAAAAAAACCGACTAGAGGATGTTGCTCAAACAGCCAGATTTATCGATTACATGTCGTTCTTCCAAAGTTTCATAATTCCGAAGGTTCGTTTTTCCTAAGGTTCATAATTCCGAAAGGTTCGTTATATCTGAGGTGCGTAATTTCGAGATTCGTTACTACAGAGGTTCGTATAATTGCAAAAATGAAGTAGGGTCCGTAATTCCGAAAACAAAATAGGGTTCATAAATTTCATAAATGAAACTGAAAACTGCATAATTATGCGTAATTGAGAATTTTCGGAATAATGAAACACATTTCATTTTCGGAATTACGAAACTTTAATATTTTATTTTTGGAAGTACGAACCTTCGGATGGACCTTCGGATTGACGAGCTTTCGGAATAATGGTCCTTCGGAGTAATATCAAGAATATCCAACAGTTGTACGGAATTACGAACCCAATTTCATTTTCGGAATTATTAACCCCGTGCTATGAGAAATATGTATTTCGGAATTATGAACCTTCAGAACTTCAGCATCTGACTTTCACTGTCTGTTACACTGTAAAAAAAAATAACTGTAAAACTACAGGTTTCTGGCCCTTGAAATTACAAGTTATTGCCGTTATTTCAGTTTTTACAGTCTTTTTCCTGTAAAACAACAGCAAGTTTGTTTGTTAATACAGAAAACTTTCATCGGTAGGGGGTAATCATACAATTGTAGTTTAAGCTTCTACCAACCTTAGAATTTGTTCGCAAGCTTTCGTCCACTTCTGTGGACTAAAGTTTGTTGGTTTACCGGAAATTAGCATATATTTAAAATCGCCTGACATAAAACACTGTTAAAAAACCATTTTTTCATATTTTAACAAGTTACCCTGTTAAATTACCAAATATTGGGGAAAACACTTATATGAATATTCATGATTTTTTAGTAGCGTATGGTTTGGGGTTGCCCGATTTACTAACTGTCACCAAAGGCATAAAAAAAACTATAAGGGGTATATAAGAGATTGCACTAGATTGAACTACCTATAGATAGGATAGGTCCAGGATAGGATAGATTAGAATAGAGAATAGGATAAGTTAAAGCAATATAGGTTACAATGTAAGAAATAACTGTAAAACTACAGTCTTTCTGGCCCTTGGGACTACAAGTTATTGCCGTTATTTGAATTTTACAGTCTTTTTCCTGTAAAACAACAGTAAGTTTGTTGGTTTACCGGAAATCATATATTTACAATCGCCCGAAATAAAAAAACAGATTCTACACGTTTTATGTTGTGAATACATAATACGTTGTTTTGAATACATTGTTATTTCACACTGAACATACAAATCCTTATAAAATTCAAATCGTTGATTGCATTGACATGATACATCGTTTCCAAAGACGTCTCCATACTATTTTGTCATCATTTATTCTGCATTGTTCACAAGCTTTTGCTCTAGACCGTTCTTCATCTCAATGATGGTTACATCAGGTGCTTAGAATCCATTTAAGAACAAAAAGATCAGTAATTTTTATTAACCTCAAAATACTCTGCTTTAAAAAAAAACATATTCTCTTCATGTTGAATAAGTAGTTAGCGTGCATTTCATTCACCATCTTTTATTCAACACTAGAATTATACAAATTAAATCTCACTTGAATAAAAAGAAACTCATGTTCTCCAGACAACGTTAAAAGAAGTTTCCTTCTTTTCCTTCATGCACTTATAGACATGAATGGTAAGATTCTCTGAAAATTTTAAGAATCGAAGGTCGAGAAAGGGTAGAAAGTGATGCATTAAAAAAATGGTTGCCACAAGCCCAGTGCAAAAGCACAGGACAAATTACTCTTAAGAAAAGAAATTGTCTTGGCACTGTCCACACAACAAACGACTAAGGTGGAGAAAACTGATTGAAAGTATACAAAATCAAGAGAGATTAGCTTTATTAAGATTTAAGTTCATCAACCGTACACATAATATGATATAATCTCTTTTGACAATAGATGAGTGAAAATAAGCATTGAATGGCTGAAATAAATGCAGAGTCAACAAGTTGACATGGATTAAAAATATAATTGAGACTCTAACTGATTCCTTTCGTGGGGGCCCAATGAAGAAATAGACGAGTATCGCTCAGTGATGAGCAGAGCCATCTATAAGTATAGATGGCACTGGTGATGAGTAGAGTACCTTTATATGGAGAGTAGCGACATGGACGTCTGACTTTTCTGGAAACTAAATGGCGTTCGAATTGTTTTTATTGAGAACACCAGATGCTCATCGGAATTGAATAGAAATGTTGCATAGCAGTGGAAACAAAATGGCGTTCAAATCATGAGTTGTTGCTACTCTCTCATAGAGGTACTCTAGTGATGAGCAGAGCCATCCATACACAGAGTTTGGCCAACTCGGTTTCACTTGGGCACAAAATGGCGTATATTCCTTTGTTACATGCTTGCCTAACAAAGCAACAGGCCGCCATATTGTTACCCACTGGAGCAGAGTTGGCCAAACTCTATGTACGGATGGCACTGGTGATGAGTCCAAAATTGCGTCCTCTCTTGTTAGCTACGATGACTCATATGAGTGACGTCATAACGGAAGAAGGTTGCCGATGCCTCTGTCCCGTCCGTCTCCCTTCCATACGCCCTCGATTCTTAAATTGACATGGGTCCTTGCCTAATTCAAGCACGAACTTCGAACCCTACAATAAATAATGATCATGCATAATTCTCACCCCTAATATATTGAATCAGTCAGTCATAAATTCACAAATTTGTACTGACAAAATGGAATTAAATTAGAATCGATACCAGAGTATGTATTTTCCTCCAAATTGTTTACATGGTTTGCATACAATATAAGCAAAGAGGCAATGCCCATAAGCTACCTAGAAAAGGGCACATAAAAATGACCACACCCAGAGAAGACAGATACCTACTGCGCCATTGCCAAGGCATTTCCAAGGAGGATGCGAGGCATTGTCAGAGGTCATGGTTATCCGACAAAATATCAGAAAATGTTTCAAAAGAAGGGTTATGAAAGTGAATTCCAGTATGTTCATCACAAGAAACTGACTATTAAATGGAGAGTAGTGGAACAGAGATTTATCAAAACCACTTTGCAATACAAGCCTAAAATTGATCCACTCCGTAGTTTCTTTTCGTGTGTATGTTGCAATACTTATGGCTAGTGAGGATATATATCAGTCAATGATAAAACCTTATTTAACTTATTGTAATATTGTCTGGGGTAGGTGCGCATCAACTCATCTTAATAGAATTCTGCTCTTACAAAATCGAGCAATGCGCATTATTACTAGTTCAGCACCATTATCACACACTGATCCCCCTATTTCATAAAGTTAATCTGTTAAAAGTTCAGGATATACAGTATACACAAGTTACAACTCGCTAATTTCATGTTTTCATACTTGCATAATTTACTGCCAAAGTTCATAGATTACTGTTTTCATTTTCATTCCTTTTTTTTTAGTTCCATACTCTACCAGACAGTCCAGTCACATTCGTTTTCCTAAATTTAAGTTTGAATTTTCTCGTACCACAATCACATATAGTGATCCAAAGTTGTAGAATAGTATTGAATATACAATAAAGAATTGCCCTTCCCTTAGGCTATCAAGTTTTAAAAATAGATATAAAATTGAATTGCTCAGGTCTTACATCCCTTGATAAAATACACGATTTCTCCTTTGTTTTTGTGTTCATGTGTGATGTGTAGACTGTCCGTAACTCTCTTAAATAATAAATTTTATGTATTGTATATTTTTTTGGACGAACCTTTGATAGACCATTGGCCTTCGTTTGTCCCTCCACATTTAGATATTTTTCTGTTTATTTGTACATTTTTAATTGCATATTTTCATTGTTGTTGCATTTTCATGTTTTTAATGTTGCTAATATTTTTGTATATTTCCAATGTATTCTATTCTGTTATTATCATTTTCATCGAATGTGGAATAAGTTGAATAGAATAATAATAATAATAATAATAATAATTATTATTATTACTATCATTATTATTATTATTATTATTATTATTTTTATTATTATTATCATTATTATTATTGTTATTACAATTATAACAATAATAATAATAATAATGATATTATTATTATTATTATTATTGTTATAATAATAATAATAATAATAATAATAATAATAATAATAATAAAACGTTTATCTACCCAGGGTAGCCACATACTACATACTGTTCTCCGTGAGGTCCCTGCATTCATATGATTACTCCCGGCTTTAGCACGGCAAACGTAGCGCTCAGTGCCTACCAGAATTAAATCCTACCAGCTGCCACCCACTTAGTACACCTGCTTTAGCACGGCAAACGTAGCGCTCAGTGCCTACCAGAATTAAATCCTACCAGCTGCCACCCACTTACTACACCTGCTTTAGCACGGCAAACGTAGCGCTCAGTGCCTACCAGAATTAAATCCTACCAGCTGCCACCCACTTACTACACCTGGGTCGAGTATGGCAAACGTAGTCTTGCCAAAGGACGACAGTGCCCGGGCAGGAAATCGCACCCCATACCTTATGATCTACAGTCCAGTGACTTATCCACGAGAACACAACACCTCTAATGGTCGTGCGCATTGTTGCACTATAAAAATCTTGGAAAACCTAGCGGATGACTAATCGTCTGGGAGCCTGTCCCGAAATAGTCACCCCATTTTACATATGAGATTTGACCCCTTAAAGTTGCTAAGACCATCCATGTCATTCACAAAAAGCTTGTCAGTTCGAACGAAGACGCCGGGTTTGACCCCCAGAGCCCCCCAAAAGGGCCCCAAAGTCGGGTCGATTTCAACCCATTTAACATATGCGCCAAACTCTGTCAGAATTCAGGTGTATGACTATACATTACCAAAACACCAAAACTGACAAATGGATGGGTTGTCAGACCGCCCCTAAAAATTGGGGCAAATTTTTCCCCTTAAGGAACATGGACCAAATTTTGTCAGAAGGAAGAGTTATGGGTGTACGTTACAAAAATATAAAAAACTTACAAAAATTTCCATCGGTAAGGGGGTGTAACACGCCCCTTAAAAACACCAAAGTGCCCCTAAACCCAGCTTTGCTGCCCAAAATGCTCTGGATGTAGAGAAAAACCATTTTTAGGCTTTTACAACCTTAATAACTCCAAAGTGTCTTATGCAATTCATGTCAAATTTACCTAGTACAGTTTTGACTATTGTAACTTTCTTGGGGTGAAATTTGGTGTCAAATGATAATTTCAATAATAATTTATTAAATTGTGAAAATTGTATTGCTTTCTCAAAAGTAGTCAAATGATATTGTCAGGATTATGACTTTGTAAACACACCCATTGTCCATCTGCACCTGTTTGACAAGACATAATAGAGGAGCTCGTTCAGTATCTGGGCTATGTGGCTGCCATGCTGAAATCTACCATTCATGTGTTAATTAATTACGCAAATACCTTGCAAGCTCTCTATTATGCCTTGCCAAGCAGGTGCAGATGGACAATGGGTGTGTTTACATAATCCTGACAATATCATTTGACTACTTTTGAGAAAGCATTACAATTTTCACAATTTGATCAATTATTATTGAAATGATCACTGAACACCAAATTGCACCCCAAGAAAGTTACAATACTCAAGATCGTACTATGCGCGTATGTTAGATGGGTTGAAATCGACCCGACTTTGGGGCATCTTTTGGGGGCTCTGGGGGCCAAACTCGGCGGCTTCGTTCGAGCTGACAAGCTTTTTGTGAATGACATGGATGGTCTTGGCAACTTTAAGGGGTCAAATCTCATATGTAAAATGGGGTGACTATTTCGGGACAGGCTCCTGGCCTATAATAATAAAGACAAGAAGGGACAGGAGATTATCATTTAAGTTTATTAAAATGGAGTATTGTTCAATGATCCATTTAAATTAAGAAAAAAATTGCCATTTAATTTACAAAGGCAAACTTAAGGCACATTTTAAGATTGTGATCGCTGTCCTTGACTAGGAGATTAGGAGAGTCTAGCTTTGTACATTTCTTCATAATATAGCATAGAAGCATCCACGCATCGGACGACGTCATCAGTCAACTGCTCCCGCGAGGGGATGGGATGAGGTGGCATAAAACAAGTGCTCTTCATGGCTGTGCCGTAAAAGTGGATATGGCTGTCTAGGATGCCTTCCCCGGGAGTCTTCCACGATTTCAATGATTCCGTGGATGATGGCCAGTGGAGGAGGGCGTCGGAGTACGGTAAATCTAGAGCGTCTAGAAGACCCTTGAGGTGTTTGGAAGGGTTGGATAGGAGATCAGAGGAGTCGATCACTACAGGATTCGGATCGTAATTTTCTCGGACGTACTTCCATAGGTCATGGTGATTCTTGTAGAGGTTCAAAGGCTTCATCTCCACCACGTCATCATGCACGATATCGTACTCCTCTTCAGACTTCTCCAGCATTTTCAACCCGATGATCTGCTTGTACATCGCCTTCCGATAAGACGCGAAGATTGCCGAAGGATCCCGAATGAGGAACACGTGTTTGAAACCTTTCGGGATGAACTGCCTGAACTGTGGAATCATAGCATGTGATTGGTCCTTCACGAAGACATACCTCCCACTAGACTCCTCCAATTCAGCCTGGACGGTCGTAAACCTATACCGATGAAATGGATACAAATATTTTAATAGTTTCTATCCTTAAATATTTATTACCAAAAGTGGTAAATTTGTAAAATCCTGAAATTCGGAGCATGAAAACAGATACGTTAGACATTATTAGTTACCCCCTGCTTGTTCACGAAATACGGGCAAATATCTACGGTCTGGTGCCATATTCCAAGAGGCCGGACCGTAGACCGTAGATATTTCCGTATTTCGTGAGAACAAGCAGGGGGTAACGATTTTATCTTTTTAAGTGTAGATCTACATGAATTCTGTAGTGTAATCTCATTGGTAGTGTAATCTCATCGCCGGCTGTCAGCCATGTTTGTTGTCTGCATGCAACAAGCAAGATCAAGGGCGTGCATGCGCGCAGCTGTGATGATAACGTCATCACGGAATACGGGAAATATTCAGGGATGGATTTAGCGCATGCGCACAAATATCAACAACAATGCAAAACATAAAAACAACAACAGCGACATATAACCTCATTCACGGAATACGGGAAATATTCAGTGGATGGTCTGTATTTGTGACCGAGTACACGGGTAATACGGGATTTTATCAAAGACATGATTGACCAATGAGATTACAGAATTCATGATCACTAAAAGATAAAAAAAATAATATTCAAATAGTTTCTGTCCTTAAATCTTTATCACCAAAAGTGGCAAATTTGTCAAACCTGGACTTTGAACAGAGCATGAATACAGATACTTAAGTACGTTGGACATTAGGCCATTCCCCCTATAGTTCAAGAGGTAATGTAAATCTACAGCGAAGAGGTGAATATAAATATTCAAATAATTTCTGTCCTCAAATCTTTATTACCAAAAGTTGTAAATTTGTCGAATCTGGACTTGGGAGCATAAAAAGACATAGGCATAAATCCGTTCTTCCTAGTTCAAGAGGTTGTGTAAAACTATAACGATGAAGTGGATACAAATATTCAAATAGTTTCTTTCCTTACATTGTTATCACCAAAAGTAGAAAAAATTTTAAACGTGGACTTGGGAGCATGAAAACAGATAGGACCTACGTCCGACGGAATTCCGTTCCTCCTAGTTCAAGGGGTCATTTTAAACAAATAGATTGTGCTAACACTGAGAAACCCGAGATTATTTTTTTTACTACAGTGAAACCGGTCTATAAAGACCGCTCATGGGAGACAAGAAAAGTGGTCTTTATGTACAGGTTCCTTTACTACACATTTCAATGAGAAACACTTTTCAAGGGAAACAAAAATTGTGGTCTTTATTGACAGGTGGCCCTTCTGTACAGGTGGTCGCTAAAGCAGGTTTGACTGTAATTATTGTGTTTGCTGATGGTACAAAGTCATGCCCACAAGTCTGAACAATTTGCGACAAGCAATAACAAAATTAATGGAAAATGACATAAAATCTTCTGGATGCCTTGTCAATCCCCAAAATCGATGACAGAACTTAAGACCACTCCCCTTACATCATGGGACACCTGAGAGGACCAAAGAACCCCGAAGCGAGCATCATGGCTCCGATGGGAAAAACCTTTATATTTTACAGACTAAAATATGAAAACATAATGTTACCTGCTGTGCTGAACCCATTGGTAATAGTCATAGACAATGACAGGCACCTATCCCCTCCATTATAAATTTTCATTTTGTATATGAAATATTGCCCCACGAAAAGGCTAACTTTCTTGCTTGAATACATGGATCTTTAAAAATCAGTTACACCCTTAATTGCTCTAATCATTATAATTCGAAATTCCATCTTTAAAGAAGAATGTTAGAATGCTACAATCACAGCTTGAAAGCAATTTTCTGGCGGGTGTGAAAGACTTTGCAGAACAGTCTCATGCGTTGCTTTCTGTGTGCTCCAAATTATATACAGAAACTTGAACAAACATAGTTTCTGTCCTTAAATCTTAAACCTGGGCTTCGGAGCATGAAAACAGATGAGCCTGATCGGTTAGTCACGGACGGACATTTAACAAATTTTGAAAGTTTGAAGGCCTGTAGAAAAAATGATAACTATTTAATTGAAGAGAGTTATTTTATGTTTCATTGTGAAGGGCATCACTCAAGGAGTTGAAATTTTGATAAAATTTGGTTGCCATGGTCGCCGACTCAAATTATAATCCATAAAATATTCAATGTCACGGACGGACCTACTCTTAACCGATCACGCGCAGATACGTTAGACATAAGTCCGCCCCTCGTAGTTCAAGTGGTTATGTAATCCATGAAGTGGATACAAAATAATATTCAAATAGTTTCTGACCTCAAATCTTTATCACCAAAAGTGGCAAATTTGTCAAACCTGGGCCCTGTAACATAAAAATCGACTTACAATTGATTGTATCTCTTTATGTTACAGGCCCCTGGACTTTGAACAGAGCATGAATACAGATATGTAAGTACGTTGGACATTAGGCCGTTCCTCCTATACATGCTATAGTTCAAGAGGTAAACCTATAGCGATGAAGTGGACATAAATATTCAAATAGTTTCTGTCTTCAAATCTTTATTACCCAAAGTATACAATGCGTCCCCAAAAAAGTTAACAGTTGGAAAAAGTCTAACCAAATCAATATTTAAGAACATTTTCCATAAATTTTCATTCCTGTTGATAGCTTAGGATCTCTCCTATGCAATAACACCAAAAAACAAATCTGACTTTTTATTAAGCTTGAGTGATCAAAAACCACTTTTGTGAATAGGTGCAAAATTCAAACATGACAAGAATTGGTATTTGTCCTGGCTTATATGAACGAAGTTAAGAACCGTTTAAAATTGACAGTTGAAAAAAGTCTCCCTATTTAAATATTTCAAAATATTTTCAGGAAATGTTCATACTTGTGGAAAGCTTAGGGTCTCATCTATCTGTGACACCAAAATATCTCACAATATTTTACGCTTGAGTGAGCAAAAGCCAATTTTTGTGAAAGGGTGCAAAATCCATATTTCACAAATGCTTGTTTATGTTCTGGCTGGTATCAGCAAAGTTGAGAGTCATGAAAAGGCTTTAAAATGTTATATTCTGATCATTAAAAGACAATTTATGAAAGAACGGACTTTGTTGACTGTATCTCCTGATATATCCCATCAAAACTTTATGGCTGAGTGAGCAAGCTAGGTGATATTAAAAGATTCACCAAAAGTAACATTTTGAAACACTCAACTAAATAGTCATTTGCTCACTCAAGCATAGAATATTGATGGGATGTGTAAACAAATACACAGAACAAAGCCTGCTATTTCATAAATTGTCTTTTATTGACCAGAATATGGAAATTTATATCCCTTTCCATGATTCAGCTTGGCTGATAACAGCCAGAGCCAATATCAATTCTTGTCAAGTCTGGATTTTGTATCCTTTCACAAAATTGGCTTTTGCTCACTCAAGCGTAGAATATTGGTTGATATTTTAGTGTCATTTGATAGAAGAGACCATAAGCTATCCACAGGTATGAAAATTTTCTTAGAAAAGTTTGAAATATTTATTTGGATAGACTTTTCCAACTGTTAACTTTTTTTCTGGGACGCACTGTATAGTAAATTTGTCGAATATGGACTTGGGACATAAAAAGAGATACGTTGGACAGAAATCCGTTCCTCCTAGTTCAAGAGGTTATGTAAAACTATAGCGATGAACTGGATACAAATATTCAAATAGTTTTTGTCCTCATATATCTTTATCACCAAGAGTAGTACATTTTTTAAAGGTGGACTTCGGAGCATGAAAACAAATAGGGTCTACGACTGACCGAAGCCCGTTCCTCCTAGTTCAAGGGGTCATGTTAAATCAATAGATTGTGCTAACACTGATTAACCTGAGACTGATTTCTTTTTTTCTGATTGTGGGTGCTGATGGTCAGTGCTGTAGTCGAGTCCATCCCATCCGAGTCCGAGTCCGAGTCCGAGTCCCGATGGGAACATCTTAAATTGCATTTTTTTAAAAGTCACATTATTTTCATTATGATAAATGCCTCACAGTGAACTCTCTATAACATAAATAGTTTCTCGTTCATTGAAAACTTCCATTTGTCAGAGAATTTAATTTATTGTAACTTTCCTTAGTACGAATGTGGACAACTATAAAGGCTTGCTCACAAATGAGTGATTTGTCGCCGTGACATGTCGCTTGGTGCTTAATAAGATTCAGTTCAGTAAGATTTCCAGATATGACACTAAAAATTCTGACAGAATGGAGGAAACTATTGGAAATGTTGAGATAAATGTCTGTGGTTAGATTTTCGGTGATGGTTTGGTGTACTGGTGGAATTTCAGAAGTTTTATCAACCAAAATACTAAACAAGTGAACATGCACTCCTTTTGTGCCAAGGTAATGTCTTGTTGACAAATGGTTCATATGTGAACAAGCCTTAGTATTTTGCTTGTATTCATAGTAATTATAGAGAGTTGACTCTATTGTTTCTGTGATACTTCAATGAAGAAAAGTAACACAAATTAATATTTGTTCATTTCAAAGGCCTATAATTTTATCTTTTATTAATTATAAGTCAACAGAACAAAACGATAACTTGAATGCCATTAACATGATTAAAGCCAATATAGAAAAGAAAGTTTCCAACTGAAATGGAAAAAAGAGGGAAAAATAATATTTCCCAAAGAACACCAACAGTTCAGTCTTATCAAATAGCTGTTTAAAGTAATAAAAAAGTGAATCGTCAAACCC
This sequence comes from Heliocidaris tuberculata, assembly GCA_025618425.1. Lineage (NCBI taxonomy): Eukaryota > Metazoa > Echinodermata > Echinoidea > Camarodonta > Echinometridae > Heliocidaris > Heliocidaris tuberculata. The sequence goes on from CM046850.1 coordinate 8,479,347, forward strand.
TAATAAAACCCTTGTACATGTATCAGCTAGTTCATTAAAATGGCTTAATGGCTTGTAATACAAGTGCAACATTAGCATTCATTTTGGAAACTGACTACATGACTAAGTAAAACGAATGTAATTGTCAAACCATAATAAAACCGTTTGACACTGCCAACAATTTTAAATTGCTTACTTTGACTTTTTGCCACAGTAATATAGGTTGCAAAAAGTAAAAAAGATAAGAAGATTATAAACACTGTAGTTCATAATACTAAGTGGAATAGTAATCTGTTTGAGACTGCCCAAAATATCCCATGCTGGGGTCTATGGGAAAACGTGTGTTATAGATTAATCCATCTCTAAATGGTTAATATCAATTTCAACACTTGTCTGTGTCATACGTGTATAACGAGTGTATACATGGTATACGGGCATAAAACGACTTATCTTAATTAACATCTATCATCTATTTGTGTACATTCTCGTACCGTTACGGCGATTGATGTTTCAAAGTTCATGTTTAAAATACCGCTCAATCGAGCAAGGTGCGCGAAAATAGCGGGTTTTTTTGCGTGCCCTGGGGTAATTTTTTAAACTAAAATTAAAAGCGGAAAATGGAAAAAATTGCCGGTTTCGTTGCCGGTCTTGGCCCGATTTTCGCCCGAGTCACGAGTCACCCCTGGTCGAGTCCGAGTCCGAGACCGAGTCCTTGTGGCTCGAGTCCGAGTCCGGACTCGAGTCCTACAGCACTGCTGATGGTATAACGTCATGCCCACAAATCTGAACAATTAGCGACAAGCAATAACAAAATTAATGGAAAATGACATCACATCTTCCGGATGTCACTTCCCAACATTATTATTATTATGTTGGGGTGGGGGGTGGGGGGGGGGGGCACCTGAGCGGACCTGGGAACCCTGAAGCCATCATCACGACCCCGATGGGAAAAACTTTTATATTTTACAGACTAAAATAATAATAATGATAATACAACATATGATTTATAATGCGCCAAATCCACTCTGTAGAGTGCTCTAGGCGCAGTGTAGAATAAAGAAGAGCATAAAGAGGGCATAAAATATGAAAACATAATGTTACCTGCTGTGCTGAACCCATTGGTAATAGTCATAGACAATGACAAGCATCTATCCCCTCCATTGATTATAAATTTTCTTCATTTTGTATACATTTTGCCCCATGAAATAGCTAATTTTCTTGCTTGAATACTGTAAGTTCTTTAAAAATCAATTACACCCTTAATTGTTCTAATCATCATAATTCGAATTACCATCTTTGAAGGAGAATGTAGAATGAATGCTACACAATCACAGCTTGAAACACTTCTCTGGCGGGGGTGAAAGACTTTGCAGGACAGTCTCATGCGTTGCTTTCTGTGCATGTGTGCTTCACATTATATTCATGTACAGAGACATGAACAAATATTCATAAATATTCCAGTTGTTTACGAGGTTTATAGTTATGTTTATATACTTATAATGAAGGGATGATAATGACAATCATTAAACCATTTCCGGGCTACATGTAGGGCTTCCGCCTGCAAAATATTTCAGATAGAACTTAACACATTTTGACAGGTATAATGAGGTATATTGGTAGAAATATTCCACGCCTCACAGAAACATTACATTAGACTTTTTGGCTGCAATGATGTAAGATAATTTAATAGAATTTGGAATTGTCTAAAATCATGTCTTGTTTTGCTTTGTTTTGTTTTTGTTTTTTTTAAAGAATACATTGATAACCTTCATATGCTGTTAAACAAAGAGAATTTCAGAATTATCAATATTTGTATTATTATTATCATAAGAAGGAGTATTAGTTGTAGTATACAGTATATCAGTAGTAGTGTTATTATCATTATTATTATTATCATCATCATCATCATTATCATTAACATCATCATAACTATTACTATCATTATCGTCATTATTTTTATTACTAATATCATGATCGTCATTATCATCATCATCATCCTTTCCTTTTTTTTAAAATGAACATCTGTCTGCATTTGACAACATGAGTATATGACGACCAGTTTATATCCTTGTCGGCAAATTTCAAAATTTAAGAACTTTTTTTCGCTTTCTCTGAAAATTTCTGAAAATTTCATCATTCCGATGGTCCTAAGACCCCCGTGTCTATACTTACGGTAATCGTTTCGGATCCATTTTCGAGTTGGTGAATGCTCCCATGATCTGAGCAGCTTGTTCAAACAAATCCTCGTTTCCCTCATAAGTCATGGGTAGCTCTTGTTGGGTTGCACTACAAAGTCCAAGCCAAGATGCATGGGCATAACCATACGGCTCGAGATGGACGTTGAGTCCGTCAATGAAGCCGACACATTTGGTGAGGGCGGTCGAGATCGTACGCGGTAAACTCCACAGGATAACGCGAACGTCGGGTTGCAAGTCAGTCTGGTCCGAGCGCCTCTCCATTTTGAATTCCAAGCTAGAGATCTGGCAAAATTGATGAACCTTACACTAGCTAAATGTGCATCAAATTTCAGGTCAGCGCTTTACAATAGGTCTATTGAAATATAAACTTCGTTAAAAGGGGACCGGCGGTGGCGTGGAATCGGGTAATGATATTTTATTAAGCAAGTGGGTGTGAGGCTGAATCTTGGGAGGTTTGTTCCGATTTGTGTATTGTGTAGGCTACTCGAGTTAGTTAAAGTTTTTTGAAAAATGTATAGTAATAATGTATCATAAGAATTCTTTTAGAACATGTAAAAACGCACCAAATACTAACCCTAACCCCTTTCTGAAAAGCCATTACAGCTAGGTCGCAAAAATCTTGCTGACTTTTGCTGAACTAGTAAGCTCAGAATATTTTGCCCCTCCTGACAGGGGCGGATCTAGGATTTTGTAAAAGAGGGGGCACAGTGCCATTAAAGTACACAATAAAGTGGTGAAAAAAAAAATGATTGTGTACTTAAGGTATGCCAGCTGAGTTTCATGGGGGGGGGGGGGCACGGGCCGTATTTCCCCCTATGTAGATCCGCCACTGCCTCCTGAGATCAAGGTCTGAATACGCCACTGATCACCATTCCTAATACATGTTCGAGTTATAAAAGAAGTCTTTTTTATTGATCGTCTCCAAATTTTGAGAGTATCTTTTTCGATGATCTGTCAGTTGCTCCGGCGACATAGGCTCTTAACTAGACCACGTTCTCATTACGAGATTGGACAGTGGATCGCGTTATCGTGGGGCGACCCATGGCGCGCGCCAGGGAGGTCCGCATAGGTCCACTGGTCCGCCGTGTGTGTATGTAAAAAAAATGTCATCCTCTATGTTGCCTATTGTCCTATGAATGTATTAATTTTTGCTCCTTTAACACCCTCTCTCTATCTCTCTCTCCCTCACTCTCTCCTTTATATAGCAGTATGAATATACGGGTATGTTGCCCTGTTTTCTATCTCTCTATCCATCTGTCTTCCGAGAATGTAATTAATGGTAAGTTGGGCCTTTATTAGTTGCTAACTGGAATTGAGTACTGTTATGTACGGAATCTTATAAGTGCCTTTGGGACAAAAAGACGAGATGACGAGTTAGTGGAACTCGGCAAGTCGACCTATTTGGGACAAGAAGACGAGATGACAAGTTATTGGAACTCGGCAAGTCTACTTGTTTAGGACAAGAAGACTAGATGACGAGTTAATGCAACTTTGCACGTCGACTTGTTTGGGACAAAGAGACGAGATGACGAGTTATTGGAACTCAGCAAGTGGACTTGTTTGGGACAAGAAGAGGAGTTGACGAGTTATTGGAACTCAGCAAGTTGACTAGTTTAGGACAAGAAGACGAGATGACGAGTTAGAACTCGGCCAGTAGACTTATTTGGGACAAGAAGACGAGATAACAAGTTAATGGAACTCGGCAAGACGACTTGTTTAGGACAAGAAGACGAGATGACGAGTTAATGCAACTTTGCACGTCGACTTGTTTGGGACAAAAAGACGAGATGACGGGTTAGTGGAACTCGGCAAGTCTACTTGTTTGGGACAAGAAGACGAGTTGACGAGTTAATTCAACTCGGCAAGTCGACTAGTTTAGGACAAGAAGACGAGATGACGAGTTATTGGAACTCAGCAAGTCGACTTGTTTGACGAGTTATTGGAACTCGGCAAGTTGACTAGTTTAGGACAAGAAGACGAGATGACGAGTTATTAGAACTCGGCAAGTAGACTTATTTGGGACAAGAAGACGAGATAACAAGTTAATGGAACTCGGCAAGTCGACTTGTTTAGGACAAGAAGACGAGATGACGAGTTAATGCAACTTGGCACGTCGACTTGTCTGGGACAAAAAGACGAGATGACAAGTTATTAGAACTCGGCAAGTCTACTTGTTTGGGACAAGAAGACGAGTTGACGAGTTAATTCAACTCGGCAAGTCGACTAGTTTAGGACAAGAAGACGAGATGACGAGTTATTGGAACTCAGCAAGTGGACTTGTTTGGGACAAGAAGAGGAGTTGACGAGTTATTGGAACTCGGCAAGTTGACTAGTTTAGGACAAGAAGACGAGATGACGAGTTAGAACTCGGCCAGTAGACTTATTTGGGACAAGAAGACGAGATAACAAGTTAATGGAACTCGGCAAGACGACTTGTTTAGGACAAGAAGACGAGATGACGAGTTAATGCAACTTTGCACGTCGACTTGTTTGGGACAAAAAGACGAGATGACGGGTTAGTGGAACTCGGCAAGTCTACTTGTTTGGGACAAGAAGACGAGTTGACGAGTTAATTCAACTCGGCAAGTCGACTAGTTTAGGACAAGAAGACGAGATGACGAGTTATTGGAACTCAGCAAGTCGACTTGTTTGACGAGTTATTGGAACTCGGCAAGTTGACTAGTTTAGGACAAGAAGACGAGATGACGAGTTATTAGAACTCGGCAAGTAGACTTATTTGGGACAAGAAGACGAGATAACAAGTTAATGGAACTCGGCAAGTCGACTTGTTTAGGACAAGAAGACGAGATGACGAGTTAATGCAACTTGGCACGTCGACTTGTCTGGGACAAAAAGACGAGATGACGAGTTATTGGAACTCGGCAAGTCGACTTGTTTGGGACAAGAAGACTAGTTGACCAATTAATTCAACTCGGCAAGTCGATTTGTTTGGGACAAGAAGACGAGATGACGGGTTAGTGGAACTCGGCAAGTCGACTTGTTTGGGACAAGAAGACGAGTTGACAAGTTATTAGAACTCGGCAAGTCGACTAGTTTAGGACAAGAAGACGAGATGACGAGTTAATGCAACTTGGCACGTCGACTTGTCTGGGACAAAAAGACGAGATGACGGGTTAGTGGAACTCGGCAAGTCTACTTGTTTGGGACAAGAAGACGAGTTGACGAGTTAATTCAACTCGGCAAGTCGACTAGTTTAGGACAAGAAGACGAGATGACGAGTTATTGGAACTCAGCAAGTCGACTTGTTTGACGAGTTATTGGAACTCGGCAAGTTGACTAGTTTAGGACAAGAAGACGAGATGACGAGTTATTAGAACTCGGCAAGTAGACTTATTTGGGACAAGAAGACGAGATAACAAGTTAATGGAACTCGGCAAGTCGACTTGTTTAGGACAAGAAGACGAGATGACGAGTTAATGCAACTTGGCACGTCGACTTGTCTGGGACAAAAAGACGAGATGACGAGTTATTGGAACTCGGCAAGTCGACTTGTTTGGGACAAGAAGACTAGTTGACCAATTAATTCAACTCGGCAAGTCGACTTGTTTGGGACAAAAAGACGAGATGACGGGTTAGTGGAACTCGGCAAGTCTACTTGTTTGGGACAAGAAGACGAGTTGACGAGTTAATTCAACTCGGCAAGTCGACTAGTTTAGGACAAGAAGACGAGATGACGAGTTATTGGAACTCAGCAAGTCGACTTGTTTGACGAGTTATTGGAACTCGGCAAGTTGACTAGTTTAGGACAAGAAGACGAGATGACGAGTTATTAGAACTCGGCAAGTAGACTTATTTGGGACAAGAAGACGAGATAACAAGTTAATGGAACTCGGCAAGTCGACTTGTTTAGGACAAAAAGACGAGATGACGAGTTATTGGAACTCGGCAAGTCGACTTGTTTGGGACAAGAAGACTAGTTGACCAATTAATTCAACTCGGCAAGTCGATTTGTTTGGGACAAGAAGACGAGATGACGGGTTAGTGGAACTCGGCAAGTCTACTTGTTTGGGACAAGAAGACGAGTTGACGAGTTAATTCAACTCGGCAAGTCGACTAGTTTAGGACAAGAAGACGAGATGACGAGTTATTGGAACTCGGCAAGTCGACTTGTTTAGGACAAGAAGACGAGTTGACGAGTTAATGCAACTTTGCACGTCGACTTGTTTGGGACAAAAAGACGAGATGACGGGTTAGTGGAACTCGGCAAGTCTACTTGTTTGGGACAAGAAGACGAGTTGACGAGTTATTGGAACTCAGCAAGTCGACTTGTTTGACGAGTTATTGGAACTCGGCAAGTTGACTAGTTTAGGACAAGAAGACGAGATGACGAGTTATTAGAACTCGGCAAGTAGACTTATTTGGGACAAGAAGACGAGATAACAAGTTAATGGAACTCGGCAAGTCGACTTGTTTAGGACAAGAAGACGAGATGACGAGTTAATGCAACTTGGCACGTCGACTTGTCTGGGACAAAAAGACGAGATGACGAGTTATTGGAACTCGGCAAGTCGACTTGTTTGGGACAAGAAGACTAGTTGACCAATTAATTCAACTCGGCAAGTCGATTTGTTTGGGACAAGAAGACGAGTTGACGAGTTATTAGAACTCGGCAAGTAGACTAGTTTAGGACAAGAAGACGAGATGATGAGTTATTGGAACTCAGCAAGTCGACATGTTTGGGACAAGAAGACGAGTTGACGAGTTATTGGAACTCAGCAAGTGGACTAGTTTAGGACAAGAAGACGAGATGACGAGTTAATGGAACTCGGCAAGTCGACTTATTTGGGACAAGAAGACGAGATGACGAGTTATTGGAACTCAGCAAGTCGACTTGTTTGACGAGTTATTGGAACTCGGCAAGTTGACTAGTTTAGGACAAGAAGACGAGATGACGAGTTATTAGAACTCGGCAAGTAGACTTATTTGGGACAAGAAGACGAGATAACAAGTTAATGGAACTCGGCAAGTCGACTTGTTTAGGACAAGAAGACGAGATGACGAGTTATTGGAACTCGGCAAGTCTACTTGTTTGGGACAAGAAGACGAGTTGACGAGTTAATTCAACTCGGCAAGTCGACTAGTTTAGGACAAGAAGACGAGATGACGAGTTATTGGAACTCGGCAAGTCGACTTGTTTAGGACAAGAAGACGAGATGACGAGTTAATGCAACTTTGCACGTCGACTTGTTTGGGACAAAAAGACGAGATGACGGGTTAGTGGAACTCGGCAAGTCTACTTGTTTGGGACAAGAAGACGAGATGACGAGTTATTGGAACTCAGCAAGTCGACTTGTTTGACGAGTTATTGGAACTCGGCAAGTTGACTAGTTTAGGACAAGAAGACGAGATGACGAGTTATTAGAACTCGGCAAGTAGACTTATTTGGGACAAGAAGACGAGATAACAAGTTAATGGAACTCGGCAAGTCGACTTGTTTAGGACAAGAAGACGAGATGACGAGTTAATGCAACTTGGCACGTCGACTTGTCTGGGACAAAAAGACGAGATGACGAGTTATTGGAACTCGGCAAGTCGACTTGTTTGGGACAAGAAGACTAGTTGACCAATTAATTCAACTCGGCAAGTCGATTTGTTTGGGACAAGAAGACGAGTTGACGAGTTATTAGAACTCGGCAAGTAGACTAGTTTAGGACAAGAAGACGAGATGATGAGTTATTGGAACTCAGCAAGTCGACATGTTTGGGACAAGAAGACGAGTTGACGAGTTATTGGAACTCAGCAAGTGGACTAGTTTAGGACAAGAAGACGAGATGACGAGTTATTAGAACTCGGCAAGTAGACTTATTTGGGACAAGAAGACGAGATAACAAGTTAATGGAACTCGGCAAGACGACTTGTTTAGGACAAGAAGACGAGATGACGAGTTAATGCAACTTTGCACGTCGACTTGTTTGGGACAAAAAGACGAGATGACGGGTTAGTGGAACTCGGCAAGTCGACTTGTTTGGGACAAGAAGACGAGATGACAAGTTATTTCAACTCGGCAAGTCGACTAGTTTAGGACAAGAAGACGAGATGACGAGTTATTGGAACTCAGCAAGTGGACTTGTTTGGGACAAGAAGAGGAGTTGACGAGTTATTGGAACTCGGCAAGTTGACTAGTTTAGGACAAGAAGACGAGATAACAAGTTATTGTTAACAAGTCGTCTTCTTGTATCAAACAAGTCGACTTGTCGAGTTTCAATAACTCTTCATCCTGTATTTTTGTCCCAAACAAGTCGATTTGCCGAGTTTCCTCAACTGGTCATCTTGTCTTCTTATCTCAAACCAGGTGACTTGCCAAAAGTTCCAATAACAAGTCTACTCTTCTTGTCCCAAACAAGTCGACTTGCCGAGTTTCAACAACTCGTCTTCTTGTCTTGTTGTCCAGAACAAGTCGACTTGCCGAGTTCCAACAACTCGTCTTCTCGTCATTTTATCTAGTCTTCTCGTCTTCTTATCTCTCATCTGGTAGGCACTTATAAACTTCCGTAATTATGACCATGTGATGATTACATAATCGATTACATAATCATGTGAATGCCTATTGTTTCACGTGTATTCTCATTGGTTTTCAAGATTCTTCCCGACTTGCCTCCCTCTCTCTCGATCTTTCGATCTCTTTCGTTTTTCCTTTCACTTCTTTTTTCCTTCTTGTTTCTTGATATTTCTGAGTACATTTTTCAAAGACTCTCTCCCTATGCCTCTTTTTTTATATTTCTCTCCCTTGACGATATGCATACGTATTTTGTTGATATTAGTAGGTCTTATGAAATTTTATTCATTAATAGTTTGAGGCTTCAGTATTTTTGTATTGTTTAATGATGTACTGTTTTCTAATGTATTTTGGAAGGATTTCTAGAGATTCTTCTCTTTTCGTCTTACTCTCGCTCTTTCGTTTTCCTAATTCACTCCTTTTCCTGTTCTCCTGTTTCTTTATATCATGTCTACCCCTCTCCATACCATCTCTTTTTCAATATCTCTCCTTCTTTTCCTTTTTCCTTGGGCGCTCATTGCCCTTTTTTGCTCCTAAAAATGTATAACAAAATTTGAGGGTCCTAGTCAGTGTTCAAGTTAAGAAAGATTCTTTTCCATTATTCTCATTGTAAGTGATGTTCATTCTTGTAATGATGTCACATAATGATGGCGGCGGGGGGGGGGGGGGGGGGGGGGGGGTTACAAACCTCTCCGTTCCCAGAATATGAAGACTTTGAATTTTCAAACACAAGCAAAATCATGGTCTATTTCCAATGTCAAACCTTTTGCATGAATGGGCAGCAAGGCTTTACAACCCAATAAGCTATCCTCTTCCATCTCGCTTGAAATCATATAATTTAGTGGCAATCTAGACTATGCTTACCAGAAATAGGACATTATCGTAATACATGTATATTCAAATTTAATGCATCCATCTTTGTCAAGTCCCTATACTTCGTCAATAGGCAAGCGTGTACATAATTATTGACTGCATTATAAAAACAGTCTATTTCCTTTTACATCGCCTCTTTCTGACAGTACTATAACCGCCTTAAGATCTTTGCTCTCCACGCTTAGTGACGCCCCTGATTAAGTGTTTATGTATTTATTATTATTGGTAGCTGTAAATCGGTTTTATTGATTTACTATGAACACACAATTAATGCCAAGAGTTAATAGCAAGGTCCAATGTTTATGGATAAATGAACAATAAAATGCTAAAAAGGAACAATCTATATTGTAAAATGGGACAGTTCGTATTAAAAACAAACACGATATAGCAAAAAGTAATACATGTACATTCATTTCAATTGCTCTCTATTTGCTTTAAAATGCACATATAAAAATACAGGAATATATCAATATATGCATGTACAAAGAAAAACAAACAACAGCAACAGTATATACAGTGTTCTACAAAAACGCACATTCATAATACTATGTATTTTTAAGAAAGAAAAAGAAAAAGAAAAAGAAAAATAAGGTATCAGGATAAAATCAGAGTGTGCATAAATATGAGATAATTTCCTCACACTCCTCTCGATTCAAAACTCCCCTACATAAGTAATCATCCATTGAGTTTATCAACTTCTTTACTTGTTCAACTATGCATATTGTCTCATCATGCAATTTACATTGCACATCCCACTGCTCTTGAATTTCTTTATTATCCATGAAGTACTTATCATTCAAGTATCTTATGTTACCCCCCAACGCAGAATGAGCTCCATACCGGGCCATTCCAGGAATAAATGCCACTGAATAATTCTTAGAATTTAGAATTCAAAGTTTTCACAATAAAAGAAAAACATCTTTTTGCAAACCATAACTCTGGATCCATAACACAATAAGGTAAAAATGGCAGTGTGTCTGCCATGGAATTTTCCAAACCCTTATTGCAACCTGCCATTGTCTACAAATACTACTGATGCATTTATCAAACAGAGGATATAACTGTGAGCTGTAGAAACTTGAGCAATATTTATGGAACAAAATATGAGAGTTATATAACTATACAAAAACATATTACATTGTCGATTAAAATATCAAACACACTTTGAAACATCAAAATCATTAATATTTTTAGAAATAACATGACCTACAGAAGTTACTTTGGATGCAGTCTCTACATTTCTCCATTTATCATGATCCCTGGATCCATAACTGGTTTACCATTGCAACTTAAATACTATTAAAGGAGAATGAAACCCTGGGGAAAATCAATTTTAATGAAAGGAGAGGACAGAGAGAAGCAATTTTTGAAAAGGTTCCATCAAAATCGGTTACGAAATGAGACAGTTATGAAAGTTTGAAAAGTCTCAATTTACTTTCTATGGCGATCCTCGAATTGGCAATGTTGCTTCAAAATGGCAGGTGTAGTAGTACAACTCTTGATATGTTTTGTACACAAAATTTCATATTTTCTCCATTATCTCTAAAGATGCTGCTTGTCTTTTTGTGAACTCAACATATTTTGTGTCAAATACATTTTCCCATGACATATCTTGAGCTAAGGAGACAAGCTGCACCTTGAGAGATAATGGGGAAAATATGAAATTTTGTGTACAAAACAAATGGAGAGTTGTACTACTAAACCTGTCACTTTGAAGCAACATTGCCAATTTGAGGATCGCCATAGAAAGTAAATTGAGATTTTTCAAACTTTTATAACTTTCTCATTTCGTAAACCGATTTTGATGAAACTTTTTTTTGAAATTGCTTCTCTCTATCCTCTCTTTTCATTAAAATTGATTTCCCCCAGGTTTTCATTCTCCTTTAACTGACTCTTTTGATTCAGCATTAAACTGAATATAAAATTTAGCAACATAATCTGAACAAATTGTAGCCATTTCATAAAGGGCAGTCACGCTAGGTGAGAGCAGTGTCAAATCATCTGCATAAGCAAATGCTCCTGCAAAAAACATTGCCCATAAAGCATCCCATCCCATTTTCAGATAACTCTTGTATCAGCCCATCTAGATGTAAACAAAAAAAAAAGGCAAGGAGAAATAACCCCACTCTGTTTACTATCATTTTTATCTGTGAAATAATCAGAATATGTCTTGCTCAATTTCAACCGTAGCTTTTGATTCTTATACATATAAGAGAGATGACTATTATATGGTGAAAAAAGATTTTTTTTTTTTACTTTAATTTATGCCAATGTTGAATGCAAATTAGCAAAATTGGGTCTTCAATTAAAGAAAAAAAAGTGCTCCATGTAACTTTAGACATTACTCTTCAAGAATATACTATTCAAAAGCAGCAACAATGAACTTCATTTTTGTCAAAAAGTTTGGAATAGTCCTAACACACTCTCACAATTACACTGAAAAAAAAAAATAATTGCAATCACTTATGTATGTAGGGGGGATCCAGGATTTTGTAAGAAGGGGGGGGGGGCACAAATCTCAGAAAGTTTTCTGATAAGCAAAAAAAAAAAGAAAAAGAAAAAAAGAAGGCTACCTATACATGTACATTTGCAGCTTGAAGCAACTTATGGGGGGGGGGGGTATGGGCAGATAAAAAAAGACATTACATACAAATAATCTGTGCTGTATCTGAAAGGGTAATAGTCCAGTATTTTGAAGAGACAACTGTTCTCAATTCTCAGGTATCAGTCAATAGTTTGTGACATTTTTTAACAGAAATACTACGAATAAATATTGGGAGTATATTGTATTTGCCAATGAGATATACGCACATTCATATCCAAGCAACTGTCAACCTCAAAATGACGCACCTTTAAGTTTGCCTAAAAGAATCTTCCAAGATAGATTAAACCGAGATAAGAATATTCAAATTCAAATTCAAATTCATATTTATTTCATCTCCAACAGGAAGAAAAACAATGGCATTACAGGTATTATTACAGAAAATATGAAAAAATATATGTATATATTCATTTTTTATTTCTTGATACGTGTACAAGTACACTGTATAAACATAAATAAATTATTAAAAGAAATTCTTAAATTTCTGAGGAAAATGGAGGGATCCACTAAAAAGCAGTGCCTGTACTTTGTGGACCCCCCAGAGAAAAATAAAATTGTTTCAAATTGTGCCTACGAAGACTTGGAAAACACAAAACAATATAGTGCGCTTCACATTACTGCATCTAAGAGCAGAGATAATTAAGTACACTTTGGAACCTTTGTTGGCAAAACTACTCTTTTTTTCACACCCACTTCCCCTTCACTTGCATGTAAAGTCACGTAAAATGTTTTTTGCATGGTCCGTTGTCAAGTGGTAAAAAAATAGCCTTTCTAAAAATTTTGTGAGGGTTTTTGGAAACATACATTTTTAGAAAGATAATGTCATGACTAAAATCATTCACACTGTTTCCAAATTTTAAAATGGTCTAAAGTTACTTTTCAGGTACTTTTAGAATGCTGATTTTGGTCAAATTTATGATTTTTGAATCATTTTTTTTAGAAAATGCTCTTAACTGTAATATTGATAGGAATTACAAGTGTTTATATAGATATTGCTGATGATTTTCATGAAAAAACAGTGCAGAAAAATATATAATTATAGCAAATATAGGCTCTTTTTCATATCTAGTACGCCCTCTATGATAATTATAAAACATCATCTTCTGCTCTCATGACTGTTTCCGACAGTGTTGAACTAACATCAAACTGTAATACCGTATATTAGTGAAAAATAATCAATAAATGGCATGATACAGTGTAAGTTGGCACATGAAGTGACAGTCAAATCAACAGTGGTATAAAAAAAAAGGTATCAACAGAATTAGAATAGCGATATGCAACAGGATCAACACTGGTTGTACAACAAACAATAATTCTCGTGTTGATAGTTGCCTCTCTTAGTTTTGTCTCCCCTTTTTCCAAAATTTGATTCATCACATTGTCTGTCATTCCATCCTGGCATTGTGCATGAAAACCTGCCCTTTCCATGAACCTACAAATGAAATTTAATGTCCGCCCTTCGGCATGCTATAACAAAAACATAAATTCTATTCATTCAAAAAGATCCAGAGGAGGTAAGTTTGTTATACTTTAAGCTGAACATCAAGGTAAATCGTGATATAAATTTATATAATATCAGCTCCTTCATTTTTGGATCTCATATTCAAATTTAGTTAGACAATTCATTTCGAATCTCATAAAGCTGTGAAATTTACCATTCCTGCTCAAGTGATTGTATTCAAGTGTGCCAATTTACTTTTAAAGCAAATTAAAGGAGAATTAACCCTAGAATATAAATGTACTTTTGTTCAAATGTGTAATATATTCTTAATCACTGGCCTGTGTCACTTTAGAAATAAAATATCAGAAAAGGGTTTAAATCAAGACATTCTAGCACACGGTATCATCTGCTAACACTTTACATGGGGGATGCCATTTTCTTGATGATATGGAGTTGTACATGAACCATTGGAAACTGTTCCGGTCAGGAAGATATTTTAAATCCTAGAGCTAAATTGCTTCTTTTCATTACAAAAAAATCCCCATATATAATGGAAAATACATAACAAGTGTATACATATATTCTGAAATTTGAAATTTATAGATTTCTTTTTAAATTCTCTGGTTTTGCTAAATAGAAATCGATTTCTTGTGCTTGCCTGGCAGAGCAGAACATAATTTATACAATGCGCATTCTGACTGTTGAAGTCCATTATCTCAAAGCAGGTGAATGCATAGTTTGTCACTATTGACACTCAGGAAAGTTATCATCCATAAATTTGAATTAATTTGCTCCGTCGCATACGTCATAGTATCAAGGAAATAGATTTCTATTTAGTAAAATAGTAATTTTCAAAGAAATATAAAACACATTTTCGTTTTTAGAATTTATGTATATATCTGTTAAATATTTTAAATCTCAAATGGGATTTTGTATCAGGAAGAAAGACAATTTTGCATTCGGATTAAAAATATCTTTATGTACACATCAAGAAAATGGCAGCCACCAGGTATCGCTAGCAAACGATGAATTTTGCTGAGAAAATCTTGATTTATACCCATCTCGTATATTTTAATGCAAACTTACATAGGACAAGAAGAAGGAATAGATTACATCTTTGAATATAAGCACATTTATATTTTGAGGTTAATTCCCCTTTAAGATATCGTATTGTTGAATTATTATTAGAATTCCCCCTTCCCATCTTGCTAAATGATCTCTCTCCAGTCTCTCTCTTTCTCTCTCTCTTCCTTCCTTCCTTTCATCTTTTTCTTCCTCTTCTTCTATTTCTCTTCTTCATTTTCTCTTTTCTTTCTCTTAAAGGGGAAGTTCACCCCGAAGATTTCTTGAGTTTAAAAAATGCAGCAAAAATAAAGAAAAATAATGCCGAAAGTTTGGACAAAATCCGTTAAAGAATAACGGAGTTATGGACTTCTGAAGTTTTGATTTTGTGACGTCACATGCGAGCAGCTCCTCCATTATGTAATGTGATAAATATTCCATAAAATACAGTTTTCTCAGAAAATTTAGAATATTTTCGTCTGTGCATTTGATATATTGTCAGAAATGATATTCAGTACTAGATTCTGAAAAGAAACAATATTAATTTATCGTGGAACGTAAAAAAAAATGCGAATATGTGGAATATTTATTACATGACCAATGGGCAGCTGCTCGCATGTGACGTCACGAATCCAAAACTTTAAATACTCATAACTCTTTTATTATTTGACCGATTTTCATCAAACCTTCGCCAATATTTTTCTTTATTTTTTCTGCATTTTTTAAACTCAAGTAATCTTCAGGGTGAACTTCCCCTTTAACCCTTCTCCTTTTTCTTTTCACTCAAGCTAATACAGTGGAACCTCATTATAAAGAACACTGTTATAACAAACTCTCGTTATAACAAGGTGATTTTGCCGGTCCCACTTCTTTGTATTCTATTGTTTTTTGCCCTAATATAACAAGGTTTCAATATAAAGAGGTAATTTCCTTAGTCCCAAGGAGTTTGTTACAGCGAGGTCCCACGAATTGAATATCTTCCAGTATTTATGTATTCTACTGGGTATACATGTATTTGACACCAAATAAAAAACACCTTCAAAACAATGTTTCGTATGATATTCGGCAAATTTGGTTTGACCCCCTTCCCCCATTTATGCCCATGATCTACTACCATTATATAATCAAGCTTTGATTCTTTATCATATTGATAAAATTTCCTTTTGAGTCTTTACAGAAAGAAGGATGTTAATTTTAGATCATAATACTGTAATAATTACGAGATGATGGAAGCCCCAAATGAAACACGCTTAAAGGGAAATCCAACCTTAATAGCAAGTTGCTTTGAAAGAAAGAGGAAAAATCAGAGAAGCAGATTGGTGAAAGTTTGAACGAAATCGGACAAGCAATAAGAGAGTTATGAATTTTTGAAAGTTGTAATCACTATGCTTATGGGAATTTCAAATTGGCCGAATAGGTAATGTCACTGTGATGTAGCTGTGGACAACTCCCCCATTCGCTCTAACACACAACATGACTAAAAAGTCACTTTTTTCAAAATGCATTACTCAGTAGGATCTTTCGTTCATGAAGACCTATGACAATATGCTATCTCCAATATATTTTGAGTACAGCCCCGAGGGTAAAAGCACCTCGAAGAAAACCGCAAATTAATGATATTTTTGTGTACGACAAATTGGAGAGTTGTCCACAAAAATGTCACAATTGACTCACCAAATTGCCAATTTAAGACTCGCATAGATGTAGTGATCTCATTTTTCAAACATCCATAACTTTCTTAGTCCTTGTCTGATTTCTTTCAAACTTTCACCATCCTGTTTTTCTTATTTTTCTGCTTTCACACAAATCATCTTATTACCAAGGTTGGATTGCCCTTTAAAAACAACTACAGTATAGGTAATTACTATATAACAAAAGAAATCAACTTTATTATATTAATATATACCTTATTCTATACAAATGAAAGAAGACAAATATTTCATTTACAGTGAATAGGGTGGGGTTGAAAAACGTATCTGGAGAAAGTGGAGAGAGAGAGAGAGAGAGAGAGAGTTTATCAATGTGGAAGGGAAAGCATAATAGTGCATTAAGATAAAAACAAAATAATTTTAAATAATACATTGAATCATAATACAATCAAAGAGTAGTGGTACACTGTAACATTTCCTACAATAAATCACTTCCATAATGAAGATTTATTTCACTGCTTCATGAAATTTGAAAGAAATTAATGCGAGTGGTATGAGGTCCAAGAATGCAGGCGCTGATGCTATAATAAGCTACAGCTCAAGAGACCAACATTCCAGGAGACAGTCCACCAGGTCTTCCAGGCCTTCTGACAGTTCTTTTTTCTTTCTTTTTCTTTTAAGGGTTCACGAGAAGCATGGCCAATATGACACTGAAATTTTCCCTTTTATGTAGGCCTGTTTTTTTGTTTTATGGTTCTAGCTCGTGGCCTGTCGGTCTCATTAACAAACATAACGCCAGGATGCAAGTGAGATTAATATTTATTTCTAAAAACACCAATGGGAAAATGGGCACAACGTAAACTGGTGCGCAAGAGATTGGTAGAATCCAAATATTAGACAGAAATAAAGAGGAAGAGTATGCTGATAGAAAACAAATTACTGAGAGAAAAAAATTTAGTAAAACTATGAAGAAGAGTGTGGATTATGTTGCATATCACTCTTCTAGTGATTATTTTCACATATAACTTTTGATTTCGACTGTCACTCAACTTATGTGCCAACATATTTTCAAAGTGAAAAATATAATAAATATTATATTTTAGATGTTTTATTATATCATATCATATTATTTAATATAATTAATATTATGCCACTGATCGATTATTATACTGATATGCGTTCCAGTGGAACCTCGTTATAAAGAACATTTATAACAAGGTCATTTTCCCGGTCCCACTTCTTTGTATTCTATTGTTTTTTAGCCCTGATTTAACAAGATTTCGATATAAAGAGGTAATTTCCTTCGTCCCAAGGAGTTTGTTATAACGAGGTTCCACTGTATCATGTAAGTAGACTACACTGTCAGAAACAGTTAAAGAGCAATAGACAATGTTTCATAATTATCGTAGAGGGCGTATAAAATAAAATAGGAGTAAAAGCATATATTTGCTAAAATTATATATTTGTCTGCATTATTTTTTCACGAAAGTCATCTCCAATATCATTTCTATACAAACAGTGGGAATTCCGATCAGTAATGCAATTAAGTATTTTCTTTAAAAATAATTCAAAAATTATAAATTTTACCAAAATCAGCATTCTAAAAATACCGGGAAAGTAACTTTAAACAAGTATTAAAATTTGGAAACAACTCTTACAGTTTCAGTCATGACATTATCTTTCTAAAAGTGTATGTTTCCAAAAATCCTCAGAAAAATTCCAATAATTGCCCATTTGACAACGGACTTTAATAGTAGTCTTTTGGGGTGGTTTGCCTTGTCATGAAGTGAACAAGCTTTTTGCATTTGATCCACTCAAGGGGTTTCCAGCATTCCCCTCATGGAGTATCAAAATTCCAGGAGCATTATTTTCAACTTATTTCCATTTTGAAAACTGGATAAGCTGTTCGGACATGAGGCAAAGCACAAGAGACTAACTACTTTCTTTTTGGACCAATGGAATTTTTTCCGCATTTTTCCTGATTTTTGGTAATTTTTCTCGAATTTCCTGACTTTTCCCTGACTGGAGGAAAAAAAGGAGAACCCATTTTCCATGTCTTCCTGATATCCAAGACAGCTGGGAACCCTGCACACACTGCTCTCTCACTGAGTGGTACATTCTTCTGGGTTGTCCGTTGGCTCTTGCTTTTTTGTCTTGAACATCTCAAACATTCTCTCTTGCAATGTACCTTGGTAGGATAGCTCGCCCCTGACCCTCATCTCGCCCCTCGGCGGTGATGCCCCACCCTCCGAGGCACTGCTTGGGATCCCGGGATGCTCCGTATTGCAATCTAGATCAGGAAAAAATAAAGAGAAATGGCAACAATGAAATTTACACCATTCAATCTTTTCATAATCTTCTTAAAAATAAAGCTGAATAGTCGTCAAATGACTGCATCATGAAAGAAATGATTATGGAGTACATACAGAGAATTGTGTATCGTGAGATTTTGGAGTCATCAAACTGATAAGAAATTTAATCCATCTCGTTGAAAATCACATAATATGAAAAGCACTGCACTTAGATATGGGTATACTGGACTATACTCACATACATGTATTACTCGTCCAAACAACTCACTAAACCTGCATTAAAAACAACTTTTAAATCAGCTTTTCTAAAAATACAGTTGAATTACCAAAAGTCAAGATTACTTATCTTTACTCAAAAAGCTCACCTGTCAGCGGATGAGAAGCTCGCGATTCCTTTGATTTTTGTTCAACAAAGCTCTTCAGTTTGTCATATCTTCCTTTCCAGTTTAAAACTTCTTGCTTTAATTTGGAGTTCCTTGCTCTGGGAAATGCAGAACAAGAACAGAAACAAGGAAAAAAAAGGATAAAATATAACAATATAATAATACACATGTATATTTCAATACATTTGGAACAATAGACCATATTCACACCCAAGTTTCATTGCAATTTCCATTCCATTAACAAAAAAAGTGTAGAAATCTATTTTGAACAAGTATTGCAAATATCTATGAAGTACCACCTTGAATTTCCTCCCTCCCCATCAATCCCTTTGTCTCCCTCTATCAACAAACTCCTTATAACTCTTCCTATCACATGATTTTTCCATGTGTCACCCTTTTTCATAGCTGTCTACACTCTCCCAATTACATTATCTTTTGTTTTTCCCTCTCATGTTTATCCCACCAGTTGGTAGGTGTCTTCATTTAATTCTCATCAGTTAAGCCCTTTAATGGATATTAAGTTCAAATAATGCACATTCACAGCAACTCAGTTATATTCATCGAAATACATGTATAAGTATATTCATTTATCTCACTTCATCCGAAAACTATGTTATTAGAATATTTACCATTTACAAGTGTGATATCCACTAATATGCAAAATAAACCCCTGAGGTTGAAATATGTGTGTAAGTACATTATCTCAGGCAGTTCATCACAGGCAAGTGAGGAGTAAAAATGTTTCTTTTCTGCTCTCTGCTAGTTTGGGCCACACCTTTTTTACTCACTATAGCTGGAGAGGCCATACTACACTAGAAATGGCAGAATAAAGCATATACCCATGCACAAGCTCACACGCAACAAAGATACGACATGATAAAAGCTTACACTTGCTCATCCCGCTGGGTCTTGAGGGTCTCGTACTTCTTTTGCGTCAGCTTCAGGTCCTTTCCCATTGCCTCGTTTTCACAGCGCAGAGAGAAGACGGACACATCGTACGATGCTCCCGATCCACAAATGCCAGCTTCAGGATAATTTCCTGTAGACAGAACTGCGCATGTACCGAGAATGAATAAATAAAATTTGGGGAATTTCTGGGGTGAGGGTGAGGGGATGTGACGCCACTATTTGAAATTTCAGTAGGAATACGTACATATTTCTAGTAAATTTATGCAAATCTTGATTTTTGGTCTGACTGATTTGAACTTCACTTTGATTTCTAACTGATATGACCAAAAAATGTTTAAAATTACACAATGTACTACTTTTTAAACCTTAATGATATTCTCGTTGCTCAGTCGCCTCAAAAGTTTGGCGATTGTATGCATCGCATTGTACATATCTGCAGGTGCATAGCTTAATGACCCACATAGTTTATAGACCCTAAACGATAATTACATGTACATGTTCAAATACATTGCATTAACAACTTTTATATTACTAATGTTGGCTTTAAAATATCAGGCAAGTTCTGAGATATTGCTATCCATACCACCTCGGAAACAACAAAAAGCAATTACCCGAGTTATCTGCTGCCTTCTGGTGTTCACGTCTCAGCTCATTTCGGTACTCTCTGTTTTTCTCATCCAGGAATTTCTTCTCACTCTCAAGGTCTCTTATTCTGAGACAAAAAGGATAAAATAAAATAAAGCTTTAACACCCACTACAGAAAGACAATAGGGAGTTTTCGAATGTGTCAATGTGAACGCTGTCCTAGATCCTCCCAGCGACAATGGACTGCTTTGTGTTGACTGCATACAAAGTAGGTGAAGCATGAAGCTAACAATGGGTGAAGCGAGGTTCACGTTTTAGAGAAGACGGCAATACCATGTTTGACCCGTTCTCGATCTGACTAGTGGACGAGGGAGAAGCCAGTGGACGGGTGAGCCGTTCTTGCACAAAGCGCGGTATGCAGTTAACACAAAGCAGTCCATTGTAGCTGGGAGGATCTAGGACGACGTTCACATTGACACATTCGAAGAATCACTATTCCAGAAAACTATTCTCAAATCTCTCTGACACCATTTTCATGGACACTGAGCTATGATAACTGGGTACTCCCCCCCAAAATATTTGGTATAATACTTGTACATTTAATCTTTACGGTATGCTGGGCCTCATAGTACAACAATGTAAAACCCACTGAAGGAGTGACCCTGCTTAAACAACACAAATCAAATATATGAATGAATAAACAAATAAATAAGTGAGTGAGTAAGTACCGGTAAGTGAGTAAGTAGTGTAAGTAAACAAATAAATGAATGAATGAATGAAAGAGTAAACAAATACACAAACAAACAAATATATAGATGTAAGTAAACAAATATATGAATGAATAAATGAATGAATGAATGAATGAATACACAAATACACAGACAAACAAATACATGTAAGTACAAATAAGTACATGTAAGTAAACAAAAAAATGAATGAAAAAATAAATGAATGAATTAATGAATAAACAAATACACAGACAAACAAACAAATGAATACCTGTCCTCCATCTTGAGTATTTCCCGGGTGTGCTCCATCTCTAATACGGTCAACTCTCTTTTCTTGGCTGACAGCTCAGACTCCAAAGACCGGGTGGTGGCATTGCCCCCCTTGGACTGATTCACTTGGGATTGGAGCTGGACCTCTAGTTCACAGATGTGCTTAGCTTGAGATTCCTAGGAGATGGGAGAGGGGGGGGGGGGGGGGAGTATGAATGATGATGATAATAAACAGGATCTCATCTACTCTAGCACAGTCTATGTACAGTTTTAGGCTCTGACTCCCAGGACCCAGGATTTCCTTGTAAATATCTTTTTATTTTTAAAGCCCTTTTTATAACCAAAGGCCTGTATTCTCGAAAGTGGCCTCAGTTAAGCCAGGCTTAAAGGGAAAGTTCACCCTGAAGATTACTTGAGTTTAAAAAATGCAGAAAAAATAAAGAAAAATATTGGCGAAGGTTTGATGAAAATCGGTCAAATAATAAAAGAGTTATGAGTATTTAAAGTTTTGGATTCGTGACGTCACATGCGAGCAGCTGCCCATTGGTCATGTAATAAATATTCCATATATTTGCATTTTTTTTTACGTTCCACGATAAATTTATATTGTTTCTTTTCAGAATCTAGTATTGAATAACATTTCTGGCAATATATCAAATGCACAGACGAAAATATTCTAAATTTTCTGAGAAAACTGTATTTTATGGAATATTTATCACATTACATCATGGAGGAGCTGCTCGCATGTGACGTCACAAAATCAAAACTTCAAAAGTCCATAACTCCGTTATTCTTTAACGGATTTTGTCCAAACTTTCGCCAATATTTTTCTTTATTTTTTCTGCATTTTTTAAACTCAAGTAATCTTCGGGGTGAACTTTCCCTTTAACTGAGGCCACTGATTTATGGAAGGCCATCCGTTAATCCCTAAGTTCCATATAAATTACTATATTTGTTTTACAAAATAAAGAAACAAAATTATTTTTAGGCATGAAATGAGCACAAGAAATCAATTCTATCGTGAGGTTTTTCTATTTGCATTTGGTTCCAGAAGTAGAGGGAGTCTAGGGTGATTTTGTAGGATTAAAAGTGGGTGACATTTGGCTCTCCATAATTCAGTGGCCTAAATCTATACACTTAGGCAGGGGGCTTAAAGTTAGGCACCTTTCGAGAATACGTGCCAAAATCTTTCAGACCTTTCCAGAGCTACATGTAGAACTAAATCATTTTCAATGGTCTCGACAGGGCATGAAGGGATTTTGACCTACCACTTTCTCTTGGGATTCCTTGACCTTGGTCTTCTCCGCCTCTAGCTCTTCTTCCAGCTCTCCGCAGACGGTGTTAGCTCTGGCCTCGGCCTCACTGACCTCCCGTATAGAGTTCAGTACTGTCTGTTTCACCTGTTTCTTCATCTTGGCGTATTGTTTCTCCAACATCTCCTAATTATCACAGAGATAAATGATTCACACACAAAAAAGAACTATAATGGATGGTAGGAACGTTAAAAAAAACTAGATGAATTCTCAACTGCGCCCAGTCGAAATTTATGGCTCCGCCCTTGCCAGATCAGAAATATATCGCAAATTCATGTTGATTTGTTCTAAATTTTGATTGAAAAATTTGATAAAATATTTTATCACTCTAAAGAAATTAGCTAAAATACTATTGTTACTGCAATAAATACCTGAAATGACTGCAGAGACCATTGAAGTTAAAATGTCAAACTGTGCTCAAGTTTAATATTGCAATAACAGTCTATTTACATGTATATAACATCCTCTGTGACCTTTGAACCCATGACCCCCAAATCCAATCAAATCACTGTCACCCAATTATATACATGTGTGCCAAGTTTGAAGTTGATCCATTAAATTGTTCTTGAATTATTGTGAGAACCATCTATATCCAGGTATATAATGACCACTGTGACCTTTGATCTTTGACCTTGCAACCCCAAAATCAACTTAGATTATCATCACTCCCATATGCATACATGAGCCAAGTTTGAAATTGATTCGCCATATGGTTCTTAAGTTAAAACAAGAACAATCCATTTTCATATATACAATGACCTCTGTGACCCCAAAATCTAATCAGATCATTGTCCCTCCCATATGCATAAATGAGCCAAGTTTGAAGTTGATCTGCCAAATGGTTCTTAAATTATCGTGAGAACGGATAACCCAAAAATATAATGCCTGCAGCACCCATCTTCGGTGGGCGGAGGCATAAAAATCATATATCTTAGGAAGATTTACTCCCATTGCTTTAATTATACTACCAAGACTTTGGGGGAGGAGGGAGCTATAGGGGGAGGAGGAAGCTATAGGGTGATGTGGAAACAAACATTAATAATGTAAACATTGATTTCATATCCATTTGATACATTGAGAAATACATGTAGGTGTGTTTTGAATGTGAATCTCAATCTTTTCACTGTACAGATTCTTAACCCCCTACAATACATTAACAGTCTAGAATATTAAATAAATCTATGTTTTAAAAAGAATAGAAAGAGCTTTGGATAAAAAAAAACCTTGAGGACAGTAAGCTACCTTTTTGTTGAATATATCCCTCCTGTCTTCTTTTACTCTGTCGATCTCTTCAACTTTTGATTTGAGTTCTTCCTTCAATTCCTCACATAGAGCTTCAAACTGTGTCTGTTGGGATAGAAAAAGAGAAGTGTCTCTAATGATGAGCGAAAAAAACCCCAATAATCTTTCAATTCAAATCTGAAATTTTTTAGTGCAATTGCTGAAAAACAGGAAGAAATATGAGGTAGAGAAACATTAATCGCTAAGTGATACCGAATAACAGAATACTTTCTTCATATATTTGGCATTCTATTACAAA
This sequence comes from Heliocidaris tuberculata, assembly GCA_025618425.1. Taxonomy (NCBI): domain Eukaryota; kingdom Metazoa; phylum Echinodermata; class Echinoidea; order Camarodonta; family Echinometridae; genus Heliocidaris; species Heliocidaris tuberculata. The sequence goes on from CM046850.1 coordinate 8,503,708, forward strand.
GAATATAAAATCTGTCTAAGCCAAACATCAGTGTTGTCATTTTCAAGAGGGGAGAGAGAATGGAAAATCTTTGATGTGTTAACCTCTCCTGTACCAGTAAAGGCCACCGCACACCTTACGATCGGTCTGCAATCCGATTTGTGAAATAAATCGCTATGGCATTAAATATTGGCATTTTAACAAATGAAATCTACCCTATCCAGGTTCTGAAAAGTAATACTAACACTAAACATAGGGTTTTGGTGAGCTGTCAGCTTTCTACAGGGAATAAGGGCAAAATCAGTTTCAAATCGTAGGCAGTCATACGATTTTTGTGATGTCACTACGACTCGCAGCCGATTTGGCCATTCCACCAACTAGAAAACTCTGCAAAGGCCATATTATCGATTGTACTATCTGTATGACTATTCAGACCCTCAATCAAAAATATTTGTTGTTTTTAAATGATTTGTCAAATGATATTACATTTTCTTCTGAAATCAGATCGCAGACCAATCGTAAGGTTTGCTGTGGCCTTAAGTTTTTGAAGAATTGTCCAAAATCAACCTTGAAGTGTTACATTTTGACGTATGATTTTGACTTGTGTCACTGTTAAATAGACCATAACATGTAGTATAAACTTCAGCCTGTTTACCTGTTCCTGTATCAAGAAGAAAAACATAGCTATTTTTAGTCTCAACAAAATTGTTCAACACTCGGCTTCATGGACAGGATTGGCTGCACATGGCAGAGAAGGGCTTAACTATATGAACATTGTATCTAGATGTCCTCAGACCTACCGATTTCTCTTTGGCCTCCTTCACCTTGGCCTGCTCAGCATCAAGCTCTTCTTGTATCTCACCACAGATGGTATTAGTCCTCTCCTCCCAGTCGCATGCTTCCTTCATGGCTTCAATTCGAACTCTCTTCACTTCCTCTTTACGCTTCTTTACTTCTTTCTCTAATAACTCCTTTTTAATTCAAAACAGAGCAATAATTATGATAATGATTATAGTGATGATGATGATAATGATGATGATTTTATTTATTTAACCTGAAAGCAAGTGTATGCTTATAGGGATGCAACGAGGGGGACCTACAGCTTTAAGTCCTATCAGAGGGACTTGGTCATGAGGATCAATGACTTATCAAAGGGCACTAGCACATTAACTTGCTTTCAAAGCTGGGACCTCTGATTACAAGACTTCTGGGGGCGCATTTCATCAAGTGTCTTGTCAGTGATTTTTACCGACAAATTTGCTCTCAGCCAATCAGATGTAGGGATTTCAGTAGCTTATAACAGTTACTGTAAATTGTCAGTGAAAGCAATTTTCATGAAACGAGGCCCTGCTCCAACAATGAACCCTCATGCTTCCTCATATGAAATATGGTATGAAATAGATAAATAGAGTCACGTGTGTCTCTATTATCTCATTTTGGAGTAGAATATAGAACATAGGAGGGAATAATTAGCCATTTAGTAAGTACAATTTGTGCATGTCCACTTAAAGGTCATTTGTACCAAGTACAATAAGGCAGTCTGCATTCGTCTGCAAACTGACTCTGATCGGATCCAGGTTTGAATCTCAATCATGCTGTTCCGATGGTGATGTTAAAGGAGAGTCCCAGACATATATAATTATATTTGATTGATACACGTCTGCAAAAAAACCCCCAATTAACCCTTTCAGGACAGGAATTATTTCAGGGCTAAATTGATCACATTTTGTTCTTCAAATTGGCAACAATAATATTTTTCTTTTAGTACTACAAGATTGTAATAAGGAGTAATGTCTTCGAAAACAATATACATGGTTAAAAGAATTGGCAAAAAGTTGAAAAAGTTGCCAATTTTGATAAAAACAATGATTTTGAACCTCTCAATGTGTTGCCAATTTAAGGATTTTAAATCTTATTCTCCTTTTTAAAATTCCTGGGATCAAACGCAATAGTGTCATGTAACAAAAATGTACACAGTGTGTGCAGAAATTTTTGCTCTTTCTACTCATGTTTCTAGTATATTTTTCAGGGCTCTGAATCAAAAGTTATTGAGCCCAACCACAAAATGTGGTCAATTGTCTTGAAAGGGTTAACAACAACAAAAACAACAAGCAAATATTACTGGAACACAGTACAGCCAACATGAATGGAACAGAGTAAATTACTATCACCTCTAACTCGAGATTTTTGATTGGTTACCTGTTTTTCAACTGCATTCCTGAGAGCTTCCTCTAGTCTCTGTTTCTCTCTACCTGATTCCTCCATTGCTCTCCTCAACTCTTCACTTTCTCTCTGCAGTCTCTGTTCTGAGACTTGAAGAGATTGCACCTGCCCAATGAAATATTCAATTTATCGGTGAAATTAGTCCACTTTCAAGAAAATTTATTCCAGTTGAAAAAAAAATTGCTTCTGACTCTATCTTTCAAGTAACCACATTGCTACTGTTCAGAAAAATCATTTGGAATAAATTGCCAAATCTTTGTATTACATGTATAAAATTCTGAGATAGTACAAAACATACAACCTTTCTTCACCCTTCATTATATGTAGTAAAGAGTTTTTGTTGCAACTCTGATTTCACAATGCCAGTATTTCTATTTAGCAATGTAAATTAGTAAATTTTCACACTCTCTGTGGATTATCATTTCACACAATGATTGGATGATCAGACACATGCTGTTGTGATATTTGATCCTGGCTTTATTTCGTCAAATATATAGTGATAGGGTTGCAATTGAGCTTTACATTAGGTTTAGGATAAGGATTTGGTGTAATTTAAAGTTACTTCATCCCTTTTGCAGCCATAAATTTTGAACTTGTGTGACTATGCGATAAATTACAAAAAGAATTATAAGTAGAAAACTTGTGCGGATGAGAAAAGGATTAAAATTTGCTTTTAGGTAAGAAACAACAACAATTTGGTAACACTTTATTTTTTTCAACTTGAAAAAAAAATATCATGTTATCTTTAAAATCATTTTTTGACCAATACTGGTATATGTGCTAGCGTTGACATCTGAATAGCAAACAAGACTTTTAATTTCTTACAAAGGAGTTATAGAACTTGTGACCTTGAAATTTCATAAGCAGTATCTACAGGATGCCTACTAAACCCGTGCAAAGTTTTGCGGAATTTTGTGTAAGTCTGCAAAATAGATAAAGTACCTTGAAGTCTTGGGGTGAAGTTCTGTTGATCGTAGACATTGGCAGAAGGGCAAATTGCCTCCAAAGCATGTGTCGGAGAAGGGAAGATTGCTCTAAGCATGTGATTGGGAATTCATGGGCCCGTATTCAGTTCAATACTTAAGAATGAAATATGAGTAGTTTACTTAGTTTCGGCTGAGGGAAGACTGCTCTAAGCATGTGATTGGGAATTCATGGGCCCGTATTCAGTTCAATACTTAAGAATGAAATATGAGTAGTTTACTTAGTTTCGGCTGAGGGAAGACTGCTCTAAGCATGTGATTGGGAATTCATGGGCCCGTATTCAGTTCAATACTTAAGAATGAAATATGAGTATTTTACTTAGTTTCGGCTGAGGGAAGACTGCTCTAAGCATGTGATTGGGAATTCATGGGCCCGTATTCAGTTCAATACTTAGGAATGAAATATGAGTAGTTTACTTAGTTTTCGGCTGAGATAAAATACTTGAGCAATTTTGGTATTCAATTGAATCATTTGGCTCAGTATTTTACCCTAAGTCTAAGACAGATCCCTAGCAGACTTGAACCAATTACTTGATTGGCAGGTATGTGGCTTTCATACATACGCAGAGCAGTATAAGCTGTGCACAAGCAAACCATATAAGCGCACATCTACTGTGACGCTCTAGTGCGCATGTTTTGGACAGGATATCTGATGTCACAATGGATATCAGTAAGTATTTTGCTTTAAAGTCGGCTTGCTTAAGAAAAGTGCTTCAATTTGATCTGAATACGAGTTAAGCCAGTTTACTTAGCCAATCCAAATGCTAAGTAAAATGCTAACTTAATGCGCGTTTTGATTTGAATACCGCCCATGATGTCTGAACAACATCTTACCTGTTTCTCTTCTGCGTTCCTGAGAGCTTCCACTAATCTCTGCTTCTCTCTCTCCGATTCCCCCATGGCTGATCTCAACTCCTCACATACTCCCTGCCATCTGTGTTCACATTCCTTACCTATCTGCATCTGTTACAGGAACATCATTGGACAATGTTAAGTTCTGGTAGGTAGAGGATAATAATTTGTGAGCTTTCTCATTTTTGTTATGCCCGTGTGGAAGAATATCATAAAAGTAATATCCTATGACAAAGATTTCTCTAGAAGTGCTCTCACATTTCAAATATGACTAGAAATACTTACCAAATTCTGATGCCAAAGCTTTGTGCAGTCCAATAAACCCATATCTGTGTGTAGAGTTTTTCACTGTAATTTTCAGCAAGATTGAGTTAATTTCTTATCATTTCAACGATTCCAAAACCTCAAAATACTCCAAACATTCTTATGTATTAAACATAATCAATGACTTAACAACAATTTCTTTCACAATCACATGACCAGTTGTCAATTTTTTTACCTTTTATGTCACAAATCAAGTGAAAAAAATAGACAATGTTTGGATAAAGAAACTAGAAGAGTTCACACACGATTATTATTCAAATGAGAAATATAATTATCTTGGAAACATGTGCTTAGTCCATTGAGTCCTCACTCTTGTAACATAGTTCAAACAAATATTATCTTTCACAGATTTGCCAAAAGTGTAAAAAGAAGAGAAAAAGTTCAAACCTTTGCTTCCTTGCTCTCTTCCTCCAGCTGTTGAAGAAGATTATGCAACCGTTTGATTTCATGGTGAGATTGGGCCTGAGAAAATCATCAAAAGAGAGAAGAACTTTAAAATTCTGTACATATAAAAGGTTAAGGGCCAAGTCCATCCTGGCATAAAATAATGTGGAATTGATCGAAGCAGAAAAATGAAAAGAAAGCAATCAGCGAAAGTGTGAGGAAATCTGATAAAGTATAAGAGTTATTTGAATTTGGGATCAATCAAACACAAATTGGCAACTGTGATTACAGTGTGATTAAATCAAAATTTGATTACACCTGTGAGCAGCTTTCCATGTGTTTTGTACTAGAAAACTTACGAATTATCCAAAGAAAATATTTACCCATATATTACTAGTATTGGAAACATGTTTTACACACCCCCACAATAGAATATATACCGTATAAGCCAATAATTTTGCGTACAGGGAGACAGATATTCTTGCGAATTGCTGTTTTCAGAACATTAATACTCCTGGCTACTTTAATACAATACATGTTTGCACATGCACTGTAAGCTAATTATTGTGTGTTTGCTGAAAATCGTGACACTACAACAATTCACGAAATAAAACCCTTGCAAACGTGAAAGTTTATACAGTATCAATTCCTTCACCAGGGCTCGAACCTATGACCTTTGTATCTTAGAGTCCACTGTTCAAACCACTGGTCCAAGACACCTATCTGACATCCAAGCAATGCTTTACCTCCTGTTTAACTGCTTCTTCGTTCTCCAGCTTCATAAACTCTTGAAGTTTTTCTACCTCATCTTCTTTCTGAGCAAGCAGATTTCTTGCTGAATCAAGTTCCACCATCCTATAACAAAGAAATAAAGAGGTAGATTCAATATTAAAGCTGTATCCCTCAGTGGACAATGCAATTTAGTGAATCGATTGCGACATATTCAGCGGCAACTCTACCATTCGCCAGTGCACCAAAATATCACTAAATTCTGTTTTTCTCCTAAGCGCCTTTACCCTCAGGGCAGTACTCGAAATATATTTTTAACCCAGTGTATTTTAAATAATCTCACTTTATTACACAACAAAGATCAATCTGAAAGGGGCTTTATGCATACATAAATGAATCAAGAAACTCACAGTTCCTCCAACTGTTGCTCTTTCTGGGATGAAACCATTTCTCTTTCTTCCGCCAGTTTTGATTCCATCACTTCCATCTCTTCTTTCAGGAGACGGGTCTCAGAGACAGAGTCACCAAGCTCTAATTCCGCCTTGGTCAAGGCTGCAACAAGTCTCGTCCTCTCCTTCTCAAGATTATCCAGCTCGGCTGTGATTCTCTCCTTTGAAAGAGAATGATATTGATATGCATGTGTTTGGTAAAAGGGAAAAAACTATACACCATATCAAGTTTTCTTCTCTCCTCCAGATTTCTCAACTTAACTGAAACTTTCGCCTTCAAAAAAAAATTCACCTTGAGTATTATTTCAGATTATTTGGTTTCTACATCTGCTGCACAAGGTCTTTAAACTTCATCCATTGATATTTTTATACAAGTAACTGATAACGTTTTTCGTGCATACTATTTCATCAATCAGCAGACTTAATTACAATTCTGCACTCACAGTGCATGCTTTTCAATTCTGGGGAGTGCCCGAATTGGTTGCTTCTTTCCAGGTGCACCCATGCTAATTCAAATAACAATAATGTTCGTATCCTACCTAAATTGGTCCCCATTTATACACCTTGGTAGAGAGAGGTAATGCAGATAAAATGCCTTGCTTTAAAGGTACTTCATCCCTTTTGCAGCCCTAAATTTTGAGGTTGTGTTAGTATACAATAAATTACAAAAGAATTATAATTGGAAAACTTGTGTGGATGTGAAAAGGATTATAATTGGCTTTTAAGTAAGTAATAACAATTTGGTATCACATTATTTTTTTCAACTGAAAAAAAAAAAGTGTAATCTTTAAAATGATTTTTTGACCATTACTAGTAAATGTACTTGCATTGATTTCTGAATAGCTCCCTCTGCGACAAAAGCAAAATTTTTAATTTCTTACAAAGGAGTTTTTTCCGACCTTAAAATTACATAGGCAGTATCTACAGGATGCCTAGTAAACCTGTGCAAAGTTTCGCAGAATTTTGTGTAAGTCTGCAAAAGGGATGAAGTACATGTACCTATAAGGACATCAATGTAGAATTGAGAGATTATGGTTCTCACCTCGTGCTCTCTACTCTCCTCTTCAAGGCATCGCTGGAGCTCTTCCAGTCTTCGTATCTCATGGCTAGATTGGGCCTGGATCATAGAAAAAAAAAGTGCATTTGTACATTTTAGGGCTTGAACTTGAAGTAGAATTTGACTTTAAAGGGAAATCCTACCTTAATGGCAATTCGTTCTGAAAGAGAGCAGAAATACCAGAGAAGCAGATTGGTGACAGTCTGAATGAAATCGGACAAGCAGTAACAAAGTTATGAATTTTGGAAAGTTGCAATCACTATACATATGGGAATTTCAAATTGGCAGAATCGGTAATGTTACTGTGATGTAGCGGTGGACAACTTCCCCATTTGCTCCAACCACAAAATGACTAAAATATCAGTTTTTCAAAATGTATTATTCAGTAGGATCTTTTTTTTTTTCATGAGGACTTATAACAAGATACTACATGTATCTACAATACAATGGGAGTACTGCCCCGTGGGAAAGAGCGCTTAGGACAAAACTGCAAATTAATATTTTAGTGAACGGGAGAGTCAATATGTCACAATCAACGAATCAAATTGCCAATTTGAGATTTGCAACGATATAGTGATCTCATTTTTCAAACATCCATAACTTTCTTATTCCTTTTCTGATTTCTTTCAGACTTTTACCATCCTGTTTTTATTTTTCTGCTTTCACACAAATCATCTTAAAGGGTACCAAGCACCAAAAAATATTTTGCTCTGTATGTTAGAAGTTCTATGTCGTAATACTACAGGTAATTTCAAAATATGGGCTTTAGATATTACTTCTATAAAGAGCAAAGCAATTTTAAATTACACTCTCTATAAGCATATAAGCACCTCATAAGTAGACTACTCAATGCACATGTACGCGCTCGCCAAGATAAGGGCTCGGGACCCAACTCGGAGATCGGTTCCGTGTGCGCACCTTCATGTTCTTCTTTATTTCCTTCATACTAACTTTTGACCTATAGAATGCCAGATAAAGTTCTTTGAGGTTGATTTTATCCTTTCTAGCTGTACACAAATTACTTTTTTTCAGGTGATTGGTACACTTTAATCAAGGTTGAACTGCCCCTGTTCAAAGGAACATATTTCACTCCATTTCGACCAAGGGAGAACAAAGTCCCACTGGGGCGCCTGTCTATGCCACGGGTGCAAAAATCAGCATTTTCGTCAAACTAACCTTCACTTCAGAGATTTCTTGCTCTTTCAATGCCAGTACTTGATGGAATTTCTCCAGAGCTGCATGAAGATCCTGACTTGGCTCTACCTTGGCTACATCCTCCTCCGTCTGCGTCTCCATGGTAACAACATCCTTCTGCATCTAAAAATGAAATACAGATTATTAAAGTGATTTGGTAACTTTGTAGAGGCTTGAGAAAATCTGAGTTGCCTGGCCTTACATGCTATCAGTATATGTATATGGTGTAAAAATGAAGCCCTGGAAAAAAAAAAGCACTTCAAAATCATCATGTGCTTCACAAAAGTTAACATATGCAAGTGACCGGAAATGCAAGACTCATTTTCTCCCATAGACTCAGTGTTAGACTAAAGCGTATGACTATACGCTTTCGTAAATGGGAGTATTCAGTCATAGATATCTTAATAATAACATTATATATTTGAAAACCTTTCTATGCCTGGCTATTTATTTATCCTTCTGATCATCATTATACAAGACACATATCAAAATTCAACAATTTATTACATCAAGCATCCACAAAGCTACCGAATCCCTTTAACAGTCATAACCTGTCAATATAAAGTGGCCATAATTTTTAGTTTTGTTTACAATAGCTCGAATAACAAAACTGCCTTTTTTTTCTCACTCTGCTTATTGATAAATGATTACTTATTTACTTATCTGATGTCCATGCTGTTGACTGTACCATTCATTACTTGTTATGTTTCGCATTTACATAGGTTGTAGCATGATTATGACTACCCTTCCCTGGCTGTGAGACAATGAAAATAACCCATTAAGTTACTTACTTGTGACATGATTTCATGGTTTACAGCTTCCAGTTTTGCCTTTTCTTCACTGATTCTGTGAAGATGAAAAAGAACATATGTATAAAAACAAACGGATATAAAAAATAAAAAATTCTATGTATTGCTATTACTTTTACAATACCATGGCCCCGTTGCATAAAGCTTACCATTAGTGGTAACTCTGCTATCAATGGTAACTACCATGGTAACATCACTCAACAGCCAATCAAAATCAACGTTTCCATGAGAATTACCATTGATGGTAAAGTTACCGCTAATGGTAAGTTTTATGCAACAGGGCCCATATCATTCATAGATTCTGCAATGGTAAATATCTTATACAGGCCTTATTGGAGGACTAAAGAGGGGGAGAAACTAGCATTTCTTGTGTGATTATGTAGGATAAGCTGAATACCTGGAAAGTTAAAGAGAAGTTTGAGTTCTGGGAAAGGTAAAAAAAAATAATAATTTGTGAGCTTTCTCATTCTCTTTATGTCAGTTTGGAAGATTATCATAGCAGAAATGTCCTCTGAAAAGGAATGCTTTTTAAATGCCCTAACATTCAAACTGTGACAAAAAGCAGCTGAAATGTTCGGGCCGAACATGAGTGTGTAGTCCCATATACACATTTCTGTGTGCAGTGCAGTGACTCTCAACAGCACTGAGCAAATTTCTTCTCATTTTGGTGATTCCAAAACCTTACAGCATACACCAATTCTTATGTTATATATAATCAGCCTTTCCCAATTGCTTTGAGGCAGTTTCTTTCGCAACATTATTACATGACTAGAACTCAACTTTATCTTTAATTCAACAACTTGGCAAGCAACGCATTTATTGACATAAAGAAGACGCGACTGAATTCATCTAAAAGCATGCTTTGTTCACAATCATAACTTAGAAAATGTAGCACTATTGGAAATGGTAAAACATCAACAGTAGAATGAATACTGGTTATAAATTTTAGAAATTAACGTAAGGAATAATGCATTTTGTCAGTCTTTAACATCACACTATGAACAACCTTCGTTGGTCTGTTTCACTTTACAAGTACATGTAAGTGTATATCTGTTCATAATGTTATGACTTGTCACATCGAGTGGCCAAGGAAAGCCCACTGCACATTCTATGATCCGACTGTGATCTGATGATGGAAGAAATCTCAACAGCATTCAATAGCTACGGATATTTAAACAAGTAAACTCTTCTTGACCAAGGTTCCAAATAATAAAGAATATAAAAATAAATATATTGGTGCATTGTACACCTTCCAGTAGAGTAAAGGCAATTTAGCTTCAAATTATATAAAATCGCACGACAGGTCTGACGGCCCTACAATTTAGGACTGATTAGGCCTTTTTGCTGTGGATTATAGTGTGTCGTGACCTCAAGTTAATGTTTATACTACTGACCCTACTGGGGTTTTTTTATACTGAATATGAAAGACTTCATCAAAATAAGAATTAAAATTAATGTCTTTCATAAGATTGTCATTGCATCTCACCTAGTGAGCTCATCTTGTAAACTCTCCATGTCATTCAGAACTTCTGCAAGTCTTGTTTCCACCATAGTCACTTTTTCTTCCTTCAGTTTCTCCTCTACCTTCAAGGCATCCATTTCTTGAAGGACACAGGACAGTCTCAACTCTAATTCATTTACTTTCTCCTCTTTGAGAAAGTCTTGCTCTTGCGAGACGCTGGCTAACCTCGACTCCAGCTCAGCCACTTGTGCTTCTCTCAAGTTCTTTTCTTCTTTCAGATCCTCCATCTCTTCTAGGACACAGGACAGTCTTGACTCCACTTCAACCACTTTCTCCTCTTTGAGGGTTTCCTGCTCCTGTGAGACATTGGCTAACCTTGACTCCAGGTCTGCCACTTGCTCTTCTTTCAAGTTCTTTGCTTCCTTAAGATCCTCCATTTCCTGTAAAACACTGGCCAACTTCAATTCCATTTCAGCCACTTTCTCCACTCTGAGAGTGTCCTGCTCCTGTGAGATACTGGCTAACCTGGACTCAAACTCTGAAATTTGCTCTTCTCTTGAGTTCTTCTCCATCTTCAGAGCCTCCAGCTCTTGGAGAACACCATCCAAATGTGACTCCATCTCAAGAAATTTGTCCTCTTTCAAATTCTTCTCTTCCTTTAAAACTTCAAGCTCTTGCAGAACACCTGTCAAATGTGTCTCCAGCTCAGTCACTTTGTCTTCTTCCCCACTCTTCTTCTCCTGCGAAATAATGGCCAACCTTGACTCAAGCTCAGTGATTTGCTCATCTGTCACATTCTTCTCTTCCTTCAAAGTCTCCATCTCCTGGAGAACACCTGTCAATTGCGACTCAAGCTCCACCACTCTGTCCTTGTTGAAATTCTTCTCTTCCCTCAGAGTGTTCATCTCTCCTAGGACACTGGTCAAATGGGACTCCAACTCTGCCACTTTGCCTTCCTCATCAAGCTCCTTCGACACAGTGGCTAACCTTGCCTCCAGCTCTGTCATCTGAGCTTCTCTTGTTTTCTTCTCTTCCATCAGACCCTCTATTTCCTGCATGCCACTGGTCAACCACGACTCCAGCTGAGCTATTTTCTGTTCTCTTAGGGCCTTTTCTTCCTTAAGATCATTCACCTCCTTCAGAACGTCATTCAAACGTGACTCTAGCTCAACAACTTTGCCTTCCTCTCCACTTCCCAGGTCTTGCTGGACATTGGCCAGCCTTGCCTCAAGATTAATTATTTGCTCCTCTTTCCCATTCTTCTCTTCCCGCAGAGCCTCTGTCTCTTCAAGAACTGTAGCCAAACGGGCTTCGAGTTCTGCTGTTTTACTTTCCTCTTCAATTTCCTTCTGCTGCATGGCCTCATCCAACCTTGACTCCAGCTCAGCAATTTTCTCATTTTTGCACGCTTCTCCCTCTTTCAGGGATTCCACCTCTTGGAGAAGACCTGCCAGATGAGATTCCAGCTGAGCGACTTTCTCTGATTGCACATCCACATCCTCCTCTGGAATACTGGCTAGCAGCGAATTCAGTTCAGCAATTTTCTCTTCTTTCAGTTTTTTCTCTTCCTTCAGGGCTTCTGTCTCCTGCAGGACACTGGCCAACCTCGCCTCCAGCTCCATAAATTTCTCCTCTTTCAAACCCTCCTCTTGTTCCTGGAGAACAATGGCAAACCTAGATTCTAACTCCATTATTTTCTGTTCTTTCAGAGTCCCCTCCTCTCTCAAGGTCTCCTTCTCCTGGACAATGCTGGCCAACTTTGCCTCCAGGTCAGCAACTTTCTCCTCTTGCTCGACCTCCTCTTTCTTTAAATCCTCCATTTCCAGGAGAATGTTGGCCAACCTCGACTCCAGACCTGGCACTATCTCCTCTTCCATGACATTCTTCTCCTGCAAGGCATCGGCCAACTTTGCCTCCAGTTCCGTCACCATCTCCTCTTTCCCACTTTCCTTCTTAAAAGACTCCATCTCCCTCAAGACTTCAGCCAGCCTTGACTCCAACTCCACAACCTTCTCACTGTCCTCCCTCTCCATCTCAATCTGTTTTTCTCCAGAAGCGCCCCCTGCCCCCTCCTTCTCCTTCAGTCTATCATAGGCCTCCTGCAGCTGCTGGCGTAGTTCAGAGGTCATAGACCGGTGGCGCTCTTTCTCTGCATCCAGCTGGAAGTCCAGGTCCTTCTTTTCATTTTCAGACTGAGTCAGTTGAGCAGTGATCTTAGTCTGATGGCAAAAGAATGGGAGGATATTGTTTAATCAGCAAACAAGTTCTTTTTTCACCAATATCTGAACCTTTACCATTCTTAATCATTTCTTTTCATTTATCTTTATTTTACCACATAAACTCATTCAGTGCCAACTTCTTGTTAAATCAGTAAATGATCTCCTCATGTACCAATATTTATATCTTGATTATTCTTATTCATTTAAAAAAAAAAAATCTTCATTTCCAACAATAAACCCATTTAGTGGATAGTACACTGTAGTTAAAATAATTCAAACATGTATTACCATGTTACTCAAACACAGTTTTTAACAGTTGGCATTTGAGTGTAAATGTTGGTTTGGTTGTAGTTCAAATAGTCCCTTCTAAAATTTTTACATGTAAGGACATTATTGCTAACAAAAGTGATGGAAATAATGCATAATCATGATAAAAGGAACTATAACTTACATTAAAACGAATTGAAAGGACTGATGAACATGAAACTGTCTAAGATTAAGATTGAAAGACACAGTAAACTGCCTTGAAAAAAAAAAGGCAAGGTAAAACATCCGACACAAGCGTAGTGCACTTCACATTTCTGTATATAATTACACACATATGACTAAGAATGCTTAGGAGTCTTTGTTGCATGCAATTACTGTTTTTCATTCCCACCAAATGGGTTTATTTTGCCACACCACTGGTTTTCTTTAACCCTTTCATGACAGGAATTATTTAAGGGCTTAATTGGTCACATTTTGTTCTTCAAATTGGCAACAATAATAATTTTCTTTTAATGCTACATGGTTCTAATAAAATGTAATGTCTTTGAAAACAATATACATCATTGCGAACTTTGTCACAAAGTTGAAAAATTGCCAATTTTGATAAAAAACAATGATTTGAACCTCTCAATGTGTTGCCAATTTAAGGATTCTAAAGCTTATTCTTCTTTTTAAAATTCTTGAAATCAAACGCAGTATGGTCATGCAATAAAACAAGACACAGTGTGTGCAGAAATTTTTGCTCTTTCTGCTCATCCATCTGGTATATCATTTTGGACTCTGAATCAAATGTTATTGAGCCAAACCACAAAATGAGTTGTGATGTCGCAAAAGGGTTAAAGCAGTTTACTAAGTCATCCATGAATGAGGCTTTAGAACTGACTATGTACTGACCTCTACCTCCTTCACATCTTTATCCTTCTGTTTCAGAATCTCATGAAGCTTGTTGATTTCCTGAAGATATTCAATCTGTGAAAACACCATAGAAATAATTAAAGATCATTTGGTAAAAGTTTGCTGGTTTCTAATACGTACATGTACATGTATTTAAGCCCTTCTCTGCCACTGACAGAGGAGGAGTCCGAAGACATGTATACAATATATCTAGGGTGACACTATCAGATGCCTAGGACACATGGGCACCCAGAGTCCGGGCCCCCAAATTTTAACATTTTATTTCATTTTACTTTATTTCATTTCCAAGAAAACAATATAAAAATAACTGAGAATGCAAAAGACGAAGTAAAATAACAGAAGGAGAAAAGAAAAAAAAACAAGCACCAGCTAATCCCTGGGATTACCAAAAGAAAACATGTTTGTGTAGAAGTTTCTCTTCATTAGCTGGTGGTATTCAATTCAATACCATAAACATGTAGACATAAAAAAAGTTCACCAGTGTAAATACAAGAAATACATGTAGTAATTAATAACTGCATGGCCCCCTTGCATAAAAAGATGCGATTAAACGCAACTCAAAAAATTAAACGCAACTTGATTTTCAACCAATCAGGATCGCGTATTTGGGACTTGCGTTAAATTTTTTGAGTTGCGTTTAATCGCAACTTTTTATGCAAGAGGGCCCAGGTCGTTCAAAAAAAAGAAAGAAAAAGAAAAGATGATGTTCTTGGTTCAATAAAAAGAGACAGCGAGAGCGAGAAAGAGAGAAATGAAAAAGGAGAGAAAAGTAAAGAGAAGAAAGAATGAAATTTAATTTGGGGCTCATGCATACAGACCTCCAAATTTTCAGTCTGGTCCCCCTATGAAAAAAGTGTGTAGCCCTGCTAGGACACAGCTTTAATCAAATCTTTTTGTCTGACAAAATGGGAGAGGAGCTTGCAAGTTAGGTCACCACGTTGCAAATTGTGTTTGATCTACAGGTATCAATCACAAGCTTAAAACTTCATAACTTTCTTATGCTTCATCAGAATTCTGTCACACTTTCGCTGATCTGTTTCTATCATTTTCCTTCCTTTATTAAAGCCAACTTGATGCTAGATTAAACTTCCCCTATTCCTTTCCCATCTATCAATCCATGGATCTTGAGGAATCTCTTCCACTCCTTACCTCTTGATCTTTCAGAGATTTGTCCTCCCATCTTGTAAACTGTTGCAGCTCTGCATACTCTTCAGATTTCTGCATCAGCTCAAACCTTAGCTCCGCTATCTCCTCCTTCCTAAATGACGCAACATGATGGAGAGACATCCCAGTTTAGAAATGGAATAGCACATGTATTTCACAATATCCCTGCACCTCACCAATAAGTAATCAATCTGTTTCCATGTGAACGTAATATATTGAAATATTGTATATCAAAAAGAGGTTTGGACATTGCACAAATGAGAGCTCAGAAATGAATTGTGTTTGTGCACAAAATTCTAACCTGCAGCATATTGTAAGCATTGCAGCTGGAGAAAAGGCCCAAATACCAGTAGCTCTGAATTGATGACAGCCATGTTAATAGTCGGACATAACTACAATTGAGTTATCTATGCTTACTATTCCAACCTCAATCAGGATTATTTAACTGCTTTAAGAATAAAATCAATTTTTTTATGAAGAATGGTTGTTGTCACACCTCAGGTACATGTATGCTGTGGCTTTAAGTGGCGGCAGGATTACTTACAGTTTTGTGAAGTCAGATTGTTGATCTGTTCTCATTGCCAGTTCTTTCTTGACCTCCTCCAGCTCAGACTGCAACTGGTTTTTTTCCTCACTTAGAGCTTCACACAATGTCAATGACTCCATCAGTTCTCCTTTCCTGTTTCAATCATATCAAGCACAACAAACGAGGAAATCATCAGAAGTTTTCAATGTTATTGAAAATTCTTATTATTTAAAGAAATTAACAAATTCACTGAAACCAAAGAATTGACCATGGCCCTGAACTTTGTATTTTGGTTGCCAGACAGGCAACCTAGACGATTGTTTAGGTTGCCAAATTCAACGTTTGGTGTTCATACAAAGTGAACTGCACAAAATTCATATGAATTAACAAAACGTGACCCTACATGTATTTCACTTGCCACCAGGGCAACAAAGGGCAAAACAACAGGTTGACAACAAGATTTTAGGTGGTCACTGGTCCATGGCATCTAGGTAACTGCTAATTTCAAACCCTATAACTTTCACAAAAAAACATGACAGCTGTGACTCCAAGAAAGAAATGAAGAGTGGCACTATTCAAGCCTGATATAAATAACAATAACAGGACAGAACTCTAGTTTGTAAACAAATTTTTAGGCATTACTCCCAGTGTTAAAGTTTGTATGCTCGATCTGTAATGAAAACCACAAGTCAGAAAAAATTTGGAACCAGCGGGATTTGAACCTGTTTTCTACTGCTTGCCGGGCAGCGACTTAACCACCAGGCTATTCTGGTTCACGGCCAAGTCACGATGAACTGAAATCAAATACCCAAGAGCCTTTTCTTTCTAATTAATATTCAACGCTCCGCCGAGGACAATAGTTAGTAATCAGAAAGTAAAGGATCTTGGGTATTTGATTCCAGTTTATCGTGACTTGGCCATGAACCAGAATAGCCTGGTGGTTAAGTCGCTGCCCGGAAAGCAGTAGATGACAGGTTCGATTCCCGTTGGTTCCAATTTTTTTTCTGACTTGTGATTTTCATTACAGATCAAGCATACAATCTTTAACACTGGGAGTAATGCCTAAAAATTTGTTTACAAATCAAAATTCCTCCCATTAAGCTTCTTCAATTACTAAGGACAGAACTCACCGAGAATCAAGATTTGTAAATACTTAGTTCACCCAAACTAAGAGAGTGTAAGCACTATCAGATCATAATATCATAAACAATTAATGTTTTTTGTGATTTGAAAATGCTTACATTATCTCCTAATCAAAGTATAAGGCACAGTTACAAAATACTTACAGTTTATCCACATCTGGATGCTGTGTCTGGGTGGCTTGGGCAGCACCTTGACTGGTCTCACTGAGTTTGGCCTGCAGTTGGTCTTTCTCTTCTTGCAGAGCATCACACAGTGCTGACGACATTTCAAGTTCAGCTCTCCTACATAGAGAAACCCAGAAAGAAAATATCATCCATTACTACTTATGGCGATTCTATCTAGCACAGATATGCATGTCCTACCCACAGTTGATAATATGCATATTTTCACTTGTGTTGTGTTGGGAACATATGTAGGGCATCACTTGAAATTTTTAAACTCACAGGGAGCTTCTACAAATGTAGGTTTCATCATGAAGAGGCATTCTATCAGACCCTCTGCAAGATTGATAGCAATTCTCCCTATCGCATATAGCCGATATCAGCCGATATCAGCCGATATCAGCTCCCGATGCCGATATCGGGGACAACGATGTTGGCACATATATTTCCGGTTCCAGTCTATAGCTATAGTGAGCATACACTGATATTTCCTTACTTTTTTCGTACGTGATTGTTCTGCTGAAAACACGTTTTGCATCTTCGGCTCAACATCCCACATTGGGTGGCTTCACAGAAGAATCCCATTTAAATATCAACTGTATAAAAACACGATTATTTGCTAGATTAGGAACAAAAGGGAGTTTTTGCTAGGCTGACCACGTCTTCTAACACATTGTCAATGACGCTCTGGCCGGACCCGGAAGCTCAGTTGCCAGCAATCACATGCCCCAAAATTAGAGCGCCGCATGCGTTCGGATTCGGAGAGCTATATGCGATACGGAGATTTAGCAATTAATAACAATTTATACAGGATGATTAAAGAAAAGGTTGAGTTCTGGGAAAGGTGAAAAATAATTTGTGAGCTTTCTCATTCCTTTTACGTCAGTTTCGGAAGAAAATCATAGGAGAAATGTTCCCTGAAAAGGATTGCTCTAAAAATGCTCTCATATTCAAAATATGACAAGAAACAGCTGAAATGTTCGGGCTGAACATGTGGGTGTAGTCCCATATACACATTTCTGTGTGCAGTGCATGTGACTCTTAGGAGGATTGAGTCAATTTCTTCTCCTTTTGGTGATTCTAAAAGCTTACAAAATACACCTATTCTTTTGTACTATATAATCAGCCTTTCCCAATCGCTTCCAGACAGTTTCGTTCATAATGTAGTCGCATGACCAGAACTCAACTTTATCTTCAAAAATTACTTGTATTTCATGCCAGGACTGAGGATTCTTGACTTTTCCACCACATTTAACCCGTTGACCACTGGAGTATCTCTTTCCCATAGGCTTAACCCTTTCATGACAGGAATTATTTAAGGGCTAAATTGATCACATTTTGTTCTTCAAATTAGCAACAATAATATTTTTCTTTTAGTGCTACATGGTTCTAATAAGTTGTAATATCTTTGAAAACAATATACATGGTTAGAAATATGTTGAAAAGTTGAAAATAATGCCAATTTTAATGTAAAAACAATGATTTTGTACTTCTCAATATGTTGTCAATTTAAGGATTTAAATGCTTATTCTCGTTTTTAAAATTCCTGGCATCAAATGCAATATGGTCATGCAACAAAAATGGACAGAGTGTGTGCAGAAACTGTTGGTCTTTTACTCATGCATCATATATTTTTTAAAGCTCTGAATCAAAAGTTATTGAATCAAACCACAAAATGTGGTCCATTGTCTTGAAAGGATTAATCAAGCGACCACCCACTTCCAATAAACAGTGAGTTTGAAAGCCTATTTGTTGTGTCATTATAATATTTGTGATATACAGTTGTACCAATAAAATGAATTATCCAACTTACATGACAAGAATCTCTTCTGATTCCTGAGTTTGGTCTTGATTGACCTCTTTGGTTTGTAGCTCCTCCAGCCTGCCATGGAGGGCAGCATTCTCTTCTGTGAGGGCAGCATTCTCTTCTGTGAGAGTCTCCAGGACAACTTGCATCTCCCTCACTTGGTCACTCTGTACTACCTGAAACCATATGAAATTACAAAGTTTTTAAAAACAAACAAACAATGAACATGGAACATTATTATGAAAGAAAAAAAATTTGAACTGAAGGCCGAGTATGCAGAAGTACAGAACGGGGAATTGATAGAGATGGAGACTGCTCTGGATTCTGCGAATGAAGAGAATGAGGAAATGAAGGCTCGCTTAGCCGAGATACAGAGTGGGGCAGGCTGGACTGGACACTGGGAATGGGAAAAATGAAGAGCTAAAGGCCCGTTTGGCAGAGGTACAGAACGGTGAGCTGAGAGAGATGCAGGCAGCTCTGGACTCTGCGAATGGAGAGAATGAAGAACTTGAAGGCTCGCTTGGCTGGGGTAGAGAACAGGAAGTTGGTGGAGCTTCAGGCTGCACTAGAAACTGCAAATGCCGAGAATGCAACTATAAAAGCAAGGCTGAGCTCTAATAATAATAAGTACTGTCCCTCGCACGCATTAAACGCTCATATTGTTCTTTGAAAAGTCTGTCAAAATTGTCTTTGCCATCATTCTTGAATAGATGATACATGCCTTGACACAAACAGAAGCCTGGGACACATAAACATAGCTCTCCAAAAGACCCCCCCCCCCCCCAATTTCAAAATTTCAGAGCTCATGCATACAAACAGTATACATTTTTAATCCAGACACATTATGACAAAAATTTAGACTGGAGCCCAGGGGGGTGTTTCATAAAGCTGTTCGTAAAGTTACGCATGACTTTACAAATGACTTAAATATGACAAGCCAAATGGGATGCTCAATCATTTTTAACTGTATCAACTAAAGTTGAACTGTGCAGATGTAGATTAACATTCTTATTACAACAAACATTTTGAATGCAAAGTTTATTTCTTGCCATAATTTAATTGAGGTTAGTGGAAATACAGTCACATTTTATAAAACATCAGGAAAAACTTTGGGTATCCTATGTGGCACTTCAGATTCAAGTCGAACCCTGAAACCCAAGAAATAGGGACAAATGACAAGGCAGAGGCTGAAATCAGGACATTTCTGAGTTTCCTACACATTACTACAGACAAATTTTTGCAAAAAGTGGCTCTTTCTTTTACCAAAAATCAGGATTGTCCCTATTAAATAGGGACAGTTGGCAGGTATGCGTTTGTAAAGTCAGGCGTAACTTTACGAACAGCTTTATGAAACACCTCCCTGGATAATGAGTAAATCAACCGATTGGACAATTTTTTTTTTTTTTTCCCAAATTCTTTCAAATTCAATTACCTCTGTTTGACAAGCCATCTCTCTGCTAAATTCTTCTGGCGTAAAGCTATATACAGCATCTTCTCCAAAGTGTACGTTGGCCCTTCGACGCTTCGTCTTCCTCGAGTAATTGACATCTAGATCCGGGAAGTCCGTATCACGGAAAGCTTCGCTATCGACATTCAGGACTTCTGCTTGGAATGCATTTGCATTTTCATCATTGAATTCTGCAGATGAAAGATTGAAACAGTGTTAAAATTTTGTTTACAGGAGCTCACATTGCATTGGCTATACAGTGCGTATTAAATAAAAGTACCCACTTTGAAAATATCCTCCAAAATCATAATTTCACAATATCGAGACCATTTTTTCTTGTACAAGTATGGGTGAGGGTCTGTTTTATCAGATGACACTATGAGTATAGACGATATTTTATGTTCGAGTGAGCACTGGCTACTTTTGTTAAACTCGCCAAAATTGGTTTGCGCAAAAATGCCTCAGTCTTAATTTGATCAAAGTGCGTATCGGGCAGTAACTACATTTTCTCTGTTAACCATCAATAATTGATTTGAACCATCATTTAATCGTTGAACCTATACCAAGCAGTGCACACCCATAGTGGCGTATCCAGAAATGGATAAGGGGGAAGGGGGCGGGATGCTCCCAAGACAGGGGATAAATGCATTTGGACAGCTCCGTTCCTGCACAAGCATACCGAGCATAGCATTTTGTACTGGGGTTTTTTTTCCTTGGCCTTCAAGAAGGAGCTACACCAGCAAGTGAGATTTTATTACAGTGATTTCTACGTATTTTATAATTTTTTTTTTATCAGAGATCTTTTTGAGCTTTCCAGAGCTAAATCACCCGTAACTTAACCTGTGCATATTTTTCTCAGATTAAAAGGAATCAAAAATTCCATCCCTACAGGCATGACTGAAAAAAAATGTAATTATTTTTTTTTCAATTCAACAGGTTTTATAAAATCAAAATCATTATTGATACCATGCATATATTAATAATCATCCCATTATCAATTCTACCCACTCATCCATATTTAATAATAGCAATGCACAGCAATTACTGTATAAGCCATAAATTTCGCGACCATAAATTTTCGCGAATAGGACTAACCGGACTATTTCACGAGTGGTTGAATTCGCGGTCGGAAAATTCTCAAACCTACAAACAGCGGTGATGATGTACTTTTGCAAAGCGAAGTGGTGAATTTCTGACCAGGAGACAACAAATTCATCCGACTTCTTATGTTGGCAATATTTTGGCGTGTTGTTAAATTTGCAACCCACTCGCGATTCACGAAATTCGCGAAAATAAAACCCCCGCGAAATATATGGCGTATACAGTATTCACCAAATCATAAATGAAAAGAAGAACATGGAAAGGTTTTGGGTTAGTAGTTGCACAACAAATATCATACATATGACACGAATACTGAAACAAGCAACTTTGCATGCAGATTACAGTACAAGCTTTGTATTTCAATCCTGTTGCCCTTTATGGCAGTCTATTAGCCAAGAATAATAGTACTACAAGTATTATATCCTTTTCCCATCCATACCCAACAGAGATATCATCTTACATGCAAATTCAGCCTAAAGATTCATTCAGACATGACAAGGCTGTTTCCAGTGTGGAAAAACCATCAGGGTTTTTACCTGTGCATAACACCATATATGAGGGGGGGGGGGGGGGGGGGGTTGTTTCATCAAGTGTTCTGGGGGTGTTTTTAGCTCTCAGCCAATCAGATGCAAGGATTTCAGTAGCTTATGACAGCAAATTTTGCAACTGTCATTGATAAGTTTTATGAAACTGGGCCCAGATAAAAAATATGTTAAAGGCGACAAGGGTAATATAAATGTAATAAATGTGTCAGTGCACACTTTCAACCTCCAAAATTTCTTTGGTCTTCTCAAATCACCCCCTTGGGATACTGCCAAGATAAATTTCTTTCAATTCTACTAAGCAAAAGGCAAACAATTTTATGCCAAGGTGAAACGACTAACAAAGAATTTTACAAGATAAATGTATTGCGGATCGCAATTCTGTGATACAACTCGCTGTTCACAAATACATGGCTTTGTTGTGCACAGCTTTTTTTTTTCCACCTACATTTTCATTTAAACATAAAAATCTGGTTGTGGCATTTTTTTTAAAGGCTAACTGTGTCATGTCGGGAAGAGGGTGCTTAACAAGAAAGGAAATCATCTGGGGGGGGGGGGGGTGCAGACTACAAGTGTGCTAAATTACAATTCAACACACACTCTATTTTCAAAAACGAAAACAGGCTAAATACTACAGAATCCAGAAGCAGAGAAGAATACATTTTTTTAAAAGAAGAGTTACCACAACATATTGTCATTTGAGAGCCGGAAAGGGGTTCACAGTTACCGTTTTCATGAAGTGGCCGCGTAGCAGTGTTCGTTAAAACGACTCGTATATATATATATATATATGGAATTTGCATATTTTTGTTTTCTCGACCAGTCCCCACAGTTTGTAATAACATTCCATCTTGATTATCAGCTACTCATCAGTTACTAATCAGCTGATTATTATCATTAAGTATTTATCGTAAACAGAAGTATCTGGGCAGAATCGTAAAATTCTGTACTATGTCGTTATCAAAAGAAATCCTGGAAGATCTTTGTGTAACCCTTGAAATCGCAATTTGAATAACATTAACTTTTAAAATGTGCTTTTATCGAAATATACTTTTAGTCACTATGTGAAAACAGTAACGACTTGTATTGTTTTGTACAGAATTATTATCCTTCTGGCTCTTTATAGACAATATACTCCTTAGAGACAAGATGATAGAAAACACTGATTACAGCATTCACAAATGAAAAGTAACTACAATACAGCAAGCACAACACACATACACTCTTTCTTGTACCATAAAATATAGCTTACCATAAAGACAAAATGAAGTTACTCATGACACATGAAAGCGATGTTTCAAATAAGGAGATAAAATGATTGTGATAATTAAAAGAAGACTGTAAATAAATGCAGAAAATCAAAAGGGTGTAAAATCTATGATAAATGATATGAATTAAAAACATATAACTTCACATGATAACAGCTAGATATTCAATAGATCACTGACAGTACTACTTTTACAATTGACAGGTTTTATGATATGTGGTTACCACCCAAAGATGATGATGATGTCCCAGAATTTTCTCCAATTCTCCTTTTCTCTTTGATATGCGTGAGATTAGTATGAATACGTGTGAATACCCGAGCGGTGTCAAATTCCAAGTGACAACCCACAATCACATGTCCTTATATTAACAGTGTTCTGGCTTTCTGCTTAATGATGTTCCAAAGACCATAAAATGTCCAATGAACCATGTTTTGAAAATAATTCTGAACTGAATTAAGTGAGTGAATAACAGATTAACAGAAAAGGCACAGGAGGTTGCTAAGTCAGTCAGAAGAATTTTTTTCTTTAATTTGGAAGACAAAAATATGCTAAATTATCTTGAGGTACATATTATTCTGTTACAAACTTTCTTTGGATCAAGAAGACTTTTAAGTGCACGGTACAGTATCATTACTTCTTTTTATATGGTACAGAGAGTCCGTCTCAAGACCCTGAAATAGCATTCAGCTTTAACCTAGATTACAATGGATGATGAATCGCGCTTACCACTGCTGCTGACGCTGCTCACTGATTCACTTGAGATAGAAGTTCGGGGATCCACTTCCGATATGTCTTGAAGGGATGTCAAAGAAGCATCGGAGACCTCTGAGACAGGGCTTTTCTGAGTCTTCAGCATGGCAGGGCGTGGTAGTATAAGGGGTTGCAACTGCATGCCTGGGCACCATGTCTCACGCCGGGGCTGCCAAAGAGGAAGAAGAATGGAGGGAGTACATTCAAGTTAAAGGGGAGTTGGCATATTCAGTGGAGCGTTAGCCTGTCAAACTAAAGATTGTGGGTTCAAAACAAACCCAGGAAGATGACTGCAGCCTTCATTGCGCGTTGAAATGCGCCTCCCCTGTTCCACAGAAGCTGGTTTAGGTTACAGCGGAAAACACTCCATTCCTCGGAGAGAACATTAGTTGAAGGTCCCGTGTGTAGCAGAAGAATTGAATTGAATGTAACTTGTCAATATATTTTACCTAACATGTAATAGTATATTACATACAGTTGTAATTCAAAACAATTTTCAACCTCTGCTGATTCACCATATTTTGGACAATTGTTATAAAAGACCTTTCACGAGTGAAACTTCAACTTAAAGTGTTTTGTTTCATAGATGAACTGGGCATGAATTATCTTATATGGATATAAACTTCACAATGAAGATAATTTTTTGTTTCTTGAAGAAAAACAAACATCTTCATAGCACAGACACATTGTTCCACACTGAAATTCTTTGGTGGGAATTGCCACCCATGGCCTGGAAGGGGGTTTAGATCTGTAGCCATGTGTCACTGACCTTTCTCTTGAGTTGCTTCTTGGGGGTTCCCCCACCCTTGGAGACGACCACCATGTTGTTGAAATAGTCCATCTTTTCCTGCATCTCTTTCATCACCTCTTTCTTCATCCTCTCCCTCTCTTGACTCAAGAGGGCCTCCTTCTCCCCATCAGTCAGTGCCGATGGAGCCTGGGACTATGATTGGGCAAAAGAATCCACAAATAAACAGTGACAAGAACAATATATATGATATTCAGATATTCAGTGCATAACACCCTGTGTGCTCATACCAAGTGTGAGGGATTTCAGAACAAAATTGGCAAGGGTGAATTCTCCCTGACATGGATACCAACAAGGCTAAGAAATTTGTCAATCTATTCACGTACTTTCAACCTTCAAAATTTTTTGGGTCCTCCTAAATCACCTACCTGGGATGGCGTAAGGCCGTATTTCACTAAATTTGGCGCAACACGCACACATCAGTGCATATTTCAACTTCCAGAATTGCTTTGTTCTTTTCAAATCATCCCTCTGGGATGCCACAAAGCCAGGTTACTTTCAATTTGGACCAAGGGTAAACAATTTTCTGCCGAGAAGCCTGGGGTGGTATTCTGAAAATTGTTGTAACTTTTGTTGTATCTTCCGGAGATAATACCTTGCTAATATTGTTGTAAGTTGGTGTTCTGAAAACTGTGTCAAGGAGATATTTATTATCTCTCTAAGGACCGCCTTTATATTATCTTTGACACGCCCATTTTTTGACATTTTACCAATCAAGATGGATATTATATACGTAGGTTAACCAATAGGATCACCCCTTATGTCAAACATAAGGATGGACTTTGCGCGTACATCAATTTCGGGCGTAGTCATTAAATTACGCGTTTTATAATGTGCCTTGCACTATTGGACTTCAATTAATTAACATATTGGCCCACCCTCTTTTGCTTGAACCAAGTCATATATTGATGTAAAATCATTGAATTCCACCTGTAATTTCTTCAAAATGTCTTCTCTATGAGATCTTGAATCACTCACAGTCTCCATCTTGCTATTCGAGCATGTACTGTCTGATTCTGAGCTAGAAAAATTGCCAAGATCATGAGATACAGTTTTGTTGTAATTACCATGGAAGATAAGATACAACAAAAGATAAAATAATTTTCAGAATACCAATTATCTCATGATATTATCTTCAGCGCACATATGAAAATTAGAATCATGCGCAGAGTAAACAAAGATACAACAAAAGTTACAACAAAAGTTACAACAATTTTCAGGATACCAATTTTATCTTCAGTGTGGAGATACAACAATATCAGAAATAAAACAGTTTTCAGAATACCACCCCTGGTCTTACCCCTTCTAATTTCTTCTTGAGACTCTGGATCTCTTTCTTCATTCTCTGCATGAGAGCTTCATCTGATAATATCTCATTCATCACAGGTTTGTTCTTGATTGTCTTTGCTCGGGTTGCAAACTAGAGAGAAAAATTGGAAATAAAAAAATATTTTTAAAAATATAAAGAAATATAAAAATATCAAAGATAAAAAATTCATTCATCTTTTTTGGATACATCATGAGTGTAAAACATAGCACTTAAAAAAACTTGTTAAAAATTTAAGAAATCGTCCAGGAATTTGAGATTTGTTTAAACTATTCATACATCACGAATGAATAAGACAAATATTTTGTGTTATAGCTGATGTACTCAACTGTGCGTACATGTCACGGATTGTTTCTGAAATTATAATTATTAATAATATAATACTAATACAACACACTAACATTGCACCAAATATTTAATAAAACTAGTTAAAGGCAAATTTTGAAGCTGGGAAGAACACGAAGGAGAAAATTTACAGGTAAAAATCTCTCTGCCTTAATAAACCTCAATGTTTATTTTGTTTTTTTCAAAAAGGAATAAATCAACTGCTCGCATTTGACTCACTTGAAGGGTGGATTGGGTCTGTTCAAAAGATGCTGCTGTGATGGTGCAGATGATGGCCGTCTTGGCATTGCCTCCCAACGATGAGGAGAGGATCCTGGTAAGCTTCGAGTCTCGGAAGGGAACAAACTCAGCTCCGGAAGCCAGGCGATTGATGACCGTCCCGAGCACAAAGAGAGACTGGTTGATGTTGCAGGCTTCCTTGAATCTGGCACCCTCTGCCTTAGTTTCGTTCGCACGTTCTGAGCCAGCAAGGTCAACCAAGTTCTGAGAGTAATGATAAAGAAAAAAAAAAAATTAATTGATAACTACCACACAATGTATCTTCAATACATTTACAAGTACAGAACAATAGCACAACCATTACAGCTAATGACTTACTCTCTTATTACACAAATGCAAATATTTTGTATTGTATTTGTTAATTGTCATAAAGAGTCAACGAACAAGATTTGAAGTTCAGGGCCCCGTTGCATAAAACTTTTAATAAAACCGTTAATGGTAACTCTGCTATCAATGGTAACTACCATGGTAACATCACTCAACAGCCAATCAAAATCAAGGTTTCCATGGGAGTTACCACTGATGGTAAAGTTACCGTTAATTGTAAGTTTTATGCAACGGGGCTCTGAACCTAAAACCCTCAAGTGTATTGTCAAGTACAGGGCCCCTTGAAGGTACAGTATCATAAATGAAACAAATTCTTTCAAATCTTCCACAATCATATAATCAGAGTTATCAAACATTTCAGATGTCATGGTATACTAATTCATAATGTCTGATGGATGGGTTGTGGGGGGGGGGGGGGAAGAAGAAAAGGTTCAACACTGCTGATGAGAACTTACCAGGTGAGCGACCTTGACTGCACCTTCACCTTCTTGTCTCCTTCCTCTTGACTCGATAATCTGAAGAAAAATATTGGGGAGTCAAATGTACTTCTCTTAACTCTTACTTAAATACTGTTTGTAGAATTCTTCATTCGGCATAAGGATCATACAGTTATATTACCTAAAGTCTTATTTATGCATCTTTTAAACCAAAATCATGACAGTGCCACCTTACGATGTATGTACCATCATGCCAGAAGGAAAGTTTTTTTCTTTATATTTTTGTGCTTTCTGTTGATCAAATCAATATTACTGCATTCTTGATACTTAGGGTTGCAGATATTAACATCAGTATTTTGGTATAAAACATAAAGATGCACAACAACAACAAAAATTTCCACTAAATCCATGACTTTGACCAACTCTATGTATCACCTTTAACCATCTAACTATAGACAGCTACAGACAGCTTACCATACAGAATATAGTGTGGGAGCGACTGCTATGTTCGTTCATATTGGTCCTCCCAACATGGCGTCTGGCATCTCCTTTCCTCATGAGGTTCAGAATCTGGCTAGAGCTTGTACACACTTCCTCTGTTAGATTACTCACATAGACCCGCTCCTAATTTCATTAGAAACAAAGAAAAGAAAAGGAAAAAAAAACCTCACCTCAGAAACAGCAGGTCATTCAGTTATTTAACCCTTACTGTCCTAGACAAATTTCGCCGGGCATTTCGAACCACTGCATTTCATTGCACACAACTTTCTGACTTTTTTCTTTCAAGTCTTGCTCATCTTTTGATACCAAGTTTACAAAAATCGGTCATACTGGTACCGAGGAACGTGACCTATCATGACTTAATGTCAGCCCGAAAACAGAGAATTGCATTTCATCATGTTCCTCCTTTATCACCTGTAATTTCTTCTTTAAGCTGTAATTATCATTTTCTAACTAAATATTGGTTCAGATAACACTCTGAAACAGCAGACTTAAAAAATTTTAAAAGTTAAGATTGAAAAACAAAGAAATACATAAGAAATTCGTAAAAAAACAAGAGAAAACGTAAGAATGGAAATCATGTTGGAAATCATGTCATGTTGCAGCCGTGATCTGAGGGTCAGAGAGGAGCTTGAAATAGCCCAATACAGTAAGGGTTAAAGGCTACCAGTCACCAAAAAGTAATGTGTGAATCATTCACTTCAAAGAAATAATATCAAACCCTACACTTAATTCTTTGGCTTGCTCTGGAAAAATCCATGGCAGCGTCTTTAGAAACCGTCATAAGTACAAAGTCACCAAAATCCATGTGAAATGTCTGTTATACACAAGTTTCAATGGGACGTCTTCAAACCCATGATGGATTCATGAAATGCTGCCAGATGATCAACTGAGCACTACTTCTATTTGGTCTTTAATGAAATTTGCTAAATATTTGTTTGTATATAAAAATAACAACTGGCAGCAAAGGTTGTACTTGTAGGAATAAGCATAGACTGACAGATACATACAAATCATCATACATTATTACATGTACTACTATTATGAAAAATTACACAATGTACTGTGCTTTAAATATTCATAACTAAAACAATACAAATGCTCAAATTGTTTGGTATACAAGTATAATTTTTATAACAAAATCATAATAATAATTTTATTTTCTATAACAGATTACATGTAGGCTGAAAAGTGTAAGGAAAGAAGATACATAAAAGATACAGTGAGAGGGAATGAGAAAGAGGGAGAGCTAGAGGAAAAGAGAGATTGATAAATATCAATAAAATTACAGGAAACAGGAATTCCTTACCCCATTCTCTCTGATGCTCAGCTGTTTTTTCTCATCAGATAAGAGGTCTGTAATTCCTTCATTGTAAAGCTCTGCATAGCTCACTCGAAGCAAAAACTCTCTGTCTGGAGTCTATGTAAGAAGACGATGTTAGAGAAATTTTTAAAAAATATTAGGATGTCAGTACTGGGCCCTGTTTAATAAAACTTATTATGAATTTTAAACAAGGTGCAATAACTGTTATAAGCTAGTGAAATCCTTGCATCTGATTGGCTGAGAGCAATTTTGTCTTAGAAATGTGGCAGTTGTTACTGATAACAAGTTTTATGAAACGAGGCCCTGGTTGGGCAACTGCATTATGAAAGAAACTGTCTACAAGTTGTTTTGAATAGTTAATGAATGGGAATTATTGTGTATCATGATGTTGTGGAATTATCAATATTTAAACATAATGACTAAATTTTGCATAAAAATCACAATTAAAATGAAAAGCACTGAACAAAGATCTGGATAGACGGGACTGCAAAAACATGTGTATCCAAATTTAGTCCAAAACTTCAAGTTTTCCACTCATATTTGAAATATGACTGCATTTCAAGAGCACGTGACGATGTAGACCTAAAAAAAATCAGTCTATTTCGTTCAAGGATATGCTCCGCTGAGACTACGTCTGGCTTCCCGGAATCCCTCTCCTACATAGACTGAAGTCTGCCCCAGCCACTCCCGTTGGGGTCCTTCATTTTGTGCTTCCCTACGGTGCTACAAATATTCTGTGCATCGCGGCGGAGCTATACACTCTTGTGCATTACTTTTCCTTTGGCTAAAGTCCGATGAAAATATCACAAATACCACATCACATAAAATCACCTACTCTACTCATACTTCCATGGAAATCAATAAACTTGCAATAGGAGTGATAATTTATACGTTTTCAATATTTCTTTCGAAAAATAATGCAATAGAATATCACGAACGATCTTTTCTCAGTGCTGGTTTCTCGACTTTTTTATTTTGAATAAAGTGTTGGGGTGAGGTACCTCACACTTTTTGCCCAGTGCTAGGACTAGTGCTAAAGGCAGGCGGAGAGTTGCTCGACTACGGTGACTACGGAAGGCTTCCGTCCGCCTTGGAGGAGAGCCTCAAAAGTTTTTTAAATGTTATAAAACTCCTCCAAACAGATGGATTTTTCTGTCTAGTGACAATGCTACTATGATATTCTTCCATGTGGGAATGACAAGAAAGAGAAAAACTCACAAAGTACTGTTTACCTCAACCAGGGGAAGCGTTTCATGAAGAGTCTTGCCGTATTTTGTTATTACGGCTAAACATTGATTACGGAAATAAAAACAAATAAACAAACAAACAAGTGATTTTCACTGACAACTGTTATAAGCTTCTGAAATCCATGCATCTGATTGGCTGAGAGCAAATTTGTCAGTGAAAATCACTGACAAGACTCTTCATGAAATGCTCCCCAGAACTCAACCTTCAGTAAACATGAAGCACTTACGTTTTCAATGGTCTCAAACACTTCATTGACTGTACTGGGGATGATACCAGGTGACAGACGAGAGCCTTGCATGGTAAATGTTTTGCCACTGCTGGTTTGCCCATAAGCAAATATTGTTCCTATAAATGAATAAAGAGACATAATTGAAAACATATTATACTCCTCGTGTGTGCACATGAAAATAATCTTTAGAGGCTGTTCAAATCATTGGAAATATCTGTTTCAAATGGTAAAACAATAAATCTGATCAGTTCCAATGGATTTTGGCTTTTTGTAAATCCCAATAGTGCCGTAGCACTGAACCAGAGCCGGCCTCAAACTTGCCAGACTGAAGGTTTTGAGCCAAGCCAGACACGAACGAGACTTAAACTGAAATCAAGTCCACCCAGTAACGGAGGTCCGGTAGAAAATAGCTGTGTAAAAGCTCACTTTTTGTCATATTCTATCACTCAGAAAGTGTATTTTTCTAATATATTTGTCTATATGTACATGTCTGCCTAGAGTTTATTGTAATATGTGTCACAAAGCTCTCTATGGAAAGAACAAATGGTGTCAAAATTTAACTGCTTTCCTCAACAAGTTACTGGACCGGTCCAGAACCCAATAAGCATTTTTAGAAGTTAATGAACCAGAGCGGATCAGGATTTTGGTTGATTTGGGTTGCCAGCTACAGCCCTACCCAAGAGACAGCTTTTAAAGACAGCTTCAGATATCATAGGCAAGAATTTGTTTACCCTCGGTCCCAGGTTTTTTTTAATAGGAAAACCAAAGCCATTTTGCAGGTTGGAAATATGCATTAACATATTCATTAACCTTATCGGTGCCCTCACTGGGAAGATTTTACCCATGGTATTTTTTCCTTTTCTGGAGTTCCACATTCTTGGCCTGTGCTCACAAAGAGTATTATGGATTGGCAAGAACCATAATATACACAGAAAGTTAGATTACCGTCATATCCATCCATGGCAGAAACGATGATTGGCTTGGCAATTTCTTCATAAACATCAGCTGTGGTCTCGATTTCATCAAATACACGATCTTGATGAGGTAAAAATGATATAGGGATCAATAAAATATATACAGCGTGTTATAAAAATTAAAGTAAGAAAATCAAGAATTGTTAATGAAAACTCTCTGTTAATAATAATCATATTTTCTTTACTCAAAGGGACCAATACTTATTCAACATCTTAGAAATAAAAGAAAATAGCAATTATGCTGAAAGAGAACATATAAGAAACTATGTTTGTGCTTCCTGATTTTAAGACAGACTGGAACTTGCCTTGATAAACAGATATTGCCAATTGTCTAACCTGTCACATCTGACCATGAGCCCATGACATAAAAACATAAACTTTCAAATTTGGGTACCAAGACAAAGGAAATTGGAGAAATAAACATTACACCAAATTATTTAGAGGCATTCAATGAAACTGAAAGCAAGAGAGGTAATGCTGATTGCACATTGCTAAGATAATTAACCCTTTCATAACAGGAATTATTTAAAGGCTAAATTGGTCACATTTCATTTTTCAAATTGGCAACAATAATATTTTTTCTTTTAGTGCTACATAGTTCTAACAAAATGCAATGTCTTTGAAAACAATATACGTCATTAGAAACTTAGTCGAAAAGTTGAAAAAATTGCCAATTTTGATAAAAAATAGTGATTTTGAACCTCTCAATGTGTTGCCAATTTAAGGATTATGAAGCTTATTCTCCTTTTTGAAATTCCTGGCATCAAATGCAATATGGTCATGCAACAAAAATGGACACAATGTGTGTAGAAATTTTTGCTTTTTCTACTCCTGCATCTGGTTATTTTTTAGAGCCTCTGAATCAAAAGTTATTGAGCCAAACCACAAAATGTGGTCAGTTGTCTTGAAAGAGTTAAGTGTAATAACTTATATGTTACAAATAATAAAACATTCAGTTGTATACTGTCAAACCAAAAACTTTCACAAATAGTTAAGCTCTTGTAGAAGCTTTTTCAATGAAAAAATATTTGCGGATTGCAACAACTTAACGTTGGTCATATTACGATTTTAATTTAATTTTGCAACATGAAACTTCGCGAATCTCACGCCAAAGTCTTTTGTTTAACAATACAGACTTAACCCACACTTTCAAGCAATGACTATTTACCAAATGTATAGGGCTTGCCGATGGACTTCCCTCGGGCATCATATTGCTGCACATTCTTGCCCTCTGCTTTCCAGTGATGGTGTGCATCACTCTCACTCTCTCTGATGATGGTATAATAAAATCAATTCATTAAGTTGGCAACAAATACAAATTCACAAGAAAAGAAGTTAAAGGTAAAAAATCTAAATTCAGTTGAGTGAATGTAAATTAAAACAGGGGGAAAAGACAGCATTTAAAAAGTTGATGTCCCCTAACAAAATGACACAATCTGATTATCAACAAATTTGGAAACTTGGCATCATTGCAAGTAGGCCCAATTGCAAGCATTTTGCTGGGTGTCCAAAAAACACTTTCATGGTGCATTTTTTCTTTTCATTAGTTTGCAAAGGTGTCTCATTTTTTTTGAAAGTCATACAAATTGGCATCTCATGAAATAACATTTAAATAATTCTTTACTTTTTGAAAAATAAATAGCAATAAATTGGTGTGTATTAATAATGGCAAAAAATTTAATACAGCATCATATCTTCTATCTTCCCATATTTGCAATTGTACATACAGTATGCACTTAATGTAGGGGACCCCATATGTTACCCCTTAAAGAAAGGCCATGCACTCAGTCTCAGACTGCAATATTTTGCTCCAAAACACCAGGAATATAGCTAGTGAGGAGCCCTGCATAAATGGCTTTGCCCTTGGTCTTACCTTTTGATGAATGGTCTCAAACGGATTGCCACATGGACGTTATCCATATTTGCTCTTCACTTCTGTTCAAATGAAATACAAAATACCAAAATTTTACAAAGTGGAAATATGAATAGAATCAATAGACCTCTATTATAGTATTAGAAGAAATCTAACAACCCACAATACAGATCAAATCTTGTCAGAAGGATAGTCGGTAAATTTACAAGAGACCTGAAGTCCTGAATAGTACTACTGTCATTGACAAGATGAAGCAAAGCAAAGTCACCTGAGCCTCCACTTCATCCTGCACATTCACTCAATATTTTATAGGGCCACTCATACTTACTAAATGCGAGGTTATTTATAGTGTGTTTCTTTAACCCTTTCAGGACAGGAATTATTTAAGAGCTCAATTGATCACATTTTGTTCTGCAAATTGGCAACAATAATATTTTTCTTTTAGTGCTACGTGGTTCTAATAAGATGTAATGTCTTGAAAATAATATACATGGTTAGGAACTTTGTCGAAAAGTTTTAAAAGTTGCCAATTTGGACAAAAAAACAATGATTTTGAATCTCTCAATGTGTTGCCAATTTAAGGATGTTCAATCTTATTCTCCTTTTTAAAATTCCTGGCATCAAACGCAATATGATTATGCAACAAAAATGGACACAGTATGTGCAGAATTTTTTGCTCTTTCTACTCATGCATCTGGTATATTTTTTAAGGCTCTAAATCAAAAGTTATTGGGCCAAACCACAAAATGTGGTCAATTGTCTCAAAAGGGTTAAAAAGGACTTTCTCCAGAAGCATCTCGTCAAATGAATAAAACTACATTTTTTAAAATACAACAGTAAAGGGAGAATTTATCCTCTTTCATATGATACAACATTTGTGATTATAAAACCTGGAATAATTGAACTTCTTTAAATTTTCAACATTGCTTCTATGGCTATACTAATCATATTACAAATAATTTTGAATTTAAGTGTTTTGAAATGTGTAATTAATGCAAATTCAACACAAGTATTTGCGATCAATTCAATTCTCTGGGCTCACTCGGCCGCGATTTTACGCCAAGGCCGAGTTCGCCCTAGTGCTGAGTTAGCCCGGTTCCGGCTGTAAACAGTATACCCAGACATTGTGTGTCCGGATAGGTTGGTTATCCGGACAGGTCATTTTTAAACAGTAAATTGAACAACTTTTCATGCAAATTGCCACAAATCTTGTGAATTGCAAACATTCACTGATTATAGTGTTACCTGATGCATTATTTTTTTGTAAATTCTGACGGCAAAATTGACAGGCTAATTTTTGTTAAGTGTCCGGACACACAACCCCCCATCCTACATGACTAAAGAGTAAAGTAAAGTTAGTTTTGAAAACAGGTACAGTCTACCTAGATCTATACCGGTGAACTTGTTCTAAACATTACAGCAATGACCAAGTAAAATGGGACATGCTGGCTTAGACCGAAAATTCTGTCTTTCGTTCATTAGCCTCTTATTATTTTGACAAAATGACCGGGTCGGCTATTCACTTACTAAGTGACTTAGCTTAGATCTGTAAGTTTGATAGCCGACCCTGTCAAAATGATAAGAGGCTAATGAACGAGAGACAGAATTTTCGGTCTAATGCTGGCTTTGCCTGACATGGATCTAGAAATATAAACCATGTTAATGACAATGTGGGAAACTGAAATGAAAGGTTGTTGGGTCGCTATGCCCGCTTTGCTTTAGGAGACTTTAGGCGCACGAGCAGTGTAGCAACTCCAGTGGATCACTCTTCAGGAGAGAAGGGCTCAGCAGAGAGTGCATGTGCATAGATAGTATACTGCATAATCCGTAGGCTAATCGACATCCCAGACGAACACTTCATACCAGCCACTGCACTGGGCCATCTACACGTGGGAATCCAGACAAGTTTTAAAAAAGGCAGTGTATACAGCCACACGCGTGTGACTGTATCCATCGCCCGGCCTGAGGATACAGCCACACGCGTCTACTTAGACTCTGCGCAGCGGCGCGGCACATAGCAAGTGCATAGCATGAGCGATGTGTATATTTATGCAACGGTACATGTTGCAAAACTTCATCATGAAAGTCTTATTTCTTGAAATTCACTGACATAGAAAAATATGTTTGTATATTTTTCTACGTCAGTGAATTTCAAGAGATAATACTTTCATGATGAAGTTTTGCAACATGTACCGTTGCATAAGCTTGTGCTATGCACTGGCTACGCGCCGCCTCTTTTGTTTTTTTTTTAGCTGCGCATAGTATTGTAAAATTTGTAGTGAGGATTTTACTTGCACTATTCATCTGGGCACTTGACAAGCACAAGTACAATAATATGCCAACGGCAGTCTGTACTCAACTGGAAGAAGAAGAGGAAGAGCAACACCAAATCTTGTAGAGATCAGACAAGCATGACAAGAGGGCATAGTAAGAAATTGTTTATTCCTAGGACCAAAACTCAAGAGATACAAAAATTCTTTTAATGTACAAAGACATAAACCATGGAATAATCTCTCCAACGACACCATTACTGTCCCGAGTGTGCACAGTTTTGAAGTAGCTTTAATTTGGATAGGTGCTGGAAAGTGAGCCGATTAACAGATTAAGTATGACTAAGGGGTCGGGCTAACTCGGCACTAGGGCCACTTATACATGTACAAGCTTATCTGAAGATAACCTTGTACTTCAGACTAGCTTTTACGTGTGAATAGGCTTCAATAGCTTTTGTGTGTATCAGCAGGCCTTTTTCCAGTCTAGATCATTCACACATGAGAGGAAAATAGTTATTTAAAATTTCACTTTCAGTTCTGAATCCCCAAATTTGTGGCAGAGTAAGAGTTAAAGAGTCCCTGAATCAGGGAATCTAGCAAATTTAAGAGAATTAAATCTTGCTTAGACTAGAGTAATTTTGTTGTCTGTTTTTGACTGCTGCAACAGAGAATGTGTTGGACACAGTCCCACATAGGCAAGGGCCTATGAGTGCACTAGAGCGAACTCAGCACTGCGCGGTGACTATGTTTCAAGGGTTGAAGTCCCCGTTACGCACCGTACTGTTATTTAGCCTTAAATTTCATGTTTTGTTAATTTAATGTTACTGCTTGAAAATTTCAACATTAGGACCTACTTCTTTGCTATTAAAAAAAATGCTAATCATTTAGCACATTGATTAGCAATACTGTCACCTGTACCTCAGTAGTCAGCTTCAAGACTGAGGTGCAGAAAACCCAACTGCGCTAGGATTGCGCCAGTTTCTTTTTAACCGCACGTAGATTAGATCTTCCACAGCACTGTACATACAACTGCACAATTCTACAAGTACGATGATACACCATCCCGGTGGCCTGTACTTTCACGGATGATGATGATGATGATGATCATGTTGTCATATTAAATAAATTTGAATTTTAGTGTTTTGAAATGTGTAATTAATGCGAAATTCAACACATGTATTTGCGATCAATTCAACTCTCTGCCTCTGGTCTCACTCGGCCACAATTTTCCGCCAAGGCCGAGTTCGCCCTAGTGCCGAGTTAGCCCGGATCCGACTATAGTATAAGTCGCCTGCACCAGGAAACGATCCAGCCATCTTAAAAAGGAAGAAGAACTTGGAACTGAATACAGAGGCATAGTGCCTGCGTTCAGTATCTTCCCTAGGGCTAGGTATCCTAGACCTAGGTAAGACTTGGTCTTGGATCTATACGGTACCCCATAGTCCATACGCACCACCCTGCCCGAGGCCGAGTACCGTACACGTCAGTGACCGGCGAGTCGGGGCAGCAGCGCGTGCCCAGCCTGCAGCTGCCCTGCCTTACCTACCCTACTGGCTGCAACGACAACGTCATTCATAAAATTTCATGGACGTGCACCATTCTATCCTACAAATACCGCATATCATTCTCAAATGAACTGTTACTGTAATATTCGTTTAAAGCCAAGGTATCATTATAGGTCATACCTGTAAATGAAGGCCCCTCTTCGATTCAAAATTTTAAAGAGAAAGCTGCATCGGCGACGTTATAGACTCGCGTTTTACGTGTTTGAAATTCAAATTATCCGCTGCAGCGGAAGTTCGTTGAACTCGTCGATAGTAAACAAAAACTATGGTATCTCTGAAGTATACAGTAACTAGTAAATATTTCACCTATGCCCATTTCACCTTGACACAATATAATATCCTGACTGATGGATATAACAACAGGATCCATCAGTCAGGATATTGTGCCAAGGTGAAATGGGCATAGGTGAAATATTTACTAGTTACTGTATCATCTAATACAACATCAAATACTTTACAATGTATTTACATATACAAGGAATTTATTCCTTGAAATGCTAGAGCGCCGTTAGGGCAGCCATGCTAAAGCCGGGGTAATAATTGTAGAGCGCCAGGAGTGTCAAGTCTGACAGACATGTGCGCTATACAAGAACCCACTATTATTATTATTATAATATATGTATCTAAAGAGCAGGGTATAATTTTCAAGAACTTCTTTTAAAGGAGAATGAAACCCTGGGGAAAAATCAATTTTAATAAAAAGAGAGGATAGAGAGAAGCAATTTTTAAAAAAGTTCCATCAAAATCGGTTACGAAATGAGAAAGTTATGAAAGTTTGAAAAGTCTCAATTTACTTTCTATGGCGATCCTCAAATTGGCAATGTTGCTTGACTTGCTTCAAAGTCACAGGTTTAGTAGTACAACTCTCCATATATGTTTTGTACACAAAATTTCAGATTTTAGATTCAAGGTGCAGCTTGTCTCCTTAGCTCAAGATATATCATGGGAAAATGTATTTGACACAACATATGCTGAGTTCAGAATAAGACAAGCAGCATCTTTAGAGATAATGGAGAAAATATGAATTTTTGTGTACAAAACATATTGAGAGTTGTACTACTAAACCTGCCACTTTGAAGCAACATTGCCAATTTGAGGATCGCCATAGAAAGTAAATTGAGACTTTTCAAACTTTCATAACTTTTTCATTTCGTAACCGATTTTGATGGAACTTTTTGAAAATTCCTTCTCTCTATCTTCTCTTTATCTTCATGAAAATGGATATTTCCCCAGGGTTTCATTCTCCTTTAAGTTTGGATTTCTTCTTTTTTTTCCAAGTTAAAACAAAATATGCCAGATTTTCCACGTATATGTAATTCTGTTACCGAAATTCTTTTGATATTAGATCCTTCCATTTGAAAGAAATTCTTTTAGATTTTCATATGATAGGTTTACATCACTGAGTGGGAAGATTACATACATCCTTGCCATGCAAAATTATAGGATATTAGCTATGTAATTCCATTACCATCCATATGGATTTGCCTAGAAGCAGTGAATGTATTACAGTACTGTTGCTCTTGAATAATCCAATAATTTATCTACATAGGATTTTTTTTTCTTCTGTATAACCAACAGTTGAAACTCTTCTCTTCTCTCTCTCTCTCTCTCTCTCTCTTTCTCCCACTTCCCTACTTTCATGTTATCTATCCTGCTTGGGTGTATTAAGTTACTCCCCCCCCCCCCCCCCCCCCCCATTCTACATCATTCTTTCTGGCATTGCTCTGGATTCTACATATGCACAGATTGATTGAAGTGTATATTATGTGTATACCATGTAAACAACATTTTCGTCACCTTAGCTTAGTGTCATGTATTATCAACAGCTGTAATGGCCATTCTGCAGGAAGGCGATGTTTCATCCTCCTGCATAAACTGATTCTCAACCACATTCAAATTCTATGTTATCTCATTTTCTAAATTAAAATGGTTTGCTGTGAACCAAAATGGAATAAACTCTACATAAAAAGAAAAAATTGTCCGCTTGGAGCCAGAAGGGTGTTAACTCATACACATGTACTTTAACACAGAGTTAACGCCCTTCTGGCACTCAACATATGAAATGTTCATAGACAAAACTTCTGGCTCAAAGCAAACAATAGTATGCTCACATCATAATTATTTTGGAAATGACTGCAACAGTGATAGACAATTAGTACATCAATGAAAAATGAGGTAAAAGTTTTGCATTGACACATTTTATTTCCATATCTAGTCAGCCTCTACTGGTTCTGTACGAAATACAGAGGCCATAGACATATATCTTTGTGAAAAGTACAAGATTAGTATAAAAAAATATTTCGACGAGGCACACCCTTCTGTTTATTGCACCATCACTTCCACAATACTTTTGTTTTATACTCTGTACAATAGCTAAAATCAATTTGTATTTACAGAGACTATTCAAGTTTGTTATAAATGTATATGAGTAACAAATTCATCAAATCATCGATAGATACATTTGCATTACAAATAACTTTAAGTTCAACAAATTGGAAACAAAACAAATTTTAACATTGTCACAGGCTATGTAATACTGTATATATTTCCCTCATTCATAATTCATATTCTATACACCTTGAATGGGAATTATCTGTCCATCACATAGCAACTATATGACATGTGCTATAGAATTTTTTTTTAATGCAGCCTCTATTCTTTGTGAAATATAGAATGTAGAAAAGATGCATCTGTTTGTATTGTCTTTCTTTATATAAATGCAAAGTGTTTGGGCATGAATGGTGTTATCAATATTCCAAAGCCAAGATGTGGTGCTTTTGGTTTTTAACATCCAAACATGAGTGAGGATTTTAGCATCCCTACATATTCCACTTTCTTGAAAAGGGAGAAATCTTTTTTTTTTTAAACAGCAACAAGCACAGTGTGCCATTCTTACCAATGAAAGATAATTAGGGGTCAGTCAGACCTCAACGTTAACCATAACATTGAAGTGTACCAACCACCAAAAAAATTAATTTGTGTAAAGCTAGAATGTATTAAAATCAACCTCAGAACACTATACCTGGCTTCTAAGGGTTACCGGTTAAGGAGCATGAAGAAAATGAAAAATAACATAAAACCCTCTCGCAGGGAACCTAACTCCAAGTTCGGTTCTGCACGGGCCCTTACTCTATGCGAGTGCATTCGGGGATGTCCACTACAGTAGTCTCCTCAGAAGTCGCTGTATTGTTTATTGGGAGTGTATTTCAACTTTCGATATCTCTTTATAGAATCAACAATTGAATTTCATATTTGGAATATAGTATATCGACATAGAACCTGTAACATGCGGACAAAATATTGTTTGGTGATTGGTACACTTTAATGATAATCGTTCCCAGAGTGCTCTCCTGTTGTCTACGTGGAAAACAGTAATCATTGTTGTAGGTCAGACCTCAATGATTTATGCTAATGAGCATTGATCATCCCATTGGTATCACTTGGCAAGGGATTTTCTTTGAAAAGACTTCAGCTATAAATATCTGAAAGCAAATAATTTCACTCCTTCCTTAGAACATCAATTCAGAAGAAGCAATGTGGGCCCTGTTCACTGTGCTTGACTGACAAACCCCCACGATATCATCGTTCAGGAGGAACCACTGTTAGCATTACCGCTATTGTTGCATCAAGCATATAGTTCATCATTATCATTATTGTTCATGTCTGACCAAGCACTTAATTTAAAAAACAACAGCTCCAACAAATTCCATTTCCAATTAATTAACGATGCCTTATGTATTTTTTAATAATGCATCAAATTTAATCATATTATGGTTGACATTTCTCACTCATTCCCAAATCTGTGTCACTAAGGCTAACAATATGTTGATCATATATTTCATGTTTCAATGTAAAATTTTGCTTTGCAAGTAAGAAAACAAAAATTGCAAATTCCATGCTTCTCACCCCTTACGCAAGACTAAAGTTAACAATAAAAGAAAAGGGGATGAGGAGTTGGTCTAGCAGTAATGTCTGCGGACAGCTCTCTGTATTCGCCAACAAACTGACTCTGATCGGACCCAGGTTTGAATCTCAGTCACGTCTTTCGGATGGTGACATTAAAGGTCGGTCCCAGATGTAAATGATCATATTTGATTGATACAAGTGTGTAAAACCCAATTACACACACACACACACACACATTACATAAGATGACCTTAAACAAAAATTTTACTTCCGTAATGAGAATGAGCACAAGTGTAGCAATAAACTTGTGTAAAAATCTTTTACACGGCAATTCACCTGCATTCAATATTGACTTTAACACTGGAACTACCTGAGGTAGGGTAGGGTA
This sequence comes from Heliocidaris tuberculata, assembly GCA_025618425.1. Classification (NCBI taxonomy): domain Eukaryota; kingdom Metazoa; phylum Echinodermata; class Echinoidea; order Camarodonta; family Echinometridae; genus Heliocidaris; species Heliocidaris tuberculata. The sequence continues at coordinate 8,545,264 of CM046850.1, forward strand.
GGGGTGGATTCAATAATACCAGTGCTTCTTCAAATAAGAACTGTAAATCAAATAAACTGTTTTCACAAAATGATGTACTTACAGTATCCTGTGAAAGTACATGTACATTAAACTATTGGTAGTGTAATTCGTTAGTGAGCTTAGGAATAATACTGGTAGTTCATTAAATCACTTTGCAGGAGCATTGAGATTTTCAATACCAACTTCCCACTATTCAAGGTAACTGATTCCAAGCACCAGAGTCCAAAATACCTGCTCTATCATAATTACAGCAGCAGAGATTAATCAGAATTGACTAGTATTCCTCGTATATTCAATGTTTCCAGAAATGTAAAATGATAATAAAGGGACAGAGCCTTTTCCAATTTGTCCAATGTCTTCTGCAAGTGCTACCTTTTTGTCCATCGGTATATGTTCAAAGAAATGAAGATCCTTTGTCCTTTTAAGTGGTCAGTGCTTGTTCTGACATTAAAAACACTTCATATACATGTAACTGATGAAATTCCCAAAATAAAATGTTGATAGAGTATAGTCAAGGATTGTAATTCCGAACAGATTGTATTACCGAAAGTGTACAGTTAAGCGCCTAAAATGGGTTTTCATACGCGTGGGATTACGCGTATTAAAACCACACTATTGAAACAAAGGTTGTGTCTTTTTCCCATAGGTTTCACACGTTCGGAAATACAGTACATTTTTAAAGGGACCAAAACGCCGCGTCGTTGGGAAGGGGTTCACTCGGAAGGGAATATCGTATTAAATCTACGTTGTCGTTTTAAAATTCCATCAACTTCTTTTTCTGTAGGACTTTGAGCATTCATTATGTAATTTTGACAGATATTCGTTTGATATTTTATTTGCTATCGTTGATTTTCTGAAAAGTGTTCGGACACTGGATCAACCACCATAGATATTAAACTCTGGAATGACCTCACCATTCTCAACATGCTCCATTCTGCTTGGAGATGTATTCTTTCATATGACCAGGGCAGCGATCAAAGCAAATTGACTGTGATGTCCAAAGCGCAAAGCAGAGGTAATACAAGTGCATAGCCATTAGTTTTTTGGGGGTCAATCCATGAGGTTGGGGCAAAATATATGACAATGTCCAGGTAATGCTGGTGTGAGATCTTTTTTTTTTACACATGGAAGATGAAATCATCTGTTGAATTTTTTTTAAAGCAATGAATCTATAAAGTGGTGCCCGGCCAAAATCATTCTTGTTTTAGTTGGTACTCTTTTTCAAAGCTTTGCTTTATATGCATTCATTTTTACCAGCATAACATGGACATTGCATTCATATAATTATTATGACATAAACTTTGGGTCTATAATATTGATTCACCATGAAGCTACAGTACTTCTCGACATAGGTGGCCATGCTTTTTATGCTGAACTCAATTTTAGAAAACAATGTTTTGGTTCAGAGGAGACACTTCTGGTTTGTCACAAAAACTGACCCAACCTCACGGAATGACTCTTTCACAGTTCATCATGGAATGATAGTCACTTTTGCAATGCTCTATAGCTGCTGCTATGTTATTCACACTGGTCTTTGGAATTAAGCTGGCTATCAGCTGTAAACTGTCCTCAGATACACCAGAAATCCTGAAAGTCATCTGTGCACCAATCACAGCAGAACCTTAATAAAGATAATCTTATGAAAGTTAGAAGCCAGTCCACTGTTCATCAGGTTCAAGGGACATCATGGTATGGTCTTCTCACCTTGTAGCAGAGGAATAACATCCGTAATCTGCTGTCCCAAGAGACACCAGACAACATATCATCAGGGCAGCAATTGTACCAGCTGATGAAGATATTCTGAAGAAGCTGGTCTTTCACATGGTTTAATGCATCAACCATCCTGTCCTCATAGGCAATAGGTCAATCGTTCATCTCCATCAAGTCTCATACAACTTTGATATCACCTTTGCATTGCTCGCAGCAGTTGATGGTGATGTTCTCGTAGCGGGTGTGGGGATGGTAGCGATGGGTCATGTTGACCTTTGGCACAGGTCCCTGGAGAATGGCCTGCTGGGATATCTGTTCCAGCTTGATGCTAGGTTGCTTGTTCAAGACAATCTGTAATCAAATCAACAAGTACATGTAGAAGAGAGGGTTAAATGAGGTGCACGGAAATTCCATTCACATAAAAGTCTATTAAACCATGGAAATAGACAATGTATTCACGTTATACTACAGATCTACAAACCAGTTTATGTTAGGGGATCATTGCGAGGAAAATGCCACAAATAAGTGATCATGCTCGCTTGCATAATTCTTAAATTAAAGATTGTTTGACCTCCATCTCTTATTAGTGTCAAACCTTGTAGAGACAGGGATTTCATTTTGTAGACACAGAGAGTTCATTATAACTACAGTTTCCTATCTAAATTCTTAAGAACATTTTTAAACTCCTCTACTACTTTAAAAGATATCAAACAATCTATAACTTTTCATCAATCTTTTTGATTCATTACAATACAAACGTTGTATTTAGGGCCACATTTGTTTGGGTTTTTTTAATAATCCAAATCATGACTTCAAGATTTGCCATATAACTCATTTTCTTACTGTTTATTCAACACTACACAAAGTTATATGATAGTTACACATGGCATGATTTACAAGAACATGAATGTACGATTCTGCATGGGTAAATTTGGGTAAAGAATATTGTACTAATTGTTCTACTCTTTGTTACTTGTGAAAAAAACGCCTTACAAGTAAAAAGCGAGCAGCCAAATAAACTCACATCCTTGGCTAACATCTCTGCCTCCGTCCAATCCACAAATTCAAAACCCTTTGGACCTTCTGTTGTTGACCCCTGATGGTGACCTCCAACATTGCCCAGTAGCACACTAGAGACGGTTGAAGAGAGCTGCTCATTGACAAGGGCAAGGGTCATGACGTTACTGAGAGGTTTAGGAGACTCTTCACTTATTCTCTGATTTCTCTGTAAGGCACTGGATAGATACTGTAATAACCTGAGAGGGAGTGAGAGTTGTAAATCAAAACAGTTTTCTTTATTGATTGCAGACCAAAGATATATAGACATATGTGTAGAAAGAGAGAGGGAGAGAGTAATACACAGACAGACAGACAGACAGAAAGACAGAGTAATACACAGACAAGAGGGAGAGGGGAAAAGAGATACACACCTAGAGACAAGGTATGAGAGGGTGCCATCATGGGCAGATAGGGCAGTTAAACTACCATCATTAAAAAGACTTGATTCTCTGGCCTCTAGCTCTACTCCACCTACCCCTGACACATACATCGAAAAATAGAATAAAGGAAACCTAAATGTTTGTCAGAGATAAAAGGGTGGAAATGTATGAATCATTTTAACAATTTTTGTCAAACACTATGTATTTTTTTAAATCCTTAAAATCAGCTCTTGGAGCTCTTTAAGATAGTTCCCCTTTGCCAGAATACCAAATTTTAAATGATAAGTGACTTCTGGTATAAGTTTGTGGATAAGGCAATGAAAGAGATAGAGAGTGAGAGGAAAACATACAGATACACAAGAATAGAATAGAATAATTCCTTTCCTGCTTTGGTCGACTTTCAGAATATGCAACAGACTGCTTCAGCAGACTTTTGTCAGAAGTACATGTACATAGTCTATTGAACAGGAAACACAAAACAGCTTGGCAGTCCTGGGATTTGTTCCAGGCAAACCAAGAGTTAAACAAATCTTTTCTTCAGCCTCAACAAATAATCTCAAATCACTCCCCATTTACCCCCAGACTTGTACATTACAATGACGTAACATACCTATTTGTCTTCATCATATGCCGTCTAATCTCGGCCCTCTCATCAAGCAACTTCTGGATGGCATTGAAAGATTCTTGTTGCAACATGTCAAGGTGTGTTCTTGAGGTAATCAGCTCATCCACTTGTAATCTGAAAATAAAGATCATACAACACGAACTCACATCTCCATCTCCATTCATACAGAAATTTTGCGGAGGATCTCTAGGTAATTGGAATACAGAAAATAATTTCTCAACGAGTCTTTTAACACTGAACAATGACAGTTTCATAAGTATAAAAATATAAATGACCCTTTAAAGTTACATTAAGAAATTGACTGGATTATATTATTTTGAAATAAACCTTGACCCTTCTAATAGAAAAGACAAAATTAATCATTGCATAAAGGAATGAAAATTTTGAAGGAATTTACGATGCTTAGATAACATCCTTAAAGGGATTGATTAACTTTGCCCAGGTTTGAAAAAAAAAAATCACAGTTCCAGCTAATGCTGTAATCATAAATGCAAACCTTTAGGTCAGACAGGAATCGCCTGAGTTTTATAAGCTGATCGGTCGTTTATATATCAAGATATTTACGATGGAACATTTATGTCGGGATAGAGTACCACCGAACCATAAAGAACTCTTGCGGTTCTATCACAGGATACCGTACAATGAACGAATCCCTATTTCTTCATGGCCTGGAAACCCGCTCTGAAATAACCAAGCGCTGGTGCTTGCTTTTTATGACTGCACACAGCGAAGAAGCCGAGCGACTTGCACTAGCAATCGATCGCGATACCTTTCGCCTAGCTAGCTTTTTTCTCTTTTTTTTAGGATGGTAAACAGGTTCCATTTTCTCTCATACTTTCACATGTCCTTAAATATATATGTAGTTAGAGGATTGCACACAATTCACTAGCATTTGAGCTGATTTCGCAATTTTTCACAAAGTTAATCAATCCCTTTAACTTTTGTGTTGGTTTGATAAATAAAATATTCATAAACAATGAGCTGCATTTCAATATCCCCATCGTCAGCAAACAAACAAGAAGAATTGAAAGCAAAGAGAATGAACCACTATACCACAGTGCTTTCATGTTGTAGTCTGACTGATATGACTGTAATTCAGCATTTGTAAATCTACCTTTTGGTAGTTGGATTCTTGAAGTAAGAAAGTGAGCATTTAATTGAAATTGACATGTTATATCATATCACACTAATTGGTTCCAGCCATGATTTTTTCCTGCCATTGGGTTTTTCTAAGCTAACTGAGCTATATCTGCACCCTGTAACTAAACAGAGTTACCTCTCCAATTTTAAAGTATCTCATTTAAATAACTGTATCTTTACAAACAATAGTAACTTACAATCAATTCTATGTTATAGAAAGATACAATTCAGTGTAGCAAGATTGGAGAACTATAACTTTTTCAGAGTGACTGTAGGTCGATTTTAATGTTACAGGGTCCAGAAGATAAAAGTATGTAATACCTGCTGCCCAGGAATTTACTCCTCCAGACATCACACTGAATGTTGACTCTCTCTAGGGTCTCTCGTTCTTTGAGAAGGGTTGCCATGGTATTCTCTATCTCCTGGGCCAGCTGGGCACGATCTCGGGCCAGGTTCTCCAGCTGGGTCTGCAGGTCAGCTCCCATGGAGGCCACCAGAAGTTTCTTCAGCTCCTTGTTCACCTGTAGGTTAAAGGTAAAGTTGAATACTGGTAATGCAATTACAATGTGAAAGAAACTCTTTCTCTTTGTTATTATGTAACCACACAAATAAACTAATGCCCTTTTCTACTTCTTCTAAAATGTGAAAATATTTTTTTTTAATGCCCGATAACCTGACAGTTTCATCAAGGATTTGATTTCATCAAGGATTTGATTTCATCAAGGATTTGATTTCATACATGACTATTTTTCAAGATAAGAAAGATAGGAATTGGTTTGAGCTGTTTTGCTACCTGAATCTGTGCTGTAAGCTCAGCTTCTAGCTCCATACATTTCATTTCAAATGAATCCCTCTCCTTCTGTATTTCTGCCATCCCTTTCTCCGTCTTCTTTAGCTGCTCACGTTGCTCTGTGTATAGCTCTTGAAGGAGACCTTCCCCAGTCGGTAGATTTTCTGTGAGAAAAATATTAAAGATAATGATTAACTATCATAACAGCCTGAAAAGAAGACAAAACTGTTGATCTACTATAAAAAAATGAATTTTAGCACACAAGAAACTTTCACAAAAATTCGCAAGAGGAAATTCATAAACATTTCATGCCACAAATTGTTGTTAATTGGACAACCATGAATTTTTGCAATTGTAAAAGATGCAGGTTATAAGAGTATCTGATTTTATAGTACATACATTTGCAGGTTTAGACAAATAGCATTACCACTATGAATTACATTATAAATGTTCAATGTAAAAAAGGGCGTGAAGGAATTACCAAACAATCAATGTCTCAGAATAAAAAAAAAGAATCGCACAACTCTCTCAAAAAACTGTCTGCATAAAATGGTATTCATGTATAAAATAAAAAATTAACTCGTTTACCATAGCGACAATTCGGGGATGCACTTATTTGATAAAATGCTGACAGAAACTGATACAAGAATCCACAATAGTAAAATGTATCCTGATGCATTTTCATGATATATATTTTTGAAAAGGGTGTTCGAAAATTAAAAAGAAAATGCTTTCAGAACACTAACAGCAACAAACACCAAGCTAGCTTATGTGCAGCTCCATCATTAATCAGGGGCCCAACTCTATTTTTCAAAACACATTTTGAATTCATTTCAGTGGAAGTAAAAATGGATTATATGGCCATCTCGTGAAATAAGCCACCGGTCATCGAGTGTGTACACACACACTGCCGTGTAAAGTCAATGGAGGATGTGAACACTCATAGACATTTACACGCAATAAACTGCATGTACAAAGTGAATGCGGGGTGGCTTATTTCACGAGAATGCCGATTATATTTGTCAGCATGGCTTAACATCTATTAAGCTGGTGGACAACAAGGCCGAGTGCTTCAAAATAAATTCATTTCTGACCTGGGGATTTGCTCTCCTGCCTTGGACTTGGATCAAACTGCACATCCTTTTGATTCTGGCGCTGACGAAAGGCAAGGTCGGTGGAATTTCTGTTCTTGCTGTCAAAGAACACAGGGTGAGCTCCAGCCAGCCTGTATCCCTCCCGTCTAGCACCCTCTGTTGTCCCGGCTCCCAGATCCATTTCCTTTCCCTCAGCCTCTGGCCTTGGACTGGATGACGAGAATGCGTTGTCATCACGCACTATGTACTGAGACTTGACAGAAAAGAGATGCTGACTTCTTGATGCCATTGTGATAGTTTTACCCTCTGCACGAATGAACAACGACAAAAATGATTTTAAAAATTGAAAAATAGTACGGTCTAACAGAGAGTACTTGGGCACACATAACAGCATTACTATACTTTGTGTGTATACTCTTGGACGGTCATACACCTCAACACTTTTAAACACCACTGCACAAAGTCACCAACATTCACTCAAAATCGGCATTTAATTTACAAATACCTACACCAACATATCCATGAAATACAATAAATTCAACTCACTGATGTTGGAAAAGATAATTCCAAAAATTAAATCCGTAATTTACTGTCAGTTCTGGCAAAATGGAGTATCGAAGTCATTGTGTAAATTTCTTGGTGGCCGCGAGCATTGAATCTCGCAAAAAAAATTTGTTCGTCAAAATTTGGTCCCTATTGCGCACACGTAAAATTCCTGATTTTCCATGTGCGCAATCGTAGAGATCGATGTGCGCGCGTCGCGTTTATTTTTGGACAAAATTTTACTGGCAAAGTTTAGTCTAAAACATCAGCAGCATGCAAACAACATGCGATGGCAAAAATATCAACAGCGATTTCTTCATTTTTGGACATGCTTTTGAGTTTGGATTTTGCTGGAAATATCAAAAGTTCTTCCTAACGACCATTTACGGTAAGAGTTAGATTTTTAAGAGCTGAATTTGAAAGGAAGTATTTGAAATATTTATCTTATTTTTCCACCCGTACATTTAGTACATGCGATAGAAAATATGTAGTATTTTGGCACTTCGTTCTTAGTGGTCAAACCACTATTACTTGGTGTGAATTTGGGGCATGGCAAATCAAATTGTGGAATGTGAAAAATAAGTGCTGTAGCTCAGAACCAAACAGGTCTCAAACACGCCAGACTGGAGGTTCTGATTTCTAGTTCTGCTCATTCAACCTCTACTCTAGTTACACTCCATCGTTATTCTATGCATTTATGTTCAATCCGACTTCTAGTTCTAGTTCCTCTCATTCAACCTGGCCTCTATTATGTTCAATCCGACTTCTAGCATGAATTATAAATCATGCGCACACGCCCGCCTTATATTTATTCATTTTATGACTTCATTTGATAAATATATGTTCATGACGAGCACTTTCCGACTGCTAGTTCCGCTCGTTTGCTCCCCTCAGATTGACTGTGAACTGTGTAAAAAAAGAAATGATCACTTATACATGTACAAGCTCATATGAAGATAACCTTGTACTCCACAATAGCTTTTACAGGTGAATAGGCTTCATTAGCTTTTGTGTGTGTTAGCAGGCTATGGTCCATTATTTCTAGATCTCTACTGAATTACCAGCGATACTTTTCATGGTGGAGAAACTGAATTGTAGGTTTAGTTTTTCAGGGTTACACTATGTAACCTTTCAAGGAATAAGAGCCCTGAAAAGGGCTGGTGAGCTAAGGTAAGAGTTCTGTGGTTCTAAATGTTTCGATCAGAGAACGTTGAGAATCACAGAGCTCTTAGCGGAGCTCACCGGCCCTGTTCAGGGCTCTTATTCCTTGAAAGATTACATGGTGTAACCCTGAAACACTAAACCTACAATTCTATTTCTAGATCATTCATACACAAGAGGAAAATAATTATTCAAAATTTCACTTTCCACTCTACACCTCAAATTTGTAGTACCTATATAGTAACAGTTGAGGAGTCCCTGAATCAGGTAATCTAGCAAATTCAGAAAATTAAATCTTGCTTAGAGCAATTTAGTTGTCTGTTTCTGACTACTGCAATAATGAATGTTTGGCAAAGTCCCACAAAACCTCGCATGCACTTATGCATACACAGGCTTATCTGAAGATATGCTTGTAGTCAACAGCTTTTACAGGTGAATAGGCTTCAATAGCTTTTGTGTGAATCAGCGGGCCTTTTTCCAGTCTAGATCATTCATACATGAGAGGAAATTTTATTTTTAAATTTCACTTTCAAATCTGAATCCCTTAATTTGTGGCACAGTAAGAGTTGAAGGGTCCCTGAATCAGGTAATAGCAAATTTAAGAAAATTCAATATTGCTTAGAGCAATTTATAGTCTGTTTTTGACTGCTGCAACAGTGAATGTTGGACACAGTGGTAATCTTGGAGAGCTGTATGTAAAGCGCATTGAGCAGTTTTAATTGATTATGCGCTATATAAGTCACAGTTTACTATTATTATCCTCCAGATTTGCCCAATGTAGATCCAAGTGTGAGTGGGCAAGGGCCTTTGAGCCACTCATAGGCCCTTGCCTATGTGGGACTGTGTCCAACATTCACTGTTGCAGCAGTCAAAAACAGACAACAAAATTGCTCTAAGCAAGATTTAATTTTCTTAAATTTGCTAGATTACCTGATTCAGGGACTCTTCAACTCTTACTGTGCCACAGATTTGGGGATTCAGAATTGAAAGTGAAATTTTAAATAATTATTTTTCTCTTTATGAATGATCTAGACTGGAAAAAAGCCTGCTGATACACACAAAAGCTATTGAAGCCTATTCACACGTAAAAGCTAGTCTGGAGTACAAGGTTATCTTCAGATAAGCTTGAACATGTATAAGTGCCTTTGAGCATGTTGAGTATGACACACTTATACATGCTCAAGCTTATCTGAAGATAACCTCGTACTCCAGACTAGCTTTTACATCTGAATAGGCTTCAATAGCTTTTGTGTGTATCAGCAGGCCTCTTTCCAGTCTAGACAATTCATACATGAGAGGAAAATAATTATTTAGAATATCATTTTCAATTCTGAATCCCCAAATTTGTGGCACAGTAAGAGTTGAAGAGTCCCTGAATTAGGTAATCTAGCAAATTTAAGAAAATTAAATCTTGCTTAGAGTAATTTTGTTGTCTGTTTGTGACTGCTGCAACAGGCAAGGGCCTATGAGTATGACAGTGAGAAATTATCATGATTATGATTCAATGATGAAGAACAGGGGCCTGTTTCTCGAAACCGTCATATGTCTAAGTTCTTGACTAAGTCAGCGCTAGTTCTCTAGTTGTCCGCTACGTGTTTCACGAAGCCGTCTTTACCAAGATGCATGACAACTTCCTAACTAAGGACTTATGACGCCTCCAACCCTGTCATATCTTTTTTAGTCGACGTACAGCGCCATCACATGTTATTTATTGGGTAGATTATGGTAAGCAAAAAGTGACACTACATACTTCTATGCAACTCTCTCACTTTATCTGGAATTTATCCATGTTTATATTATGAAAATTATATAAAATACATAGTGTTTTTGTTCAAGGCTTGTCTCCACTCAACTCTAGTGAATCAACACTCTTTCCACATTTTAATGGATAGAAATTAAAAAAAACAACAAACAAACAACAGTCTAATTGAGGTCATTTCAATATGAAAGGAACTTTTTTTCAAATGAAAAAGAAAACCATAATAAAAACGATAACAATAATAGACTGACAGGAGATAGGCCTGTATCAAAATGTGGTGGGATTTGAAAAAAAAAAAGTTAAACCAAAACTTGTCAAATTAATCCCATCATTGGAAACTGGAAAAAAAAAAAAAAAACTACTGACAAATAAACATTGGGCAGGAAAAGAATACCAGCCTTACTGATAAGCAATGGGAACTTGGGAAGTATTATAACCTAGAAAAAATATAAATTCATAACTGTTGCTAGGTATGTTTTATGTCAAAATGAATTTAGTAAGTCTCTTAACTTCTGATTGCAAAGCTATTTTACGATATGGGTCCTTCATATCTGATCAATTAGCATGAAAAATGACGTGCTACCATAATAAACTTGAGAATCACATGTTACGTCTTATATAATAATTACAAGAGTGCTTTTTGTGTTAAAACAAATAATTGGGCGATCTTCGTAATGATTTCTATAAAGATTTCTTTGGTGAACTAAAATCTGACGAGGGAACTGTAATATGACACGGTAGGCCAGCCATAGTCAACGGCATATTCTCTGGTTTTCAGACCCATATCAGTGTAAACATAGATTATATCAACGATTTTTAAAATGAATACTTTGAAATACACGTGTTTAAACTTATAATATGAATATTTTTGTAATTTCCATATCATACTCAAGCCCCAAAACATTATGTAAAACATTCAAAGCATATTATTACAATGAAAATATATGGGTTTATTTTTATAAACAATCAAATCACGACATCCGGGGGGTACCTATCCAACGTAAAACTGGCTCACCGATCATAAAATCAATCACTCATATTTTTCATTTTACAAGCGAATCCATCATGTAATTTACATAATTTAAAAATCATTTGGCATCTATTATACCCTTCTACATTTTCTATTTTCTTTTATTCCCTAATTCATTCAAATATTTGCAGTTGAGTTAAATTTAGCTTTTAAAAATATAGTGTAATTGCAACCAAGGCTACGTGTCGGCTCCTATTCTCGCTGATAGTATCGATATCACGAGATGTCTAGCTAGTTAGCTCTTCATGAAACAGTTTAGGAAGATCATGGACATCTCCGTAGTTGGCGGATAAAGTTATGTCTTATGACTGTCTTGTCGTTGGTTTCGAGAAACAGGCCCCAGAACGTCAAAAGAACAAAAGAAAAAGAAATCTGGACCACCCCTCCCCCTACTTGAACTACTAAGTATCACCAACGTGTATGTAAATCTTTAGTAACTTCAAGTCTCAGTCAGGACAGGTATAAAAATCAGATATTTTCGGAAGTAACTCAGAATTCAACAATGAGAAGCATTTATTTACGGTACACAATAATGAACAGGTGGGAACACAATACAAACATTTTATTCTTATTTCACCCCAAACATTCTGTATTTACGACCGCAGGTGTGACGTAATACCCAATATACAACTGTTTGATTTCCTCCTATTGTAAAAAGTTTTTTAAAATGTAAATTACTATTCGCACTTACTGTAAAATTTCCCAAATTTATGCCTTATGGATCCATATGATTAGGCGACCTAGGCGAGTGACGTGTTGGAATCATGATCAGCATCAGCTCCGGCGAGTGACGTCATCTAGCTCGCACTTCCATCCACGGATCACACGTCACTCGTCATATAAACCTTTCCTTCTCGATCTCAAAACATCCATGTCAAGGAAACAGAGATAAACATTTATCTTCTCACGGTTTGCAATGAGATCAAAACAAATTCAGTATATGTAACAATTCAAAATTATTTTCAAAGATTTCCTGCGATTACTTAAAACAATGAAAATAGCATATGAGGGTTTTTTTCAGATACATGCAGGCCGGGGTTCAATATTTAAGCCACTTTCATCCAAACTGCGGCTGAGCCTCTCTCTGACCATTAATTGTTACTATTTCTTTCTTTTTTCAGTTTCTCTCCCCCCCCCCCCCTTGTAGGCTGCAAATAATGTGCATGCAGGGGTGTCGTTTTGCCGACAGATTTTTTTTTTCTTCAAATGTCACACCCATCCCCTCCCCCACCCCCTCCCCCACCCAAAGTCTCTCCTGAGTCCTGATGGTGCGGGGAAGGGGGGTGGGGAGTGGCTACTCAAGCTGCATCATCTGCCGAGCACATAGCTGTTTTAAGAAAGAACAACAACAACAAAAAAGGGGTTTTTAAAAATAATAAAGTAAGGAAAAGAAAGAATCAAGATAAAGATGAAGACATTATGGTAAGTAAAATGTATAAAAGTAAATTGAAATGAAACAAGACGGAAGTGTGACCAAACTCGGAGGATAACATATTGTTAGAAATGAAGTTCAGCAAAACGACACAGACACAACAATAATTTTATTGGAGTGTCGAGTCTGACAGACATGTGCGCTATACAAGAACCATCATTATTATTATTATTATTATCATTATTATTATTATTATTGTTATCATAGTAAGTAGGCTTACCTCTCCTTCCAGTTTATCGCATATAGGCCTATTCTTATCATCCTTTATCAATAGGCCTAAAAAGGAGAAAAAAACAGTCGGTCTATATATGATTGCTCTATAATGGGGTGGATCTACTCGCCAATATGATTGGTTTATTCTACACTTAAATTGCAAGAGACTATGGTTCAGCAGTTAGTACGCCTATCCGTACATTATTAAGAGGCCTACTCATATAGGTTTTAAAAACGCGATTATGACGATCTAAACTTCTAATATCTGTATAGCTCTATATCTGTATTTATTTTAATGGTTGCATAAACCTCCCACATCCGCACATCCACACCCATCTGGAATAAAAATTGTCATATTCGAAGTCATGAAGTAAAAGTACTTCATAATAACCCAACCCTTAGATTTAAAAATCTACATATAATTTTTTTAAATAAAAGAAAAAACTCACAGAAGGGAAGGTCACAATTTGTTATGTGTTATTTTGTTTTGTCCCGCCTTCTCTCTCTCTCTCTCTCTCCGCTTCCCTTCTTTTCTCCCTCCTCTTCTTCGATGTTCACATCAAGTTTTCTCCAATTCACATCAATTCTATACCGAATGTTTAACTAAAATAACCCCCTATTTCTCTGAATCTCTGTTTCAGTTTCTCCGTCTGTCACTCTCTTTCTATTACTGATCTCATCTCTTTCTTTCTCCTTTTCTATTTGTTCTTTTCCCCCTCTCTCTCTCTCTCTCTTAATTCCCTAGATCCAGAGTCTATCTTCTCATGTGCCCCCACCCTCCCCCTGCTCTCTCTCTCTCACACACTCCCCCCCCCCCCCCCCTCTCTCTCTCTCTGATCATTAGGCCTATATGGGTGCGAAATTAGCTTGTCATCGTTGAAAGATATCAATCAGTCACGGTTCAATTACAAAAGAAAGAAAGATCATTGTTGCAAAAGAAATAATGACTATTTACAAATCTATTTGCAAGGCTCAAACACCCACCTCCCCATAGCAACAAAATAATGATATTCGTCTTGTCTCTCTCCTATACTATTTGTGTGAAGTAAGCCAATGAAAATATATTCTTTATTATTTTGTTTGCTCTTTTGTGTCTTTCCTGTTGTTGTTCATTGAGGGGTGATATTATGTCACAAAGTTTAACTAAGTCGGTGACCCCCCCCCCCCCCCCCCCCCCCCGCCAAACGGATAATTAAATTTCGCTTCCAGCTATAAAGAGTCTGTGTTATAGACTATCCCCTTTGTTTACAACTATCACAGACATGTATACATAGATCAGCTGATTGCGGTTTCAACTGTACACGTGCATGCAGAGCGCGTACCTAATCAAATGGTAAAATGAGGGTGGAGTAAGCTTTACCGATGAATCACTTCTATTCAAACGCACCCCCACCCTTTTCCTTAGCAATGGAACAGCAAAAAGAATCTGACGGGTTAGGAGGAATGAGGTCGAAAGAAGGGCCTCATCTGGAAGCACACTGGTCAACATTTCGGCGGGAGAGCTGGAATTTACGGTAAATTTTGTCGTATATATTGAGAGCTCTTCCTCTCCTTCAGTCCCACACGTATACGTGTGCAATTAGCTGCACGTGAATGTAATTTGGATAACTAACAGTATGACGGTTAACTGTTGACGGTTGACTGTTGACTGTTGTCACGATTGATTTTATGCCAGCTTGTCGCAATGTTTTACCCAAAATTCATTGGTAACAAATACTAACAAAGACTCATACTAACTGACTAACTGAGCCTGATTTACTGCATGCTTTCTAATTGTTAGTGTTACTAATTATGCTTCATTTGCTTTAATTTAAGTTTAACGTAATTTAGTTCAGTTATAAGTTCACGTAAGTCAGTTTCAATTATATAAAACCTTTAAAAGGATTCCTCTTCTTCTTTTATACACATGTATTGTTATGGTATGCCTAATATTTTAGCGATGAGCTGGTACTGTTGTGTCTTAGTTATTTCAAAAGTCAACTATGGTTTGCATACATTAGTTGTTGCTATGTCAGGTATGCTTCATCCTCTGGCAGGCTGTCAGAATAGAATGTCAAATGTAGATTGTTAATTGACATATTTTTAAAGTCAAATGCAAGTTGTATCAATTAGTTGTTGCTATGTCAGGCATTCTTCAATGCAACCTCAGACTTGTAAATGTAATAGATGGAGTGCTTAATTGGATAAATCATGAATGTATTTTATATCACTTCTGAAGTAGTGTATTAATTTAACATGTTCAACTTACTTTGATGAAAGAAGGAATTTTATGCAGAGTGATAGTAACCATCCAAATGATTTCTTTTGTCAAGTGAGTATGTACGTTGCTATGTTGAACAAGCTTTTGATAAGCAAGAATACCTTGTAGCTAGTATAAATAATCATATTAGCATCTCTCTTTGTAGGCTATGTTGGGGTGAATATAGCAGTCTGATGGCCCCAATTTTCTGTGATGCAAGAAAGTAAAATATATACAAAGCTTGCCTGTGTTGTGCACTGTGCATTTATATAACAAATTAAAGGGAAATTCCACTCTGATTACAAGTTGGTTTTAAAAGAAGCCAAAAAGTTAAAGAAACAGATCAGTGAAGGTTTGAGCATAATACGATAAGAAATAAGAAACTAAGTTGCATAAGCCGAACTTTACCTGAGTTGAATCAATTTTTTGACCAAACTCTGCAAAACATGTGCTATTTACATTTCCTAAGTCAAATTTTGCATAAGTCGAACTATTTTTTGTGGTCCCAGTAGATTCGACTTATGCAAAGTTAATATCAGTGGCGGATTTAGGGGGGGGGGGCAATCCCGGCTTATCTTGGAGCTCTAAGTTCTGTTGGAAATAAGTTTTAGTGATCATACATCATGTACATGTAAACTGTATATGTACATGTATTTCTATTCAGAACTGAATAAATGAAATGAAATGAAATGAATATTCATAATGATAATCATAACAGTATGAAACTCTCAATTTTCATCAAGGTTATGCACAGTTGAGTAGACTTATTCCAGTGTCAGGAGCAACTTTGGTGTCATATTCATTGGGTATTTGTGTTCTGAATCAATTACATGTACCAACACTCTCAAATTGTTTTATGGTTTTGATATATCAAAAAGTCAAAAAGCTATCAAATGTAAAACTGAAAAGGATTATTTCTGAAATATAATTTGAAGGAATGTCATAAAATCTACATGTACTTTACAATGTAGTTGCTTCATTCAGTTTGATAGGAGTAGTAGTTTTTGAGTTGTAATCAAAAGTGTCAAACTACATTTTGAACATTACCTTGGTTGCCAAGGAATGAATAAGGTGTAAAACCTGTGAATTAAAGGTCTCGTCACATTTGTCTGATACGATAACGAGATTTTTCATTAAAGGTACACCCTAGAGCTGCTCTACTTTATACACGAACATACCTACACGTAAACACCATACAGTAAGGTGTACCTTTAATTGAAAATCTTGTTATCGTATCTGACAAATTATATGTTGCTATGTCATGAAGGCCTCTTGCAGACCTCTTGCAAGCTTTTGGGTCGTCAATAGCAACTTTTGTTCAAGGAATGAATTTGAACTAGAAATTTAATTCGTCACTGAAGACGAATTAGGTGGTCTGTCATTGTGGCAAATTCCTTTGTCAGACGTGATAATATTTCTGCAAGATTATAATCATAATGTTGACGACAATGATGATAAGATGGTCATATAAGTGATGACAATGACGATAATGATATATTGATAACGATGATCATAATGACAATAATGATGACAATAACCACGATAACCTAAGTGGCATAGCGCCCCTTCAGGTTCAGTTTTATGGGCGATTTTTCGAAAAGTGCTTGAAATGGCATGAAACGTCTGCAAAATGAATTTGGGAGGATTTGGATCATTTCTAAATTTTGCGCGCGCACGGACGCGCGCACGTACGCGTACGTGCGCGTTTAACGAAATGACCTTGACTGGAATGACAGTGACCTTAACCATGCCAAATATGAAAGAGAAATGACATTTCGTTATGAACATATGACCATAAGTTAATTTTCACAAAATGGCGCCTGGATGACGTCACAATAACCTGATGACCTTGAAAAAGATGTGGGAACTTGACCTTATTAGGACTGATGACTGACGGAAATTTGAAGAAAATTGACTCAGCCGATTTTGAGAAATCGTGATAACGAACTGGACGATTTGATATTGCAGGACATGTGGGAGATTATCCCCTTAGCTTTAATACACGACAGGGAATGAGATTGTACACAAACTACAGCACACTACTTTCCAATAGACATAACACGCAAAATTAGGCAGTTTATTACATTGTTTGTGATGGTATATGTTATAACAGTCGAAGAAGATGGTAAAATGAAAGGCAAAAAAAAAAAAAAAAAAAAAAAAAATGGACCCACCGGGATTCGAACCGGGGTCGCCGGAATGGGAGGCAAGTGCTTTACCAATGGACCAAAATATTTCCAATAGAGATAACACGTAGACGAAAAACGGGATTCTCAAATGACATTTTGTAGGTAAAAAATGGGCATGATCCCGACATCTGATCAAAAATTGGAGGGCACATTTGTGAAAGCTTATAGTCTCAGCTATAACATACCAAAATTTGGAAGAAAATTGAGCAGAAATAACAGAGATACTGCTCAAAGAAGACGGGAATGTAGAATCAAGATTTGAGAAAAAGTCATCTCCCATAGAGAATACACGCAAAATGGGAAAAATTGACATGCCTCCTTTAATGGCAAAAATACGCCATGATGCCTTTGTCAAAATGAAAAATCGTGGTTACTGATCTTGTAGAGAATTGTCTCAGCTACAACATATCGAAAATTGGATGAAAATTGATCAACTATGAGTGAAATATTGTCAAATAAATACAAAATTTATGACGTCATTTTTTCAAAATCAAATTTTTGAGTTCATATGCAAATGTGACGACGTTCCGATCCTTCGACCCCCAAATTTTTTTCATGAATTCCATTCTACAACTCATAGGCTTTCAGAAAATGTAAAAAAAATGGGGGGTCTCCAGGCTTTCTGACGAGCTATGGTGGATTCTAGATAGGAATGTTTTTACCACTTTTTACATTATATTGCCCATTGACGCGCGCACGAATTTGAAAGTTTGACGCGCGCGTGTGCCATTATGGAATGTCGAGAATGACTGTAAATAGTTGGAAATTGTCAAGAATAGTGTCAGAAATACAAACCATGCGAAAAAACGGCGTTTTTACGTTCTGTAAGTGCTGCACGCGCACATAACGCGCGCGCGGACGCGCACGGACGGAAAATTTTGAAATGCTTAAAATGGCCTGAAACGTGTGGAAAATGAATTTGAGATGATTTTGAGCATTTTTGAATTTTGACGCGCGCGTACGTGCACGTCTTAATGCCCGCGCGGATTTTGCTGACATGTTACATTGACCCTTGACCTGAAGTTTATGTGTGTTAAATATGATTTATTTTTGATGACTCGTTATGAAGATATGATCGATAATGTGATTTCACAAAATGGCGCCTGGATGACGTCACGATGACCTGATGACCTTGAAAAAATTTCTGGCACTTGACCTTGATAGGCCTGATGACTCACTGAAATTTGATGAAAAATGAGTGAGCCGAATTTGAGAAATCACGCTCACAAAAAAGTGGCATAAATAAAGAATAATAATAAAGAAAATTCTGACGAAATTAAGAGGTGATCTGTCTACGACAGACCACCTAACAAGATTAAAGGGCTTTTTGACATTTGTCCGATAACGATAATGATAATGTGATTTTTCATTGGGTACACCCTAGAGCTGCCCTACATATATGAACATACCTACACGTAAACACCATACTGTAGGGTGTACCTTTAAAGTGATTTGGTAACTTTGTAGAGGCTTGATAAAATCTAAGCTGCCTGGCCTTACATGCTATCAGTGTATGTGATATGGTGTAAAAATGAAGCCCAGGAAAAAAAAGCACTTCAAAATCATCATGTGCTTCACAAAAGTGAACATATGCAAGTGACCAGAAATGCCAGACTCATTTTCCCCCATAGACTCAGTGTTAGACTAAAGCGTATGCTTTTGTAAATGGGAGTATTCAGTCATAGATATCTTAATAATAATAGCATTATATATTTGAAAACTTTTCTATGCCTGGCTATTTATTTATCCTTCTGAACATCATTATACAAGACAGATATCAAAATTCAACAATTTATTAAATCAAGCCTCCACAAAGTTACCGAATCCCTTTAATTGAAAATCTCATTATCGTATCGGACAAATTATTTGTTGCTATGTCTGGAAGGCCTCTTGTAGACCTCTTGCAAACTTTTGGGTCATCAATAGTAAATTTTTTTCAAGAAATGAATTTAAACAAGATTAAAGGGCTAGTGACATTTGTCTGATAAAAATAATGAGATTGAGATTTTTCATTAAAGGTACACCTTAGAGCTGCCCTACTATATACACGAGCATACCTGCACGTAAACACCATACAGTAAGGTGTACCTTTAATTGAAAATCTCGTTATCGTATCGGACAAATTATTTGTTGCTATGTCTGGAAGGCCTCTTGTAGACCTCTTGCAGACCTCTTGCAGATCTCTTGCAAGCTTTTGGGTCGTCAATAGCGACTTTTGTTCAAGAAATGAATTTAAATAAGATTAAAGGGCTAGTGACATTTGTCCGATAACGATAATGATAATGAGATTTTTCATTAAAGGTACACCTTAGAGCTGCCCTACTATATACATGAGCATACTCACACGTAAACACCATACAGTAAGGAGTACTTTTAATTGAAAATCTCTTTATCTTTTTTATTTATTGGACAAATGTGACTAGCCCTTTGATCTTGTTTAAATTCATTTCTTGTAAAAAAGTTGCTTTTGAAGACTCAAAAGCTCTTGCAAGGGGTTTGCCAGACCAGCGTTGTCACTACGGTGGTCGGTGCCGGTCAGAAATTTCCACCACTCGAAATTTCCGACCGGCACTCAATGCAATATCACACCCGCCCGCCTGGCACTAATTTCCCCACTGACAAAGAAAAAATACTACGATTTTGACCTACGAACGTGCAACTGTGGTTTAAGAGAGTAATCTGACAGCACTCACAGCAGGTATATGTAGAAAGTAAACCAAATACTAGTACAGTAGTTAAAATGTACTATTAATACATGGTTTGGAGTGCGTTAGTGCGATCTGGCAACACAAAGGTTTTTATCGTGGTGTACTAACGCACGAGGCGTAGCCGAGTGTGTTAGACACCACGATAAAAACCTGCGTGTTGCTGGATCGCACTAACGCACGAACTCACAACCATGTATTAATAGTTTTATAAAACGGGTCTACAATCTTAGTGTTTTCTTACAATCTTAGTGTTTGATCCGGATTAGCCGTGCGTTAGTCCCCTCGCCGTGCGTTATCACTTTTTTTTTGCACGGTCACGTGGTGTTATTAGACCAATCAGGATGGCTACATTCTTGAACCCGTTTTATAATGCTTAATGCTGCAGCTACAGTACAGTGTGTACTGTGTAGATACATGATATTTTTACTGTTTAAGTATAACTTATAAGCCCTGAAAACCGACTAGTTTTTGTCCCCGAACCCCCGTGGCAAGGTTTCGGGTGATAAAATTTCCACCACTAAAAAGTCCCTGGTGATGACCCTGTGCCAGACATAGCAGCAAATAATGTATGCAGAGTGAATTCCATCCATAGAGATGCCATCATGCATAGCAGGTGAATTTAATGATGAGTAACCAGGGATTCTGAAGAGAAATGTGCAATAAGTTTAAATAATTAGTAAATATGTCTATTGGAATTTTACCTTATTTTTAATGTTTTTGATGTTGCTTTGTTTTTGTAACTTTCTTTTCAAGGAATTTCAAGGAAAGCAGCTAAGACAGAGTGGGTAACATCAAAATATCTAGGGGGGAAAATCGTTGAGAAGTATGCGACTGTTTTATTCTGCCATAAGAATAGTAATGTTCTTTGTATTGTATAAATATATATATATATATATATATTATATATATAATTGTGAGAAATGAAAATGAGAGAATAATGGTTGCGTAGCTTAAATCAAATATATATATATTTGCATGTATATATATATGTATTGTTCATTACCCCCTTTTCTATTTTTTTTTTTTGCCTCCACAATAGGGCCTATCTGGATCTCCTGGGCACAAACATAGAGCTGTTACTGTACGTGTATCAATGTCCAGGTATGTTTACAATATATACGTCATCATTCTGAGCATGTAGAAGAGCCAGAAGGGTGTTAACTCTTTTTTACACAGAGGTATTAATTCCCTTTTGGCTCTCAGCGAACAATGTGCATTATGAATCAGACACAAAGTTTATTCAAAATGCATTCTTTCAAAGTGTTTATCATGGTGAGACAGACGAGCCCCTCCTAGGCCAGCGGGTAAATTGAATCCTGCTTCTTCACCAGATCGTACAACTGTACACAGAAATCACTAAGTATGAATAATAATTGTCTCTTATGTTTTCATAAGCCCATTCGCAGCTGGGGAATAGGTCTTAGGCAAAACTAGGCAGCGCCCAGTTAGGCAACAACCGAGATCCAACCCGCGCAGAATTGTCGCAACTAATCAGTCGCTAACTGCTCGCAAATGATTGTAATGAAATTGTTATTTAATCAGGCAATTTCCTGGATCACCAATCGCCCATATCCCCCAGAAATAAATCAATCAGATCCAGATTGACGTTCCCACCCAAAGACCCTGTTCACACTGGGGCACCCCCTTTTTTGCGGTGGGTGACATCCTGGCTATGTCCACACTTTTACTTAAACCCTTACCTGTGTGCGTATTCACACTTTTTTGACTGAACTATACAAGCTATACTGTTAAGAAAAGTTCTTGTTATTATTAAAGTAAAATGTCGTTGTGATCTTGCTGTGTTGGACATTCTTTTAGTGTTCACACTTTCGGTTAAACCCCAATTAATGGGGAATTCTTGTTTTTATACTTAGAATATGCAGCCTGGATGGAAGAATTGTTCAGAATAGAATAGCACTGATTATCCATTTGAAACTTCTGTGTATATCTTTTCTTTCACTTTGCCCATGGGACAATATTGGTGTGTCCACACTTTCAGTTAAGCCCCTACTAATGCTTACATGTATCCACACTTTTAGTATTGGTGTGTATGGAGGTGGTGAGACCTTTTTATCAGAAAAGGTCTTCTTTTTTTCCAGTCAATGTGCCCCATGATGCATGTACGTCATGGATGTGTTCACATTTTCAAATAGACTGTTGCCTAACTCCACACCTTTCTATGAATTCGAATATGTGGCTTGTGAGTTAATTCTACTTTCATACTTTCATTTATTAGTAAGCTTCTGTTATTTCTCCATAATTTTATATATATATATATATATATATATAATTTATATGGAATTTAAGATTTTTGTAATGTCTCCAAAGAATACTACTAGGTCATCTGCTGAGAGTCAAAAGGGGATTGATAACTTACTGATATATTGATTCATGCAGTGCTAAGCCCCCCCCCCCCCCCCACCTCCCCGAAAAGCTGCTTGGTTATCCTCACACAAGATAACACTTTTATTGTTGTTTTAAAAGTCTTTTGACACTTTTCATTTTATTGGGATCTCCTGGCTATTTCACACTCTATGTTAGGCCCAGTTACAGATACATTTCTATACCTATATTGCATAGAAACTTATATACTTATATGTATTGGCTATTGGTTTATTTTAATCCATGATTTATGGTGTACCAATCACCTGAAAATATAATTTGTGTACCGCTAGAAAGTTTAAAAATCAACCTCAAAGAACTTTATCTGGCATTCTATACATCAGCAGTTAAGGAACTCATATGAAGGAAATGAAGGATAACATGAAGGTGCGCGCGCGGAAGCAAACTCTGACTTCGGTTCCGCGCGAACACGTTCGGGTGCATCAAATAGTCTATACTCATGAGTCGCTTTTACGCTTGTAGAGAGTGTAATTAAACCTGCAATATCTCTTTATGGAAGTAATATTTGAAGCCCATATTTTGAATATAGTATAACAGCATGGAACCTCTAACATACAGAGCAAAATATTTTGGGGTGATTGGTACCCTTTATACCTCCATAGGCATAGTAATGCATGTCCTCATGTCCAGTGGATGGGGAATATTACACTTATTTACGCTTATTTTTGTTCACGGTCGGAGGGTGAAACATGCATGGTTTAGCTGTAAACCTCTGTCTGTTGGTAAATCATTTTTCAACTCGTCTACAAAAATTGTTATTTAACAGAAAGTGACAGACAGGAAAACAAATGACGCACATATCAAAGGAACATGAAAGACAAATAAGAAAATAGAAAAATACAACTGAGCTAAAAAGACTAATATATCATTTAGGATGTGATTATTGTGAAGGCCTCCTTGTTTCATTATTTATTTGTTATTTTATCATAGTTGGTATGTGGGTGGATAGGTACTATGGATTTAAACCAGACTTTTTCATTTTTGCATGTGTTTCTGTTTGTTTGCTTCCATAATAACCCTTAATACACCCACCTTCTGTACAGCATCTCTGGTATATTCAGTTAAGATCAGCTTAACCTTTTATTCTTGATATGAAAAGTAGGCATTGTCAACAAAATATGAATGGAAGAAAAGTGTTGTCAGCTGCAGCCTGCTTTGTACATTATGTAGTGATGGAAACTTTCACATAAACATATGTAATAGTATAATAGCATAAATGATGATACACATTTTATTACCTGTGCATGTACCTGTAGACACTTTTCATCATTAATTTGCTAATGACATAGTGTTGCATTGTCACTTTCAGTTTCAAGAGTTCTTCATTTGTCACATTACATGTCCATGTATAAACCAAAGAATGATGTTGGGGGATTTTTTTTCTTATGCTTAGATAAGTTAGATTAAAAATAAAGATTAGTTTTTCATTATTACATGCAGTCATTTCAGATGTTAATGATTTTTTATTTAAACTTTCAGGGATTTTTTTTCTTACATTCCAAGACTAACTCATAAATTACATCTAATAGTGGAAGTTAATCTTTATTGTAAATATTAATGATAAGGAATTTCCCCACTATCATTCTTTGGTCTATAATAGGAACATAAAAATGAATGTATTAGTTTTTTTTCTAAAGAATCCCTACTTTCTGTCTTTAGGGCTAACAAATATTCACCCGCAAATCTTAGTACTCTCATTTCATTTCATTTCATTTATTTCCACTTCCAAAAAAATAAAATACAAGGGTTTGCAATGTACATAGCAAAACAATGAAACTTAACAGTATTACATGTAATTGGTTTACAGTATACAATAGGCATAAAAACATAATAAACTATAGGTTGGTCGTGGAGGGGACTGCTAGAAAACTGGACTTGTAGATTGCAGCCCCCTATAACTTATAGTTGCAAAAATAGTGTATCTATAAAAAGGGAACGTACAAATAAACTGCATAGACAGAACATAAAAGGAGTGAAAGGGACAGGGAAGGAAGGGAGACAAGGAACGAGAGAGGGTAGGACTCGCACAGTACTATGGCCTACTTTCATATTATTTAACCTTGCATCATTGCTAATGTCAAGATGAAAAGTATTAGTAAAGAAATACAGATTTGACTGGCATTTTGGGTGGGAATGTTTTGTGTACTTGCATGCGGTGATGCTTATCCTCTTTGTGATATCAAAAGCCAAATTATACTCCCAGCTACAGCTGTGTTCAAACCAATAACTTCTGCTCTGTTTATTATGTCTGTATTCACACTTTTAAGAACTGACTTTACTGTATGATGCTGTCTATAACTTATTTGTGTTCTCACTTTAAAAAATTGACTTTGCTGTAAAGAATTTATACTGGGATTCTCTATGATACTGTCTATAACTTATTTGTTTTCTCACTTTAAAAAATTGACTTTGCTGTAAAGAATTTATACTGGGATTCTTAATGATGCTGTCTATAACTAATTTGTGTTCTCACTTTAAAAAGCTGACTTTGCTGTAAAGAATTTATACTGGGATTCTTTATGATGCTGTCTATAACTTGTTTGTGTTCTCACTTTAAAAAAACTGACTTTGCTGTAAAGGATTTACACTTGTATTCTTAAACCCGTTGACTACTGAATTCTCTATTTCCAATAGGCTTAATACAGAGATAACCTGGTTCACATAGGCAACAGGTTAGCCCTTTCATGACAGGAATTATTTAAGGGCTAAATTAATCACATTTTGTTCTTCAAATTTGGAGCAATAGTATTTTTCTTTTAGTACTACATGGTTCTAATAAGGTGTACTGTCTTTGAAAACAATTTACATGATTAGCAATTTTGTCAGAAGTTGAAAAAATTGCCAATTTTGATAAAAAACAATGATTTTGAACCTCTCAATGTGTTGCCAATTTAAGGATTTTAAAGCTTATCCTCATTCTTAAAATTCTTGGCATTAAACGCCATATGGTCATGCAACAAGAATGGTCATAGTATATATATATATACAGACATTTTTGTTCTTTCTACTCATGCATCTGGTATGATTTTAGAGCTCTTAATCAAAAGTTATTGAGCCAAACCACAAAATGTGGTCAGTTGTCTTGAAAGGGTTAAAAGGACGTCAATGATTGTATGTTACTTAACAGTTAATCAAATGTGAGTAGACCTCCAATGTACCAGTGTGTATTTCTTTCATGTGGTAGTATGCCCTGTATTATTTCAAAGGATTCAGACTCTTTTTTTTTTATTTTTAAAGCAGAACATCAAATGTGCAGAATTGAAATACACTGTAGGTTTGTATCATAGACATGGTAAACATTAATTAGAATTTATAAAACAAACAACTGTTTCAAAAAGATGAAAAACATCTAATAGATGATATTTCTGTCAATTAGTAATCTTAATAGCATGTGAATAGACTATCAGAAGTGTAATAGTTGTGAAATGGTACCACCCCCCCCCCTCCACCCCAAAAAAAGGAAGAAGAAGAAGAAGAAGAATGGCATGGGACCTGTTGACTGTTAATTTGATGGAATTCTGTTATAAACATAAATTTAACCATCATCTGCAAGTTATCTTCCTTTAAAGGCATTGATTAACTTTGCCCAGGATTGAAAAAAAAAATCACTGTTCCAGCTAATGCTGTAATCATAATTGCAAACCTTTAGCTCAGACAGGAATCGCCTGAGTTTTATAAGCTGATCGGTCGTTTATATATCAAGATATTTACGATTGAACATTGATGTCGGGATAGAGTACCACCGAACCCTAAAGAACTCTTACGGTTGGCATACCTCGCTCTATCACAGAATACCGTACGGGCTGGAAACCCGCTCTGAAATCGCCAAGCGCTGGTGCTTGGTTTTTGTGACTGCAGCGCAGCAAAGAAGCCGAGCGACTTGCGCTAGCGATTGATCGCGATTTTTTCTTTTTTAGGATAGTAAACGGGTTCCATTTTCTCTCATACTTTCACATATCCTTAATTATATATGTAATTAGAGGACTGCACACAATTCACTGGCATTTGAGATAATTTTACAATTTTTCACAAAGTTAATCAATCACTTTAATGCATAATAATAGGCATATTATCAACTGGATAGTTTGTATCTGACAGCTTCATACATTTCAGCAATATCACAGGCAATATTCCCCAGTCCATTATTTTCCATCTTTTACAATTTTCTTCCACTTACACACAATCTCATGGAATAATAAACATGACTTTGATCACATTCTAGATGAAAAGTCTATTGAAACGCATCCGTAACCCAATCAAAAACGATGTTAATGATTAGAATGTGAACAGAGCCAAAATGAGGACCATTTGATTCCACTGCAGTTCCATTAAAAATGATTTTTATGTTTAAATGTGAGTAGGGCAGACATGCAAACCTTTTAATTCCACTGCATCCCAATTGAAAACAATTTTAATGATTAGAATGTGAACAGAGCCAATATAAGAAACCGTTTTAATTCCACTGCAAGCCCTCTTAGGCTAGTGGGTGGGTCGGCCATCAGAAAGTAGGTCAACTTGGTTGGGTGTGATGATAACATCCTCTCCCGCCCAAATCAGGGGGGTCTGCAGGGGGCACCGTCTATCCCCTCTTTTAAAGTTTTTTTCTCTCTCTCTCTCTTTCCTCTTTGA
Organism: Heliocidaris tuberculata; assembly: GCA_025618425.1. Classification (NCBI taxonomy): domain Eukaryota; kingdom Metazoa; phylum Echinodermata; class Echinoidea; order Camarodonta; family Echinometridae; genus Heliocidaris; species Heliocidaris tuberculata. The sequence goes on from CM046850.1 coordinate 8,572,389, forward strand.
GACATATCCATGGAACTTTGTTTGAAATAAAGCCATTTATAAAACATGTGTCTGTGTAGAGAACAAAATATATTCCAAGCAATTGGCTATTGCAGGGAGGGAGGGGTGGGGACCTCCTCTACCCTCCTCTTTCAATCTTTCTATTTTGAGACATATATCCATAGAATGTTGTTGAAAAGAAAGCCATGTACCAAAAAATTGCCTCTGTAGATAATTAATATTTTCAGCAGTTGGCTCTGCCAGGGGGTTTGAAAGGAACCCCCTCTACCCCACTCTTTCACTTTTCCCCCTTTCTTTTTGAGATATATCCATAGAATGTTGTTGAAAAGAATTCCATGTATAAAAATTGTGCCCCTGTAGCCAATATTCCTACCAGTTGGCCTTTGCCAGTGGGTTTTAAGGGGACCTCCTCTAGCCCCCCCCCCCCCCTTCCCTCTTTCAAAGTTTTTTTTTTCTTTCTTTCTTTCATTATCCATAAAATGTTGTCAAAAAGAATGCCATGTATATTTAACTAAATGTTCCTGTGTAGAAAACAAATATTCCAAGCAGTTGGCTCTTGACTGGGGGTCTGAAGGGGACACTCTCCATCCCCCTATTTTCATTTTTTCAATTTCATTTAAAGACATACATATCCATAGAATGTTGTTGAAAAGGAAAGCCATGTTTAAAAATTGGGCCTCTGTAGAGAACAAATATTCCTAGCAGTTGGCTCTAGCCAAGTTTTAGAAATAGAAATGTCCTGTGAGGAGGCACCAATTCTTTTATTTTTATTATTCAGCCGTAACTATCATATTAGATGATTGCTAATTCATTAGCTTTTAGGGGGCAGAGGGATTGTAGCACCCCAGCACCCCTAGCTCCCATGTCCATTATTATTGAGGATAGCTGATGATGAGATTGATATCAACTGCTGAGAGCTAAAAAGGCATTAAATCATATAGTTCTACATAGAGTTAACATATCTTTGGCTCTTGGCAAACAGTATAGTAATAAGTGAAGATTATTTAGATACAGTCTTTTGCTTTTGGATTCCTGAATTTTCTTTTTAACCCGTTAACTACTGAATTCTCTTCTTCCCATAGACTTGATGCAGGATTAACCGGGTTCCAGTGGGCAGTGCAATGGGTTAAAATAATAATGTGCTAGAAGAGTAAATCTAGACTTTATAAAATAATTTTGACATTTTTACCCTGATATTGTAATTATAGCATGCCAATATATCCTTAGGAAAGCTTAGAGGAAAACTATATTCACTAGTATGTTTAAAAAAAGAGATAAAATGCATTCACCTACCATTTTCAACATAAAAATCATCACAAAATATGATATATTTTATAAAAATGTATACCCACCATATTAGCATATGCAGGGGTGTGAAACATTTAAAAGACCTCCAGAAATCTTTAAGAGCCTTGGTAATACAAGTATAAAAACATTAAAAATCAATCAATATATAGAAATACCCAAGAGACAAGTTCCTGTTAATAAACAAGTGATTTTTACACTGAAATTCAAAATATTCATATCTCACACACAGTTTGAGTCTTTGATCATGGAAATTTAATAACAAAGGTCCACTTCACAAAATATCAATTTTCTTTCAGACTTGTTATGTGGCACCATAAACAGATTAAAAACAACCCCATAAAAATGAGTGCTTTAAATTGTATTGAGAGCAGACTTTCTTATATTCCCACTTGCCATTCCAACCTCCAACCTCCAACCTCCAAAATTTCAAAAGTTTGGCTTTATCATTTTCTAATGATAATACTTCACAACACTATATGATGTGTTATATTCTTGTTTATGTATGGTTTCTACACTTCTTATGTTTCTTCTCTTTGCCCCCCTCCTTTGCTTAAACACTTTCATCTTGATACGCTATTCAGAGAGTAGGCGCAGAGGGGTGTGGATTTAATTGGGGGTAATCTTGTTTAACCGACTTTTCGTCGTCTTAACGGGTGGATATTTTGCAAGCAGGAAGAAGTCAAAATGCCTCCACCCTTTTCCATATTTTGTCATTTATTCCCCATTAGCAATATCTCTGATTGCTTTAAAAAAAACTTTTCTGTACAGTGATCAAGAGTCATACATATATATCATTTTTCTCAATCTACAAGTGTATACTACACATCCTCAGTTTGACACATTTTGTGGATAGTCTTTAATTTACCATTTGAATAAAAATCATAAGAATAATAATCTCTGTTTACTTCAAGAAAAACTCTGATACTTATATGTTTTTCATTCTTGACCCTTTTTTTTTCATTTTTCTAACACAAATTATACACATAATATTTCCCTAACATTACATAATTTTTAAATATTACTTAATTTTTTGCTCTTCTTCATCTCCTTCTCCTTCTCCTCCTCCTCCTTCTTCTTCTTCTTCTTTTTCCTCTTCTTCTTCTTCTTCTTCTTCTTCTTCTTCTTCTTCCCTTTCTTATTTTTTCTTGTAACCATATATGTGCTGTACTACTCACTTTTGTGATTTCTTCTTCTTTCTTTGTCTTTATTTTTTTTTTTAATTCCTCTTTTTTCTTCAGTTTCTTCTTTTTGTCTTCATCTTCTGTGTCTATACATATGTATCTTATCTTTTTATTAGTTTCCCTTTTTTATCATGTTTTCTCTTTCTTTTCTTTTGCTCCTATTTTTGTCCTCTTTTCCATTTTTCTTTGTCTTTGTCTTTGACTTTCAAGCTTGTTATGAACTTGCAATACTGATATATTTGTGATATTTATATTACTTATCAAGACAAATCACTTGTTTTCAAAAGTTAAATCATATCATAATAACAGTCAATTTGCATGATTGGATGGCCCTTGAGCTCTTACAAATGAAAATTTAAAAATATTTTTCTTGTTATCTTACAGTAGTCATCACCACACCCTTGTTTTCATGTCTTATTTAATTTTAAGGCATGATATTAAAGTTAGCTTCATGCAATCCATTATAGTGTAATTATAGTGGTAGGATTTATGCTTTATGATGAGGTGGAGAAATATGAATATCATATTAGTTATGTTTTCAACGTTGTTTGACCTTTTTACCAAAGAAAGTTTATTCTGTAAAAAAAAAATTCTTTCTCTATCATTCTCTCTTCATCTCTCCCTCTGTCTTCCCCTGTGTGTGGGTGTGTGTCTCTCTCTCTCCTTCTCCTCCTCCTCTCACTCTGTCTCTCTTTCAGGGTGTTCAGACACAAAAAATTTATACCAAAACGGTATAGCTATACCGAAACGGTATAGCTATACAATGAATTTTTGTGGATTTATGTGTCTGAACGCTGACTAACGAAACGTTGTATAACGAAACTGGGGTCAGAGCATCGTTTCGAACTAGAACTCGATAACCTTTCCGTGTGTGTCTGAACGCATGGCAACCATAGAACGGTATAACTGAGCGGTGCTTAACGTGAGCGCGCGCGAAAGGTGTCCTTACCAGGGGGCGGGGACTGGCGGCGACCATAACAACATGCGCTGTGGAAAACTGCGCATCTATACGATGTTTTTCTAATCGGTCGAGATATGTGTCTGAACGGTCCGTAGGCTATACGATGAAAATTTTATACGACGTTTCTTTATCGAGTTTCGGTATAAACGTTTTGTGTCTGAACAGGGGGTTTGTCTCTCTTACTCTCCCTCTTTGTGTGTCCTCTCTTCTTTCTCCCCTCTGCATGTTGCTCTCCCCTCTCTATCTCTATATCTCCCTCATCCCCCCTCTCTCTCAATCTTTCTTGGTCACGTTTCAGTGATGAAATGAGAAAGTACACCTCCCCTCCCCCTTTTCCTTCCTTTTTTTCTGTCCAGAGGAGGGGGAACTCCCTTCCGCTGCTCAATTTCCTTTATCTTTTCTGAGATATATATCTCAATCTCTACACAAGCAGTTCTCTGTCTCTACACTTCTCATCTCATGGGATTCTCTCTCCTCTCCCTCTGTCTCTCTCTCTCTCCCTCTCTCCCTCCCCTCCTCTGTCTCCCTCTCTCTCTCTCTCCCTCTCAGTCTTCTCTCCTCTCCTCTCTCTCTCTCCCATTCCTCCTTTATTACCCTCCTCCATATTTTTTACCCCTCTCCCTTCCCCTTTCTCTCTCTCTTCCCCTTCTTCACTCTCTCTTATTTCAATTCTGTTACACAAAGTTTTACTGGAACAAATTGCAGAATCAGAAAAAGAGATTCCCCCCCCCCCCCCCCCATCCTCCCCTCTCTCTCTCTCTCTCTCTCTCTCTTCTTTTCCATTCCTTCAATATCTCACTTTCTTTTCTCTATCTCCACACTTCTTTCTTTCTCTCTCTCTTTCCTTTTCTCTCGTTATCTACTATCTCTTTTTCACACTCTTTCTTTCTACAATGCTCAGACTGTTTTAAGTAAAGTGCAAGGGATACTTGAATCATGAATGTGTTAATTCAAAACATTTTCCTCCCAATTATATAAAAAGGCGGTGCCGCTTTTCCTTCAGTTTGCAAATATACACATACTTTCTTTATTCATAATATATGAATATTTTTCATACAAACCACAGCCTTGAAGCAGGAAATTACACACACTTGTGAATAATGGCAACATGGGACTTATCTCGCTTGGTCATTTTTTTTTTCACAAAAACTGGAAAGAATTGTCAAATTTTAAGACATTCCCATTGGCTTTGAATGAAAACAAATGCCAGTTTGGCCTTGAAGTACTTCTGTCCGATCATTTTTATATTTCTTGTTTTCACAATAAGCAGTTCATATGGTTAATGTTTTTAAAATGCCAAGTACAATTACCGATCAGGACTCAAAATTGGCAATTGCCCGATCCTATTGACCACCTGAACTTGTTTTGGGCAACTAAATCGTCCTACATTTCTAGCCCTTGTGGCAACAAAAAACAGGGAATCTATATTTATTTCATTTTTAACCCTTTCAGGACACTTGACCACAAATTGTGGTTTGGCTGAATAACTTCTGATTCAGAGCCCTAAAAAATATACCAGATGCATGAGTAGAAAGAGCAAAAATTTCTGCCCACACTATGTCCATTTTTGTTGCATGACCATATTACGTTTAATGCCAGGAATTTTAAAAAGGAGAATAAGCTTCAAAATCATTAAATTGGCAACATATTGAGAGGTTCAAAATCACTGTTCTTATCAAAATTGGCAATTTTTTTAAACTTTCGACTAAGTTTCTAATGATGTATATTGTTTTCCAAGACATTACATTTTGTTAGAACCATGTAGCACTAAAAGAGAAATATTAGTGTTGCCAATTTGAAGAACAAAATGTGATCAATTTATCCCTTGAATAATTCCTGTCCTGAAAGGGTTGAATGAAGATTTTGTGTTTATTGAAAGGACTACTAACAGTTGAATTTGGCAGCCTAAGCAATTGTCTGTAAGTTTTATAAATAGGAGATAAATACAGAGAGAGATATTCGAATCGACGTTGTTTTTTTTTTTTTTTTAATATGATCGCAGCGATTTTTAAAAATCAATGCAAGGCAATTTTAATAGCCTTGTCCATCACCTTTGTGTGTGAACATGATAATAACATGTTCTGCACTCTGAATTATGATTCTCTTCCTTTTTCCCTTCCCTTTCTCTTTCTTTCTCCCCCTCTTGCTCTGTCTGTCTGTCTATCTCTCTCTCTCTCTCTCTCTCTCTTACTCTAGTTTCACCCTTTGAGTGATACTGGGTCAATCTAAATTGTTGGGCGTGTAAGAAGTTGTGCATGCCATTTTATCTAACAATAATCCCATCAAGAAGTGAATACCCTTACTTAAGAGAATCATCATTTTCATTTGACTTTAATTTTGATGGGAGGGGTGATTTTCCTCTGAGAAAGAATCTTTTTCTTTTCCTTTTCTTGTGAGAGGATGAGAGGAAGTAAAATTTGTATGCAAGGGGAATTTTATGAGGTGCCAAAGAAAGAGGCTCTTTGTCACATCACAAAATAAAGTCTTGTTTCATGGAAGTTTTTCCAGTGCTGGAGGGGGAAGGGGTTTATTCAAGTTGAGTTCTTTTTAGACAGCATATTTGTGCAAAGCAACATGAACATTTATATCCACAAGTTATCTTTTTAATTTATTACATTGAATATTATTATACAAAAAACTTGTGCTAAATCAAAGTAGAACTTGTAGTATCAACCTCAACACATAATTTTGAAGCTTGATTTTACTCATCATAAGTGCTTCTATCACACTTTTTTTTCCATAAAGATTGGTCATCAGGATATATGATATGGTTTCTTTACATTCTATTTTTCTGTGATCAAATTGTTATACATGTATCTTGAACAGTAATTGACAAATTATTTGAAAATTGATTTTGAGTACAAATATCATTAATTGGATTGCACTCCGTCATGCTACATGATGTAACATGATTGGAAAAATTTCTAGAAATCACCTCAAGGGCAATTTCATTACTCTATGCCTATAAATATCTTGTTCCGATTATTAAATACATGTATTACATTGTATTGTTTATATGTTTTGAAAGGTGAGGAACAAGGCAATTGAAATTGCCGTAGGGTTATGTTTTTGAAATCTTTGTCATTGTGTTACATGTATGTATGCTCATATGTATAAATAGATTCATTTCATCTGTGTGTTTAAATGGGTGGTAGCCTATGCTTTCATAATTGTATTTATTTTATTTATTAATCATTTAGTCTTGTTTTACCAGGGTGGCTTCATCAGTGATTTTGACACTGGTTTACAAGAAGGCTCTGCAAATTAACAAATATAACATTGATGATACAATACAAGATATGAACATTACAAAAAAATCATGATCAAACGAAACAGTCAAAATGAATTTACGATACAAAAGTAACCAAATGCGATTCAGGAAGTATAATGAATAGCAAATAATAATCAGTTAACAAATTTGAAATATTACTGAGACTGCAAGGATTAAAAAATGGAATATTTGAACTTTCACATCATAGAATCGTGAATAATGGTATATAACATCTTATCATTTTAACATAAAGTGAATGCATCATTAGTTATAGTGTTCCAGAGCATGATACATGTAAATATAACTCAAAAGGTTTCTCTTTTTTTTTTTTTTTTTTTTTTTGGGGGGGGGGGGGGTTATATACATATTTTGAACTGTCTATTCTCTTCCAAAAGAATAGCAGAAGCAGTGTAGATATGTTAGAGTTGGTTTAGGTTTTCATGTTTTTAAAAGTGGACAATCTTTCAGAATTCCAGACTTAAATTCACTGAAAAAAAGCTATATTTGGTTTTTTTCTTTTAAAGAATAACCAGTTCGGACTATACTGAATAACCAGTTCCATCTATTTTGTTTACACAAATATCTACAAAAATATTTCCTTTCATGAGGGATTAATTTGAAACGGATGTTGTGGTCACTGTCACACACTGTAAAAGAAAATATCTTCCTAACAAAGGCTAGTCACTGATCAACAAAATGTACCAAGGATGGCCTGTACATCTAAATTTCTCGGATCTTAAGAATTTACTTCATACATTTATTTTTTTTCTGTGTTTTATTCAATTAAAATATAATCACAATATTTACAAACAATTAAAAAGATCAGCATGAATTGAACGAGATCAAACATAAATCAAAGAGAAAAAAAAATAATATAAAAAGTGCAGCGATATACTGTATATAATAAAACAGTAATTAGTGCTACATTGAAAATGCTTGTAGAAATATGGATATACCTCCATCAAAATTTTCAATTTACTTCCCCGAATGAAGTACAAGTTGAGCAATATTCAAAATAATTGGTTTTTTTAAGAGAAATTTGCTACTAGAATGAATTAAATAGCTTCCTCCCCTGATTCTCCTTTTAAAGACATTTTGTTAAGTCTGAGAAAAACCCTTGAGGAAAAAAACCCCAATATGTTGAAGGTTGCATTATAAAGATAATAAAGTTTGTTAAAGCAAGGAGTTATCACTCCTTGGTTAAAGTACTCTTTGATGACATTCTCTGATAGATTCTTGGGGGGCTTCAGAATGTAGTCTAAATGATATCTGAAAACAAGTGGGAAAAAAAGGTTATAGGGTTATTTTCAGATGAGAATTAAGGATAACATACATGTTATTGAAGAGAACGATAGGAAATGCTCCTTGCATCTATTTGTGGCCTAATTAGTGCACAAGTTATGAGAATGCGTCAGAGAGGAAATGCCGCTACAAAAGGCCAAGAAACTGGAAACCGAAATCTAGATTTCAGTGGCCAGATAAATGCATAATTTGCGTCCCACCCACTTGTTGGGTGGAGTTTCCATACATAGCAACTTCCTACGCTCCTCTCTCGGCTGAAAAAAAAAAACCCGCCGCGGCAGCTTGATCAGGGAGCGGTCCGTTCTCGATTGCTGCGATGCGTTCACCTTGCGCGAACAGAAGGGCGGGATACAGGACAGGGCATGAAAGAGATTAAAGAGGAAGAGCGAGAATGCGGCGAGCGACTTAAAACGGTTGCCACTTAGAGAAACTCAATTTGTACTAGTTCCTCTGGATAATTGTTGCCTTTGTGTGAGGTTTTACTAAGTGCGTGTGTGCACACTTGGGTTCGGGTGCTTGTGTTGTGCGTACGTGTGTGTGTGTACGTGCTCGTGCGTGTGTCCGTCTATCATCGTGATGCAGGATTAGACCAGGGAAAGATGTATTACGCAGGAGAAACTCTTTGAATTTGCGGAATTATTTCTTGCATCTCCATTTCAGGTCAGACACTCTCGCATGTGAGAGTTGTAAAGCTTTATATAGCCAAGTATTTAAAGGAAACTACGGAATGAAAATGAAGCAGAGTAGATGGATGAGATGAAGGGGAACAGGTGAGTGATTTCTTGTGTGGATTCTTCCTTTCTCTTTTGATTCTTTTGATTGGATTACCTTCATTTCTTTCTGTTTGTTTTGTCATCTCGCTGTGTAATTTTTCAAGTGTGGTGAGTTTGAATGGCATGGATAATTGAAAGGAAAAATTTGCCTTATTTAATTTGATTTCTTGCATTTCCCCTTCTCGTTTGATTCTTTTAATTGAATTATTTCATTGTTTTGTTTTGTTTTTGTTTTGTTTTGGTTTTGTCTTTTTTGTTTTCATCTGTGTAAATCTTTAAATATGTGTTGTGTTTGAATGGCACTGATAATTTTAGGAGAAAAAGTTGTTCTTTTTTTCCTTTTGATTTCTTGCCTGGAATCTCTCTCTTGATTCTTTTTACTGGATTATTTCTTTGAGTTTTGTGTTTTCATCTCTCTCTCTCTCTCTCTCTGTAAATTTTTACAAATCATTTTTTTTGTTTGAACAGCATGGAATATTCTAGGGGATATTGAGTGGTTTTTTTTTTTTCATGTCATGAAATGTTTTGTTTGATTAAAGATTCTTTATTCATTTATACATTACTGAATATGCATGTTCTTTGGCATGCTTTTGCTTTCTATTTTTCTTATGTTCTACTTTTTGTTTTCCTATTGCTCTTTTCCTTAGTGATATTTTTATTTTTATCTCTCTACTTATCATTATTTTTCTTCTTCTTTTGAATATTCTCTTATCTCTCTCTTTCTCTCCATCTCTCTCCCTCCCTATTTCCCTCAATACTTATTACTGTTCCTCTCATTTCCCTTTCTTTTTCCCCTTCTTTTTTCCCCATTTGTCTGTGCCTGAATATTGTGCACAGATGTGTATATGTACAAAGAAATCTTCTGACATTTCCTTTGTTCTTGTGTTTTTTATTTTTGTATTAGAATCCCCAAAAGAGCTCCCTATCTGGAGTTGATTTGAACCTGACTTTCATTCCCCCTCTTAAAAGCTTAAAATTACTATAAATATATGAATAATTCGCAAATATTCATACCTTTTGTGGTGTGTGTCCCACTGCCTTAATTCATAGTACTCATATCTGTAAACTTGATCTAGAAACACCTTACTGTACTTTTAAAAAAATTCCAGGAAATCAAATAAAGTGTCTATATCTATTGCTTTTAAGTTTGGTGTTTTTTTTGTTGGTTTTGGGGGTTTTTTTTGGGGGGGGGGTTCCCAATTGTAGTGTGCCCTTTGGAAAGACAAAGACTAGAGATTCAAGGAAGGAAGAAAAATAGGAAAGAGAAGTGATTAAAATAGATATTCTGGATGTGTTTGTCTGAAAGGCATTTTCTCATCATTTGAAATGTAAAGTGGTAAAGTTATTTTTTAATTTGCCTTAGAATGCGAAACAGACATCCATGCAAGTTCTAAATAACCAACATTTTGGGAGGGAAGATTGTGTTGTTGAGTTTGAATAAGAATAATGAGAGTTCTATTTGTACAATGATAAAATTCCATGTAATTCTAAAATCATAGATGTCATCATATACAACAAGGCCAGTAATGTCATAGAATTTTGTACAATCGTTGCCACCCATATAATTATGCTTCCCTGAACTTTTTTAGTGAATCTTTGACAAATAGTTGCCATCTAAGTAGAACCTTTACAATTCAATGAACAATAGTGTTCAAAGACAAGCAAAATATATTGCAAATTTAATCCTTGTTATCATTCTTAGTGATACAGGGATTACCTCAGAAAAGAATGGGTGAGAAAATCAAGATCTTCAATATTTTGTCTAAGAAGAAAAAAACACTAAATTTTTATGTGAAGACACCATTTTGTAAGATAAAAAGGAGGGGAAGTATTATTCTCTCTCTCTCTCTCTCTCTTTCTCTCACGATAGATGATCGTTTTAAATTTGAGTATCATTTGCCCTCTGTTAGTGTTAGCACTCTATTGAATATTAGCTATGAACTTCCTGACTAGTATTCAAGTGTATATTGGTTTGTAGAAAATTGCAGACTCAAGAAACTTATTTTCTACAAACTAATTTGTGTATTGTAAAAAACATCCATAAGGAATTTTGCCTCAGATTTTATTTGCCAGGTAGGATATGTGTGTGTATGTATATATATATATATATATCGCAAACAATAAATGAAGACACTCCGTAAACAAGTAAAATTTTAACTTGTTTACGGAGCGTCTTCATTACTATTGTATATGACCTGATCTTGAAGTTGTTTGTGGTTTAGGAAGTATCTTATGCAAGCTTGTGTACTCTTTGTTACCATGACAACAGACTACAATGAATGTTGCCATATCTTCACCTAGCACACCTTGACTCCACCGTTTAAAGGGCAATTCAACCTTGGTAATAAGATGATTTGTGTGAAAGCAGAAAAATAAGAAAAACAGGATTGTGAAAGTTTGAAAGAAATCGGACAAAGACTAAGAAAGTTATGGATGTTTGAAAAATGAGATCACTACATCTATGCGAATCTCAAATTGGCCATTTGGTGAGTCAATTGTGACATTTTTGTGGACAACTCTCCCATTTGTCGTACACAAAAATATTAATTTGCGGTTTTCTTCGAGGCGCTTTTACCCTTGGGGCTGTTACTCAAAATATATTGGAGATAGCATATTGTTATAGGTCTTCACGAACAAAAAGATCCTACTGAGTAATGCATTTTGAGAAAAAGTGACATTTTAGTCATTTTTTGTGTTAGTGCGAATGGGGGAGTTGTCCACAGCTACATCACAGTGACATTACCTATTCGGCCAATTTGAAATTCCCATAAGCATAGTGATTACAACTTTCAAATATTCATAACTTTCTTATTGCTTGTCCGATTTCGTTCAAACTTTCACCAATCTGCTTCTCTGATTTTTCCTCTTTCTTTCAAAGGAACTTGCTATTAAGGTTGGATTTCCCTTTAATACCCTCCTTGAAATGTGTGAACCTTACAATGACCTATTACGTAATCCCAGCATGGCTTATGTAGGCAGTACAATACGGTATTAAAATTGCCCTTAGTTATAATAGGTGAAATATTCATTGGTTACTGTATCCTCTAATACGACAACAATACTTTACAATGTATTTGGGTATTTCCAGAAATAAGGGTCCCAGTTTGTGACATTCTTGGTGTCCAGCTTACATTTGAAACACACTAGGGGTTTTTTTTTTGGGGGGGGGGGGCTCTGGGTAGAGACAATAGTGGAGAAAGAATGAATACTGTTCTAACGGTGAAGATGCAGTGTTATGCTCAAAATCACTGCAGTTTTACTCCACACTCAGAGCCACAAAAACCTGTGTATTTCATAATGTAAGCGGGACACCAAGAATGTCACAAATTGAGACTCTTATTTCTGGAAATACCATTTACATTTATGTATAGACAATAAATCATAAGTACAATTAACATAGCTTGACTAAAACATGTACTAAAAGTGATGATACAGAAGGGCTACAGCCTAAGCATAGCTTGATTTGCTTGCAGCCCCAAAACTTTTAGTTCATAACAATGTAGTAAAAGGGGGTTGGCTTGGAGTTGATTTCTCGAAAGTGTTTGCAATTGTGCTACATTTGGGGGAAATCTCCGAGGCAAAATAGCATGATGTGCTACACATTTCTCTATGTTTAATATTATGAAAAAATTATATTTCTGTTCATTGGAGCTCTTTTTGGATTTGCTATGTAAATATCATATTTCATTTCATAGCCCTTTTAGAGCTTTCAAGAGCTTAAAGGAGAATGAAACCCTGGGGGAAAATCAATTTTAATGAAAAGAGAGGATAGAAAGAAGCAATTTTTCAAAAGTTCCATCAAAATTGGTTACGAAATGAGAAAGTTATGAAAGTTTGAAAAGTCTCCATTTACTCTCTGTGGCAATCCTCAAATTGGTAATGTTGCCTCAAAGTGACAGGTTTAGTAGTACAACTCTCCATATGTTTTATACACAAAATTTCATATTTTCCCCATTATCTCTCTCTCAAGGTGCAGCTTGTCTCCTTAGCTCAAGATATATCATGGGGAAATATATTTGACACAACATATCTTGAGTTCACAAAAAGACAAGCAGCATCTTTAGAGATAATGGAGAAAATATGAAATTTTTTATACAAAACATGAGTTGTACTACTAAACCTGCCATTTTGAAGCAACATTGCCAAATTGAGGATCGCCATAGAAAGTAAATTGAGACTTTTCAAACCTTCATAACTTTTTCATTTCGTAACCAATTTTGATGGAACTTTTTTTAAATTGCTTCTCTCCATCCTCTCTTTTCACTAAAATTGATATTTCCCCACAGTTTCATTCTACTTTAAGTATTTATTGTTTTCATGTGTGGTGCTGATGTTCTTGTAGAGTGTTCCACCAAACTCTCTCCTATAGGGCCTCTTGCATATTAAATGAGATACAATCAAAAACTCCAATATCAGATGAACTTGTCTTTCAACAAATCAGAATGATATACTTAAAGGGAAGCTTGAGTTCTGGGAAAGGTAAAAAATAATTTGTGAGCTTTCTCATTCTTTTTATGTTAGTTTGGAAGATTATCATACTAGATATATCCCCTGAAAAGGATTGCTCTTCAAATGCTCTCACATTGAAAATATGACAAGAAACAGCTGAAATGTTCAGGCCGAACATTTGTGTGTAGTCCCATATACACATTTTTGTGTCTAGTGCATGTGACTCTCAGCAGGATTGAGTCAATTTCTTATCATTCTGGTGACTTCAAAACTAGCATACAACAATTCTTATTTGATATATAATCAACCTTTCCCAATTGCTTTGAGACAGTTTCTTTCTCAGTTCAATCTCATGACCAGAACTTAACTTTATCTTTAAGGACTTTCATTTGGTGTTTGGAATTGGGTTTGAATGCTACTTAATCATACCCTAAAACCATAGGCTTTGTATGATTTCAAGGCTGTCAAAACACTCTCTGATGTAAAATTTATATTATTGGAAAGATTTTTTTTTTTTTGCCCAATTCAACAGTGGACCTAGGAACTAAAAATAGTACAACCACAAAAAATGTTTAAAAAATTCAAATACCAAAACACACAAAAATTGTAGATTTTGCACTTATGGTTTCTACCACAAATATTTAATTTATTTATATATTTATTGTTATTTTTTATTACCATAGGAATTGTTTATTGTCACGCTACTTTGGATATGAGTTATGTTATTTTCACTTTGCTTCTAGTTTACAAATCAAATACCATACAGCCTCCTAGGACAAGGTGAAGTCGTGGGCGAGGGCGGGGCAAGTTCATGTAACACGCCCACCCCCCTGTCACCAAGGAAACAGCTAATCGTTGTATGTGGGATGGGTTGAATTTCTCCCTTGTGTGTCAAGTAGTTGGGCAGACAGAAGTGAAAGGTAGTTTTTCACGTGATCACATATTGATATTCATCATTTTGCTGATGGTTTTTCAGTTGTAGTCTGCCACTGTTGGTTTCAAAGCTAGCTTATTAGCTGCATACGGAGCACTCTAATGGAATACTTGGCTTATAGTTTGAGGAAATTTGCCTGTTTTTTCTTCATCTGCTTTTTTACAAGCAATCCAAAATTTGTTGTGTAAGTACAAGAGTAAAAAATATTTGTGTGTCCATTTCATTAAGCTTTTGATAGTTTTCTACCTAAAAAAGTAAGATATGCTCATCGTTCTTAGATATTTAATTTCATATTTTGGAAGCTCCTGATATGCTTTCCGGACCAGATTTGCCAGCAGCTCCTTTGTTTGTTTGTTTGTTTGATTGTTTTTTTTTTTTTCACTGGTTCTAAGAGCAGGAATCATTGATCATTGTAATATGCTTTTCATTGTTATAGGACAAGATTGGTAAGACTTTCAAGAAGTCCACTCTATAGCACTTTGAATAGCCTTAGTGTGTCCTGTATTGAAATATGAGATCCTTTCAATCACCTCCTCTATAATAAGAACGTGATTTCCACAGGTAATACAGTAAGATATTGAAATGGCAATGAGAGTGGATTCATGACAGTTTTTGCTATTATTTTACAGGTGAATAGCTTTCCTGGACTCGCTCTTTTACAACCTGCACTTACTTGTTTTGTTTTGGGTTTTTTTATGTTGGTAATTTACGTGGTTTTCATTTGTCTACTTGATTAGTACTGGATTGCTAATGTATTTCTACAATCAGCTGACGAGGAGAGCCTTTTATGGGAACTTGTTTTCTTTGGGTGATTCCCAGACATTAGCTGAAAGTTTATTTGTTCTTATCCTCTATTGTTGGTATTCCCTGTTTTTGTTGTTATGCTCTTTGTTTTTTGTGGAAATAAAATAAGAATAGAATGCTATTGTTCGGTTCTCAACTTCAACATTGACAGTCATATGGTGGCGTCACACCTTGGCGTTTTAGCCAGCGTATGCCCGACGTATGAGGAATTTGGCGAATACGCTGGCGTACGTCGAATACGTTACTGGTAAGTTTTGCATACGTTAAGAGCACGCTAAAACACGCTGGTATACGTCGTCATACGGCGAGGTCGTCGAAAAATTTTGTGCAAGCACAAAATTTTTCGACGTATGCCAGCGTATGGCTCATAAGTCCCGCATACGCGGGCCATAAGTTGTAGGTAAGTTACGCGATCGTTGACACACGTTCACACACGTTACTCGTAAGTTACTCATAAGTCGAAATACGTCGAGATATAGTCTAGCGTACCCCAAAACTTACTTCTAACCTATGAGTAACGTGCTTTGAACGTATGTGTAACTTAACTCCAACGTATATTGACGTATGAAGACGTATTTGACGTGCTCCGGACGATCACAAAACTTACTGAACGTGTTTCTAACTTACAGCTACCGTATAATGGCGTATTGACAACGTTTAGAGGAATTGGTATATAAAAATGGGGTTCACAGGAGGAACCCATCAGAACTCATGAAGACACGTCCACGCCCCCGCCCACGGCCAGGGGACTTCTTGGCAGCGTTCTTCGAAGTGTTCTTCGGCATGGCGGTGGTGTTGATACCGTGATGGATAGTGGGGTTATGATTTGAATAGTCGAGCAGCAGCCTTTTTATAGGCTACGACACGTGATCGTCAGCGATACGCTGCCGCGCGCTTTGCGTAAGTTAGGCTATCGTTGGGCATAAGTTGTGTACGCCGGCAATACGCTAAGCATTCGTTGGAATACGTTACTTATAAGTTAACGAAACGTTCTATATAAGTTACTAATACGTTATGTATACGTCCAACTCGTTATGAATACGCTAAGTATACGCCCAGAGTTGAAAAAAAAAATATCAAAGTTCAGACTTGAACCATTGGCTTGTATCATAAGTGGATTAACTACTACGCCTTTGTGCTTCCCTAATCAATTTCCAGGTTTGTTTGTAATTGTAATATAATCATGATTTTAAAAATGCCCCAACACTGTAAAAAAAAATGTTTTGTCGAAAATTGCATGACAAGAGCTTAATTACGTGTATGTGTCTGATTAACTTCAGGACAGTTACATGCCTAACTAGGTGAATTTGGGGGGTCAGTTTGTAGTAGAAAAAGGTGATTGTAATTGGGTAGAATATTATCCAAGTTGGTCATAAAATTTCCCAGTTTAGGTTGGACATGATAATTGCACTCATGTTGGGCAATTTATACCCAATATAAAATAGTGCAGGCAATCTCAATATTCTATTGTATTTCTATTTAATGTATCATTTCAGCTTATTTCTATGGGGGATGCCACCGGTTATGAAGATTTTTTTCTTTGGAAACGTTTTGAAACATTTCCGACCCTGATTTCGATTGCATCATGGTGGTTGACTCATCCCTTTTCTCATTCAGACTCCACATGGCATGCAGGGCTATTGTATTTTCATTATTTAAAAACGATTGTGATTTCCATCCCATAAAGAAATATTTGAATTTTTCTATTTATATGCCATGGGTGGGGGTGCTCTGAAATTGGGTTCATAGTACTGAATGAGGCAGAACAATGAATTCTGTCAATTTTTTATTTAAAAATAGCAAACTCATGGTGCTTTTAATATAAACTGTGTTGACTTATCATTCTGTTTGCTATCAAGTGTGGCTTGTACATCGCGGTACAATCCCTACTGTATTTATGGAAAAATGATAATACATTTGTCATGAAAACAAAACCTAGAAAATGTTGCCTTTATTGCTTTTATAACAAAAATGATTGTTATCAAAAGGTTTACTCATTTGTACCTGTAAATTAGAACACTAAAGCTAGCGCTTTGTTTAAGAACAGGACCTTCACCCTGACTCAGTTCGGACTGAACTATTTGTACCAGCTATCCCTTGGTACATACTCAGAGAGCGATGACACATTTATGCACCCACCCCTTTCCAGTCATTCATTGTTGTGCTTTGTTGTCATCATGCATGAACGCATTCACATGTTTGGCCTATGGAGTAGTCTCATTCGCTAGACCCTCTGCAATTTTCATGGCTGTGTCTATACATTGAATTGTTACTAGTACCCACGAATGAAGAAAAAACAGTGGTGCAGTTAATGCATGTAACAATTTGTGAATTGTGTAGCTTTGGCTTATGATCAAAACTAAGTTAAAAGTTATTCTTTGGGTTTAATTTCCTCTCCAAAAATACATTATACATGTTCTTCTGTTGGTAGTTGATTTAGCTTGGGTTTTTTTTTTTCTTTTTCTTTGGGGGGGGGGGGGAACACTATATGAAAAAGAGCCCATTTATAGGAATGAATAAAGATATACATGTATTTCAATATTTATTGGTTGTAAGTGAGCTTTATTATATTTTGTAATGATCTGTTTTTAAAAGCATGTACCATGGCTAAGCCAGAATTGCAGAACGTTTTTATAAAGTAGAGTAATAGTGTTTGCAGGTGTCCTTGTTAGTGTTGTTATAACAGAACAATGGATATATCAACACCCTGATTTAGCATGCATTTATTCACATGGTGGAAAATTTTGTTTGCCCTGGGCTATTTCTACTATATCAAGCCATGATACATGTATGATCTGGACTTTGTGCTTGTGCTTCTATAAATGTACTTTGGACAAATGTATTGTCCTAGATAATTGCAATCTGCAAACGGAAAAGTAGTTCCAGACACCCCCCCCCCCCCCCCCCCGGAGATTAATGGACACACTTGTCAAAGAAATGTGTCAAGTGCAAACCTTACAATCCCCCTTGTCAGAGAATAAAATGTGATTAGAATGAGATGTAAGGTTTCAAATCTTACTTCTTTTTTTTTTCTTTTAGTTTTTATTGATAAAAATCAAGACAAATGATAAAAATCACAAATATATACATGATTAGATGTTTCAAATCTTACTTATCAGAGGCACTAGTAAATCCTAGTATATGCAGAAAGTTAGAAATTGATGATTTCCGCTCCCTTTTGCCAATTTTTAAACTTAAAAAAAAAAATCTGATAACTTAATGCTCGACTGATTTTCACAATCTAGGTTTATTTTATTTGATGTGATTCCTCCTTTCGAAAAAAATTCCATAGATATCTTATTCTTCTTCCACTTTTTTGAATTTCTGTAATGTGTTTCTCACTGCTGTTTACTGAATGTCCTTTTCTTCCTATGTCAAAAGATGGGAGAACAGACATTTCTCCATGTGTTTGAAACTTCTGCTTTGAAATGGGTCTGAAAATGTAGACTAGTATGCAGTGATTATGCATTATTTCACCCACCCTCATTTTATGAATGACTGAATGACTGAATGATGTCAAGAGCTGCAATCCTTTTGGTTTTTATGATATATGACATTGCTGCCTTTTTGTGTAAATGAAGCATAGGTAATTAAGTTATATATATATATATATATATATACACACACACCCTTTTTTTTAATTTAAGGCCTAAATAATTTAGCTGTATTCCAAAGATTTATTTTTTGCTTATTCTTCTTCATATAACAACTCCTCAAACAATGCCTCTGATGTGTTTATGTTTCAAGAGGTCTGCATGTTAGACTACATGTATTACCGTGTTATTGGGTGCATTTACACAACCCAATAAATGTTGCACTATGATTCATCCGTTATTACTCTGTTTTCCAAATGCACACAAAAATAGTGTGAGTCAGACTAGTATGGGTGGTGCAAATGCTGCGAACCTGTACACAATTTAGATATTTCTGCAAATCATGGCTGTATTAACTTTGGGTGGGGTATCTATTTATGGAAGTAGGCTTACTACAAAATTCCAAAACAGCCCCCATAATCTTGATTTATTTATTTTTTTCTAATGAGGATGGGTGTAACTCTGCCAGCAAATTTTTAGCACTTGTTTAGCACTGGCTCATTCCCTTCTCAAACCCCATCGGAGCAGGATGGATTTTACTTGGATATAGAGAGAAATCATTTGGAAAGGAGATCAGCAGGGAAGAAAATCCTGTACTATTACAACTGGGAATTACAAACTGCTGAACAAACTGCTGAAGCAAAATTGTAATTATTAGGTAAATTAATTTTGTTATTGAAATCTTGTCTCTCTCTTTCTCTCTTTCTTCTTCTTCTTCATCTTCTTCTTCTTCTTCTTCTTCTTCTTCTTCTTCTTCTTCTTCTTCTTCTTCTTCTTCTTCTTCTTCTTCTTCTTCTTCTTCTTCTTCTTCTTCTTCTTCTTCTTCTTCTTCTTCTTCTTCTTCTTCTTCTTCTTCTTCTTCTTCTTCTTCTTCTTCTTCTTCTTCTTCTTCTTCTTCTTCTTCTTCTTCTTCTTCTTCTTCTTCTTCTTCTTCTTCTTCCTCTCCTTCTCCTTCTTCTTCTTCTTCTTCTCCTTCAGGCTATGCAAAGTATCACAAAGAAAACTTGTGCAAGTCTTTAAATTATTCACAATTTTTGTTTTTTACTCTGCGGGTAATCAGTGACTGATATCAAATGAGCGTTACAGACCGAAGAAGAGAATAGGTGATGGGCGTCAATCACGTACCCTCCCTGGTCACATGATCGTGGTGGGAAGGGCGCCATCGTGACGTGTAGTCTCACCCTGACATTCAGTGATTAGGGTCTCAACTTGGTCGGTCACATGATGCCAACAAGATTCATTCACGGCGATCAACAGTTTTGATCCACTTTTCTCTCTCATTCCTTTCCTCATGTATTCCTCTCTATATGTTTGTCCATTGACTTATCTGGGCTATATCTTCAAAGGATGTTTTTACTCACTTTAAATTTTAAGTTTTTATGTACTTTTTGCAATTTTCTCCCGACCTCTCCCTTTTTTCTCTGGCTATCCCTCCTCTACTATTCAGTATTCTCTTTACATCTCTCTCTCTCTCTTTCTCTCTCTTTCTCTCATTCACTCTGAGTCATTGTCATAATTTCCTAGTCTCTTTTCTACATTTTTCCATGTCATTTATCCTTTCCCACCTCATGTTTTTATTCCTGTCTCTCTCCCTTTTCCTTCTTGATCAGTCTGTGTGTCGGTCTCTCTCTCTCTCTCCTTCTGTCTCTCTGTCTCTCCTTTTCTCTTTCAGTGTGAATTTTTCTGTGCCTGTCTTTTTCTCTTTCTGTCCACATTTCTCTATGTATCTTCTTTCTTTCCTTATATATCTTTCTCTTTCACATGTATATCTCCCAATCCCTCCCCCCCCCCCCTCTCTCTCTCTCTCTCTCTCTCTCTATTTATCTGTCTTTCCCTCTTTATTCTCTGTCTCTCTCACACATTCACCCACTCAGCAATGACCTCTCTTTCCTTGTGATGATCAGACATGAATTTGTCAGAATTGTTTACTGTGGTCAAATTGAAAGTAGATAAGTTTACACCGGTTACTAAGGAAGTCGTCAAATAGATCTTCATCCATCTGTAGGACTGGAGT
This sequence comes from Heliocidaris tuberculata, assembly GCA_025618425.1. Lineage (NCBI taxonomy): Eukaryota > Metazoa > Echinodermata > Echinoidea > Camarodonta > Echinometridae > Heliocidaris > Heliocidaris tuberculata. Next base: position 8,592,979 of record CM046850.1, read on the forward strand.
ATGTTTGTGCCGAGAGGTGACAAGCGTCCCGTTATGGGGTTCATCGATGTGATTGTATGTTTGAAGATGCGTTGTCATGGTGATTGTTCTTTTTTTTCAGGACTATGGTCATAGGGCCCTGCCCTTTATACTAAATTCTAGATATGTCTGAATTTACTTGACATTTATTTTTCAGATGTCATTCTTGAGTTGAATGAATTAAATGGTCCTTGTACCTTGATACTTATTTCAACAGTATTCTTCTCTCTTTTAAAAAAATTTTAATTATTGTACCTTATTGTCTGTCCATCTTTCCCTTTGCCCCTCTCTCTCTCTCTCTCTCTCTTTACATTCTATCTCTCTCCTTGCCTTTATCTCTCTACCTCTCTGCCTCCCTCCCTCCTTCCCTCCCCCCCCCTCTCTCTCTCTCCCTCCCTCCCTCCCTCTCTCCCTCCCTCCCTCCCTCCCTCCCTCCCTCTCTCCCTCTCTCCCTCTCTGCCTGCCTCCCTGCCTCCCTCTCTCCCTCTCTCCCTCCCTCTCTCCCTCCCTCCCTCTCTTCCTCCCCTCTCTCCCTCCCCTCTCTCTGTCTCTCTCTCTTCCTCGGTCTCTTTTCTTTTCTCCTCTCTCCCCTCCATTCTTTTATATCCTTGTTCCCTTTGCGTTTATCTACCTTGCTCACAATCTACATTGAATTTTTTTTGGGGGGGGGGAAGGGTTAGGGGGTTTAAAATTCCCCAATCCACCCACCCCCATCCTAAAATTAGTGCCCCTGATTAAAAGAATTTCAATCATTCCAATGAAAATAATTACCTTTGTTGCTCATTTAGAAATAATTTTGGGCTTGGTATCATTTTCCCTTTCCCTTCATTGTTTTTCTTTTCTTTTGCAGTACACTAATAACTACCTTATAGAACTTGTTGGAATTTCCCTTGATTTAAACCGATGGACAAGTTGTTTTGAAATGACTGGTCAGGCATCCCTGGGTTATCCCCTTGCCGATGTCTTCTTGAGATAAAGGATGTCGGCCATGATGCAATCAAACATTTCAAGCCATTATAGTGACCCTATTGTCATTATGCAAATGAATCACCATTAGGTGGTGGGTCTATTGCACCATCAATGACTAAGAATTTTATGCATTCATGTCCATGCTTGTATATATATTCAAATTCATACTGCATTAGTAATCATGTTACATTGTGGTATTCATGGATCTTGATGTGTTCCTAAATTGGAATACTTATTTTGTACTAGGTGAGTGAAAATGCTCTCTACATGTAGTTTTGCACTCAAAAACTTGTGCCAAATTTAGCTGGGATTTTTCCACTTTATCCCAGTTTTCACTTGGATTTGAACTTTGGTGTTAGTTTGGATGAATGTTAGGTCTGAAAAAGAAACTAATAGTCAGAAGTGTGAAATGTTAATATATATATGCAGAGGTTTTTCAAAAGTGGGTGGGAACAATTTATTTGTTTGTTTTTGTTGTTTGTTTTGTTTTTTGCTTGCTTGCTTGCCTGCTTGTTGACCAATTTTTACTTCATGGAATACATGTAAAAATAACTTGATTTAATGCTTACTAATGATATTTATTGTGCAAGTCCAAAGTCCAGCTTTTACTTTTACTTTTTTACTTTGACAGTTTCAGAGCATTGAATTATCTTTATTTTCTATCATTATCTATATCTCTCCTCCCTGTCTCTCTATCTCTCCCTCCCTCTCTGTCTCCCATTTCAATGATCAAAATTTGATAGGCTGAAACTTCTTTTCTTTTTGCAAAAATCTAAATTTACTTCTTTTTTTTTTCGTGTTTGAGAAAATTTATACAAACATGTCTCAAATTATCAGGTGAGAGCCAGAAGAGCATTATGTGCTGTTAGTTAACCTGTTGGCTACTGAACTGTCTAATTCCCATAGGCTTAGTACATGGCCCACCCGCTTCCAACAGCCAATGGGTTAAATCCCTTTAAGCTCTCAGCAGACAAAATAAGCAAAACAAGCAGAAAATGTTTTTTTCTAATCATTTCTAAACACAAATATTTGTAAATTAATCAAATCCGGTCATCTTACCAGTTCTATATAGTTCTCATGGTCAGATCCAGGGGGGTGTCATGGGTGTCTGGACACCCATGACCCTCTCCCCTCTCCCCTCCCCCCCCCCCCCCCCCCCCCCCCTCCATCCACCTTTGCCACATCTTGGAGCTGCCCCTGGTTGTTGGTACTTTTTAACAATCCATTTTCCCCGAGTAAGATTTTGTGGAGAATTAAAGAGAAGGTCGAGTTCTGGGAAAGGTGAAAAATAATTTGTGAGCTTTCTCGTTCCTCTCAAGTCAGTTTGGAAGATCATAATACATGTAGTAGAAATGTTCCCGGAAAAGGATTGCTCTTTAAATGCCTTCATATTCGAAATATGATGAGAATAGCTGAATTGTTCGGGCCTAACATTCATGCAGCATGTGTATGCAGTCCCATATACCCATTTCTGTGTGCAGTCCATGTGCTTTTCAGTGAGATTGGGACAATTTCTAATCATTTTGATGATTCCAAAACCTCTCAGTATACACCAATTCTTATGTAGACATGATCAACCTTTCCCAATTGCTTTGAGACAGTTTCTTTCCCAATGGAATCGCATGACCAGAACTCGACTTTATCTTTAACTTGACTTTAACTCCTTCCATGTCATGGCAGCAAAGTGAGCTCAACAATATAGGTGAGATGTTCTACTTGTATAATTTTGGCCCCATAGTTGCTACTTCTTTGTACCTGGAACAAAAACAGGTATATACAAAAGTTGTAAAGGTTGTTCCCTTAGAATCACTGGCATAGCCAGACTTCGTGAATAGGGTGGGTACAGACTGCATGGGGGTGACATACAATATCATAGTCACATAGTTACACATTCATGTACTGCTGTCGGTGACCTTTTTTTTTTAATGGATAAACCGGGGAGGCCATGGAACTATTTGTAAACCTAGCTACCAGCACTGAAAGGGCTAATAATGAATGTTTTTTAATAGAAAACGATGACTTAATATTCTAGGTCACCATTCCGAGGCATCATATTGATTATTCCCTTAGTCATGCTTTCCCTTTAGTTTGGGATTTCCAAAGTTTATTGGAGGAAAAAGCAGGGAATAATTTTGTTGAGCTCATCAATACCGTTACATCACCATAAGCTGGAGGAGCGGTAGTTACTGTGTTTTGGTTCCACGAATGTTTCCTGTCACACGAGGAAGTAGAAAGAGAAAGGAAACGATGGCGGTTAACGCGTTCGTGATGAGCAGGGAAGTCATGTGGAAGTAGAGGAAGAGCGATGACGATGGGAGTGGATTGAATAATTAAGTAAATGGTTTCTTCTATACGAGTGACATTTAGATCCTGGGCAGATCTAGGATTCTGTCAAAAAAAGGGAGGAAACAATTTCAAAAGGTTTCTGACAAGTGAAAACAAAAATTAAGGTTATCGTATTCTTGGGCAATGTCAAGCAAAAAAAGGTTTCTTGTGGGACTTTAAATAATTTCCAAATATTATCAGTTGTTTAAAATATTCATTGTTTGGACTAATAGAGGAATGGGTATTTGAAAATTATTAGAGTGGCTCTAAGAATACAAACTTTTTATGTAGTATGGGTTCAAGCAAAACAGAACGAATAAAAACTATATCCTGTCATTAACACAATGGGAATATTCCAAACTATAAGCATGCATGCCCTAAACTGAAAAGAATAGTCATAATAAGGTCAATTCTGTGAATTGAGAGAAGAAGGTGTGTCATACATTTTGCTTTACCACAATTTCCTTCCATTTTATGTCTTATGATATCCTGTATCACATCTGGTAATGAGTTGTCAAAATGCTGGGCAGAGTATTTTTGTTTGTGTATTTTGTTTTCCTTTAACTTGTTTTTCTTTTCTGGTTAAGTGCTAGGATGGGGATAATAATAACAAATAGTAAATGATAACAATTACAAATACTAATAACTCACAGAAGGGACTTTACCTATTTGCAGAATGGGCCAGTCTCCCAGGAAAATCGTGGAACAAGCTTTTGTTATAAAGACCGGCTTCTTTCACTTTGAATACAGATTTGTTTTTGAGCTACCAAGCGAAACACACCTACCTTTACTGAAGCTGTGTTAGTTTTTGAAGATACGTGTACTTTACCTCAAGTTGTATTTTATTTACAAAAAGTGAATGTCTCTTGGGATTATATTTGATTGAATAGGTACAGGAACTACTAATTTTTCTGTAAGTGTCATATACAGTGGCTTGGTTTCCTTTCATGGCATGTTGTATTGTTAATTAAATATTCATTTTTCTTTTTTATCTCATTCTTTTATCTCTCCTCTATTTTTTTTCATTTTTTTTTTTTTTTTTTGCCTTTTTTCTTTTTTTTCTTTTTTCTTTTTGCCTTTTTTTTTTTCTCTTTTTTTTTCTTTTCCTTTGTGTCAGAATATACTTTGTTTTCATGTTTTTAGTTTTGATTTTGTTCTTTTTTATTCATAAATCTGATACAGACCATTGTTCAACTGTCATGAAGTTGTTATTGAATATTAATGGCTTTATGTTTAAAAGTTCATCAACTTGAAATATTTGGTTTGTTCCACAGCAAAATGATAAGGGATTGATTTAACTGATATTTGTCTAGTGTTTTATTTTAACTTAAATTTTCTTTCTCTTCTCTTTTTTCTTGGCCAGGTCTAATTGTTCAACATACTTATCAACATGCATCCAAAATTGAAGAACTTCATGAGAACAGAACCGATGGAGTGTGAGGTTGCAACAAGCCAAGCACCACCCTCCGATGCTGCAGGAAGTGCAATAGAGCATGCATCAGAACCTCAAGAGATGGCAGCAACTGTGGCAGCAACACCAAGCGACCTTGGACAAGGAGCAACCCAAGCGAGACTTCCTGAAGAGTCGCCATGCCCTCTCAAGGAAGTAGAAGTCACGAAGGAGACTCAGGCAGTGGCGGTGCCAAAGCTGAGACGAACACGGAGTCGGAACTCCAAGAAGAGCTCTGAGGATAGCCACCCTGGCGATGAGGACTGTGATACTGATGATGAGCTGCAGTGGTGCAGCAAGGGCATCGCTGTTTTCTTATCACCGGACGATGAGGATGAGACAAATGGGAGGACTGCGGATGGGGAGAGCATGGAGGTTGAACTGTCGAGGAAGTCAGAGACGAGGTGTCCAATTGAACAAGAGCAGAGTAAATCCATGATGGCTTGTTTTAAACCTAAACCAAAGAACTGCTCTGCTCCCAGCCAACTCTATCCTTTCAGTGCAGCAACCACTCAGAGTAGCCCGACATCATTTGCATCAGGTGTGCCTTCTACGATATCCTTGTCAACAGTTAAGCCATCTCTGCCTGTTACACTAGCATCAAAATCAGTCCCTCCCCCATCAATTCCTCACACCTTTACACCAACCAATGACATAGATATGGACACAGGAGAATCAACAGCTGTGGCGTTAGACAATGAGGAAGATCAGTTAAAGAAGTGCGGACAGTTTGTCAAGTTGGAGGAGCCAGAAAGCATAAGGGACTGCCATGTGAGTTCACAGAGTATCCCCCCAAATGGTTGCCTGGTTGGGAATGCACCTATATACGCGCATAACCCTTTTACACTCATGGGTAATTTGCCACTCATTGTCAAAACGGAGCCTGGCCTTTCCCCAACCGCCATGACACATTCCCGGAACAGTCCCCTCACGGGACAGTCATTTATCTCTCAGGTGACCGGTCGAAGCAATGGATTGTTTAATCTCACCAGTCCCATCGCAAGTTTACCACCTATGGAAGCCCTTCATTGTATGCAGCTGGAGGATTTGATGAGGATGAATTTCATGCCTTTGAACGCCATCAAGCAAGACCAAAATCAGCGGGTGATATCGCTTCATGGACACAGAGCCCACTCTTTCTTCCAGAAGCCAGAGTCCAAGACGCCCTCCGTAGGTAATGCAGCTAAAATGTTCACGTGCCAGCAGTGCGGCGCCACGTTCAAGCACCGCCATCACGTCGTCCGTCACATGCGTGCGCACACGGGAGAGAAGCCTTTCCGGTGCGAGGAGTGTGGGGCCATGTTTGCTCGGAAGTGCATCCTGACCAACCATATCCGCACGCACACGGGCGAGAAGCCGTACGTTTGCACAGAATGTGGCGACGCCTTCAGCCGCAAGCACCACCTCGTCATTCACCGCCGTACACACACCGGGGAGAAACCGTATGTGTGTTCCGTCTGCTCAACAGCCTTTGCTAGATCGCACCACCTCAACCGACACCTTAAGACTCACATCCTCATGCAGCAGGGCCACTTAAACGGAATCCCGCTGCATCCCGATGCTGCCCTGGACCTCTCGCTTCAAGAAAAATTGCAAGATCGTGTTGGTGCTGTGGATTTAAGCGTCCAGAAAGCCTTCATCTCAAACGGCCTACCCACAACTCAGGTTATCGAAACAGTCACTGACTGCCCCCCTCATGTTGGCCAAGAAGAAGCAGTCAAATCCTAAAGGGATACTTTGTATGAGAGCCAGAAGGATGTTAACTATGTACTCTAAGGCAGTGTTAAGGCCCTTCTGGCTCTCAACAGACAACTTACTGTCAATTCAGAAGGTGCTTTCAGGATCATTTCATTGTCAAGCATGTATTTTCCCACTGCTTCTGTTGCTAATGTTTCTTGTTCAAAATACAAGAGGTACATGTAGGTTTGCACAAATCATAAGTGTATGGATGTGTGATATTATGTCTCCACTGATGGTGCTTACACCCTCTCTTTATTGTGTGCTACAAGGTTGTACACAGGAATGTAGTATGGAACATGTTGTAATGGCAGTGGGAATGTACCTGTGTCCAAACTTGCACTCCATATATGAAAAAAATGTGAACTAAACACATTAAAGCACCATTTATACACACAAGCCATATGTACATGTATGAGTACATATCACTGCCTACACATAATATTATTGGCCATGTAAACATACTGGAAATTATCAAATTTGTATGTGAATTCTTTTTCAGGAAAGCCATTTTCATTGCAATGACTTTATTAAATCTAATTTAGTGAAGGTTCTTTGATATTAAACAAAGGTAATATTGGAACTTAATTTTATGTTGCTATCAAATACTATACGGGGTGCCAGTTTAGACCAAGACATTTTAATGAGCTTTGTTCGTGTAAAAATTGTATTAATATGCAAAGTAATTTATTTTATTTATTTGTATGTATCAATTTCACCATTTGCTATTGTAATACACCACTTAAAAATAGAGTGATATTTTGATTTCATGAAGACCAACAAAAAGTTGTGTGACTTTGGAAGAAATATTGATTGATTTGTGATGAATATATTATTGAACAATACCTTCAGGTGTAAATGGGAAATGTGAGCAAGTTTTCTTATCAGTGACTAACTATATGTGCAATGTGTACAGAATTATTGGAATCAGTTCAAATTATGCAGTTTACATCAAATGTTACGAGTTATACTCGTGAAAATGGGTTCAGAAAGAAAGACTAATGTGTGCTCATCCCACCTCTCATTATTAGGAAGTGAGTAGGAAAGGGAGTGTGCTTTAGTATGTGTTTGCAGACTCTATTCTGACTTTGGATGTGGAGGAAAGATAAAGATTTTTAAAATCAATTAGAATCTAGATTTATTAATGGAAATATGTGTAATATGGGCATTTACTACAGAAAAGTAACAGAATGTATATGAAAAAGATATGCAACAATGCAAAGAATTTAAATTTCCTTTTTTCATACACTAAAAGCACATATTCATATGCGACTTTAAAAAAATGAAAGAGAAGATATTCGACAAGTTGAAATGTTTTTACAGTCAGGGCATTACATCATTTAAAGTAGCAATTTTGGGTTGAAATCAGTTCTAAATGCTTTTCTTGTTGTGGAAATGTTATTAATAGGACGAATTGCATAAATTTCTCCTTCGTACTCAAGAATCCTTGTGTCCTAATCCAGAGATTATACAAGTAGATTTTTGAGTGAAGGTTTTATTTTAAAGATAAATCAAATATATTTGGCTTTGTTACTTGCAGCAACCTTATGAGGAAATATGTATTAAAGATAAAGTTGAGTTCTATTCATGCGATTACATTGTGAGAGCTAGAAACTGTGTCAAAGCAATTGGGAAAGGTTGATCACATAAGAATTGATGTGTACTGTGAGGTTTTGAAATCATCAAAATGATAAGAAATTGACCCAGTCTTGCTGAAAAGCTCTACACCCAGAAAAGAGCATATATGGGACTGCATGTTCATGTGCAATGAATGTTCGTCCCGGACACTTCAGCTATTTCTTGTCATATTTCGAATATGAGGGCATTTGAAGAGCAATCCTTTTCAGTGGATAACTCTACTACAATGTTCATCCAAACTGACATAAAAAGGAATGAGAAAGCTCACAAATTAATTTTCACCTTTCCCAGAACTCAACTTTTCCTTCAACCATTTAATTGTAGGAGCATGATGTTATATAATTTTTGTTTCAGAAGAAGCTATGACAAGTTTATGTGTACATCCTTTTCTTTGGCATTATTAATAACAATACTGTAAAGTACTTATTTCCATCCAGTAGGTAAATTTTTTATTTATTGATTTTCTTTGGTGGAAACTTCATTTCTTTTCAAAAGATATTGTAGTACTTTAAATGTAGCGTCTACTCAAGGAGTGATTGGTGGTAAATTCAGATGTAATTGTTGTCTTTATGTTTTGTGCGTACATGTCTTTCGTGTGTATTAAACTTGCCTTTGAAATATTACAGAGAGATATTGAGATTTATTTGAAAAGTGTTATATTTATGCCATGTCGAAGACAAAATAGTGTGTTCATTATCTAAGTTGTTTGTCGGGTCACGTTGTCATAATTTGTTGGGTCTGTTAAAGTTCTTTTTTTGTGTTTGTTGCTGATATGCAAGATATTGTAGGTGTCCATTAATTTTCTAAATGAAGTCATTGATTGTAACAATGTTTGTATACAGGTATCATGAAAGGAACAAGGGTGAATGATTTTGGTAATGCGGAAATTGTGACGAGACTCAGTTTTGCATGTTTTGTAATTGTATAATTCACTCTAAAAGCCAGAGATTCCATGTGCAAATACATGTAGGTTCCAGAAATATGAATCTTGTGTATTGATCTGTGTCTCATAAGCCATTTTCATCCTATGTATTTTATAGGCTTGAAGAACATATACATTGTATATCTTGATAAACTCAAAAGTTAATCAAGTATTATTGACCTAATGAGTAAAGCACGACACTGAAAAGTGCCCCCCCCCCCCAATTTTTTTTTTTTGGGGGGGGGGAAACGCCTGAATTGAATATCTTGCTGCTAAGTTTGCAGAGAAAGAAATGTCTATTAAATGATTGCAAATAGTGTATGATTTTCAAAAAAACCATGCCAAATATGTCAATTTTTGTCATTAATACAATGTGATACTGATTGTTACTGCCAAACATTTTTACATGTCCTTACAAAGCAAACTTGATGAAAGGGGATGTAAGGCATGGTTTAATGGCACCCATTGAGTCTCGGGACTGCATTGTAAAGAAAGAAGAAAAAAACAGTTCTATGATTACCAGTAATGTATCCTCCAATATGTAGAGGGAATAAGGAGAGTATTTATGTAAGTTATTCATATTTATGTGAGATTTATTTAAGAAATGTATACACACAAGCATGCAAGTAGACAAAGGAAAGCATCCAAGAATAGATCCAAGATAGGACCTGTTAGGAAAAGGCGAGGTCATGTGATATTACATCATGGTCTTGTCTTGTGGAGCATATTTTCAATCACAAGGTATGAATAATTGACAACTCATTCTTCCTGGAATATTTCAAATGAAATAATGTATCTCGTAGAGATTAAAGTGTACGTGTAATTCGACTAGCCAAAGAAAGTCAACTCGTTGATTGGAAATGTTTTCAGCAGATTTATAATCACAGAAGCTTTATATATGGGATAGGAAATCATTCAGAATGATATTTATAAGATGCCGTCGTCAAGAAATCTGTATATGAAATAATGGTACATGTACATGTAACTGGCACGTTTTTCTTAATGTATTTTGTGTATTCGGTGTTGCCTTATATGTATGTATAAATTATTTGTTGAGATAATTTATTTTTCTACACAGCCAGCAGACTTGTAATTAGAAGCAGAGCTCTCATTGAAATAACAGAATATTTAAAAAAAGGTTGTTTTCAAGAATGTCTTATTGTGGCACGTTTCTTATGTCGACTCTTTGGTACTTGTGAATAGGATAGATTCATGGGGTGCTTTTGGTGATGGTAGTGGTCAAAATGATGATGAATGATGATGGTGATAATGATGGTGGCGGTGATGGTTATTGGGGTATAATGATGTTGATTTTGATTGTGGAGGTGTTGGTGTTGGTGTTGGCATTGATGATGATGGTGATGTTGATGATGGTGATGGTGATGTTGATGATGGTGATGGTGATGGTGATGATGAATGATGATGGTGATAATGATGATGAATTGGTGATGGTGGTGATGGTTATTAGGGTATAATGATGTTGATTTTGATTACATTGGAGGTGTTGGTGTTGGTGTCGGCATTGCTGATGATTATCATGATGGTGATGGTGATGGTTATTTGGGTGTAATGATGATCTTGATTATGATTATTGTGGTGGTGACAAGGATGATGGTGATGTGATTGTGGTGGTGGTGATGGTGGTGTTGATGAATAATGGTAATGATGATGAATCAGTGATGGTGGCCATGATAGTGGCGACGGTGGTGGTGGTCACAGTGATGACAACGATGATGGTATGGTTATGGTGGTAATGTTGGTGATAATGTTGGTGATGATGAAGACAGTACTAATGATTATGATATTACTAACAGTTGTGATGATGGGGATGGTGGTACTGATGGTGGTAAGAATGATGGTGATGATGATAGCAATGGTCAGATGTTAATTGTGGTGGTGGTGGTGATGGTGTTGCGGGTGCTGCTGGTTATGATGATTGTGATGGTAATGAGTTTGTGATGGGTAGTGATGGTGGAAGTGGTGATGAGGATGGCAATATTGATAGTAGCGATTGTAAAGATGGTAATAATGAGCATACATGTCACGATGGAAGTCATGATGAAAATGGTGAAGGTAGCAGGAGATAATGTGAGTGATATAAAGGACCATGATAAACATAGTGGTTGAAACATAAACCAGATAATGACTATGCAGCCTTTTTTTTTTTTTTTTTAGATTATCATGCAATAATAACCACATTGGCAAGATAAGATTAATGGACAATTTTGGCCCAAGAATAACTAGCTTTCAATAAAAAAGAAAAGTTCGAAAAAATCAGACAACTAGTATAAACATTCAAACATTTCTGATGATGTGAGGATTCACTATGTAAAGAAGACAATTTGGCAATACACCAATTCAATTGGCCTACTTCAGCCTCTCCTTACAGGGACTCCTGGCATGGCTAGCCATCAATTGCTAGTAGAGACCGAAAATGTCTATTGTCTCCAATTCCACAAGTGGAGTATACACAGTACCCAAGAAAGAAAATTTGGTAATGAGTTTGTGATGTCATTCCCTCTGTATTCATCAATTGGGTCATATATTCATGTATTTCATACTTCCTTTTTTCTCTTTTCCCCCCAAAAAATTATTTCCTCATTAGTCGTCTGATTTTATTAAAATGTTTTCTTTTATCTGTTTCTTTGATTTTCTTTTTATCATTATACAAAAAGCAACTGTTCTGGGGCCAGAGTTCTTTAATTAAAATTATGATTTTAAGAATATTTTCCCCATAATATCAATATGTCAATACACATGAAAAGAAAGAAAGATAGTGAACTCAAATGTGCCTTTCTTCTTTCCTTTTAATAACCATTATAAATATATCTATCATTCTCTCTTACCTCTTTATACAATAGGTAAAATATATATATGAAACATATCAGTTGACAAATTTGTCATGACATGAAAAATGCAGATTAAAGACAATCTGAAATCTGACTCTCTAAACAAGCAAGCCCCCCCCCCCCCCATTAAGATTAATTTTTAAAAACCTGGGCCCTGTTTCATAAATCTTGTCATCAATGACAAGCTGCAATAACTGTTATGAGCTACTGAAATCCTTGCATCTGATTGGCTGAGAACAAATTTGTTGGTAAAAATCACTGACAAGACACCTGATGAAACGCCCCCTGAAAGCTTTACAATGAGTGATTCCGCAATGTTTTATTTTATTAAACCACAGAAGCTTTCAAGTTTTGCAATACCAGGAAGACAATCACCCACATGTGGAAACTTGTCATTACAAAAAAATATATAAATAAATACACACTTCCAACCATACTTTGGTAAAGAAATGGGGAAATACAGCTCTCGTAATATTAAACTAAAATTTACAAGAGTGCCGAAATACATGTATATATATATATATATATATATATATATATATATAGGAAAAAAAAATCCCCCATTTTTACAAACAACTTTCTCTGAATCAATAATCATTTTTCTAAAATTATTTTTTCCACGAATCTTGAGTGTAGTATATTCCCCGAAAAAAAATCTGAAGTTCTTGTAATGATACTATTGGTCAAGAGAACTTGCAAAATGTCATTATGAATCACTGATAAACCACCCTAATGTACTACTGTAAAACTACAATCTTTTGTCAATTTTGTGATTAGTCTAGATTTGCAAAAGTTAATCAATAGCAACACTTTAAATTTTACAATTCACGAGAATGTTTCTTCTGGCAAAACAGTCTTATTAAAGTCAAAAAAGTTACATAGTGCAAAGATTTCTGGGCCCCGTCTCATAAGGAGTGGCGATTGATCCAGATTTATCGAAGTCCTCCACTCAATCGCAAATTTCCAATCTATCTTTTAAAGAGTTGCAATTGATTCTACATGTAATTCATCACAAATCTATTGCAACTAGGGAAGGTCTACCCTGATATTAAGTTGGTTTTTAAAGTAGCAGAGAAATGAGAGAAACAGATCAATGAAAGTTTGAGCAAAATCCAATAAGAATAAGAAAGTTCTGAATTTTTGAAGTTGTAATCAATCAAACACAAATTGGCAACTCCGTGAGGTATCTAACGAGCTCCTCTCCCATTTGCCCTGAACTGAAAAAAATCATAAATTTCCATTTTCTCAAAAGAAAATGTTTTATCATACATGCCCCTTAGATATTATCATTTCACTTATGCTTTTACACAAAACCTGTATGATACAAATCTATTCCCTCATTAAAAACAAAGAAAACGAAAATTAATGAATTTTTGTGTACTGAGCAAATGGGAGAGGAGCTCGCAAGATACGCTATGGAGTTGCCAATTTGTATTTGATAGATTACAACTTCAAAAATTCATAACTTTTTTTCTTATCGGATTCTGCTCAAACTTTCATTGATCTGTTTCTTTAATTTTTCTGCTTCTTTGAAAACCAACTTAATATGAGGGTAGACCTTCCCTAGTTGCAATAGATTTGCGATGAATTAGAATCAATTACAACTCCTTATAAGACAGGGCCCTGGTATTACAGTATTCACAGTTGTCTGGACCACTTATATCTACAAAAACTGGCTGAAAATTGTTCCACAATTGTAGAATCATGAAGATGAATTTACTTTTATTCCACAGAGCTATAATTCCTATTTACTTTTATTCTTAAACTGGCAAAGTCATATAGAATCTCCAAGAATCTTGACTGCTGCTCAACAAGGGTAAACAATCATATGATGAGTGAATAGACTTAGATTTATACCAGGGGAGCATTTCATCAAGTGTCTTGTCAGCGATTTTTACCGACAAATTTGCTCTCAGCCAATCAGACGCAAGGATTTCACTAGCTTATAACAGTAATTGTAAATTGTCAGTGCAAGCAAGTTTAATGAAATGGAGCCCTGAAATACATGAAATCATGTTAGATTCTACATTAAACTAAAAAAGTCTACCCAAAGAAAATCATACATGAAATCTTAAATGTCACTACATGTACACATGTACGTACTGTAAAACCAGAACCGTTCGTGACGTGAAACTTTTGCGAATTGAACAGAACAGCCATTTTCACAGCAAGAAACTATCGCCAATTGCAAAAGGTCAGTGTTGTGTCAGTTGTAATTCGATGATTTAATGGCATGAAACTTTCGCGAGTCTTAACCACTAGTGAAATTTGTGAACCTTAAATGCGCACAAAAGTTTCTCGTTTTACAGGATAACATCTACTGCATGGATCCAAGCCAACTGAACTTCTCTAGTTTTCCCCAACAAAGTACAAATGTTGAAGCTCAACTATTGCTCACTTTTGCTTCAATATTGCGATACTGAGAACAGCCTCTCCATTTCCTCAGACTGATAGGTTGCATCACAAAGTCTATTAGATAGATCAGGGAATTTCCCTGGATAGTGCTTCTTTCATGGCAAAGGCACTTTGCCTGCAGCCCAGTAGAATCCATCTTCTGCATAGCGCCCTCTCTCAGCCAGGTGGAGAGCACTGACGTGGAGTTTTCCAAATGAAAAATCACCAAATAGCTGGAAAAGGAATACAAAGACAGGGTATGGAGATTGACTTTTGATGAGAATAAAGCAATGGTTCAATGTACAATACATGTACATACATTGTATCATACTCATACATGTACTTGTATCATCATTTGAAATTAAAGCTTTGAGTTAACTGTTGAATATCTAAAAGTAGAGAGCTCAGTCATAAAGATTATAAATGAATTTGTTTTTTGGTTATTTTTTTTTTCCTCTATCAATTCATCAATTCATTGATTAACATATTTATTTTATCTTTCTTTCATCCATCAATCTCTTAATCTATTCATCAATCAATTTAATATTTCATACATTAATTAACTAATTCATTAATTTTTAACAAGATATTTTTTTCAATATATGGATATTGCATAGTCAATTAAATAAATAATGAAAAAGGGATGTAGTTTAGACATTAGAAAAGAGCATAAAGATACTACATGTATATCTATACAAATAATGAGGATGAATAAATCATTTTTGATAAAAATTCTAATCTCAATATCTGGTAATGGTGGACTAGACTTATCAATTCTTGCAGAATCAATGAAAGTTATTTGTAAGGTTAAAAAAAAAAAAAAAATTATTGATAATGGGCAATAAAAGACCCCCAAAATGAGCTAGCCATCCCCTAAAATATGCACAAAGTGCTCTCTGTGAAAATATGAGTTGTGCTTTTTGATGAATTTAATTTTCAGCAAATTTCCATTTGTTTCAGGATTTTCTGATTGGAAGCACATAGGGACATTATATCATAACGTGATATGCACCATGCAAGAATGGTTTTTTATTATTATTATTATTATTATCAGTACCTCTAGAATCTCACTAGCATCAAAGGCCTCTCTGCTTCGTTGTTGACGACCCCTCCCTCTGCCCTCTGACCTATTATCTTTGACCTCCGGTGCTCTGAAGATAGAGTTCATGAGGGTTGCATGAAGCTTGACCCCAAGGTCATTCCGACTGTCCTGACATAACTCCGACGAGACAAATCTATCCCGGATTCTGTTTGCCATCTCTTGCAATCTGAAAAGAAATAGTAGTCATGAATATTGAAATGTCCGCATTAGTGAAATATGCTGTACAATTTCATGGAACTGAGGTACAGTCAAACATATTTAGGGTATCAATCACCAAAAAAGTCTTTGTTCTGCATGTTAAGAGGTTCCATGTTGCTCAACTATATTCATAATATGTAGGCCTGAGTCATAACGGTTTTTTTTTTGACCGGTGCCCGCCGGTGATTTTTCGGCGGAGACCGGCGGACCGATGAAATTTCATGAAAAAATATGCGGTGCAAAAAAGCTGCATATAACGCGCCGCCCGCATCGGGAAAGTAGCATGTTTTTGATTGTTGAAGAGGGAAAACATGAGAGACCTTAAAAGAACATAATATTTATATTACAAGAATTTTAGAACCAGTCAGAGTCAGCGGGGCGCAATTCTGCTGGACTAAATGATAAGCTCATTTTAGCCCGCCCAGCCTAGCTGACCACGTCATTCACAGCGACAGGATATATTGATCCGGGCGAACTCGGCTGGTAATAATGCCGAGTATCTCGTAAGACGGACCCCTAGCGCGCGTGCGAAAGAGAGAGAGAGAGAGAGAGAGAGGGGGGGAGAAGGGCGAGAGATGAAAGCGGAAAGATAAAAAGGGGGCTCAGCTTTGAAGATTAAAGAGAGAGAAAAAAGAGAGAAGTTAGAACTCAGAGTCAAAGAATGAGAGAATCAAAGATTCACATTTTTGATTGATATATTAGACGTAAGTCCGTTAACACGCAAAACCAATCTCCTTTAAAATTATTTATCAGATAATCATCGATGGATAATGGTAGAACAGATTCACTCATTTCACTGTGCTTGCTTTGAATGTTTTCTTCTTCCATCAACCATAGTGATTTCACTCCATAAACATTCTTCTCTTGTTCAGTTACTCGTAGACGTTCGCTCATATAAAATCTCGTGCATTTCGCACTACAGTATTAACTTCCTGCGTGCATGCTTGTTTGAAGTTGTTTCGCACAGATATGGTTTCGCAGGCATGGCAATTAGCATTCAATATTCGGCGTGCAAGCTCGCTGCCTAGCGCTCATTTTCTTATGTATTTCTTTATTTCATCGGTGCACCGGTCTGAACAAAATCGCACCGGTGACCGCCAGCATCGGTCGGGCACCGGCGGACCGACCGCTCTGACTCAGGCCTAATAATATGCACACCAAATATTAGTTCTATAAAGAGATACTGCACGTTTAAATGCACTCTCAATAAAAGTAAAAGCGACTTCAGATTAGACTAGTCGACGCACCTGTACACGTTGGTCAGGAATAAGGCATACACGAAACCCAACTCAGAGTTCTGTTCCGTGAATGCACTTTTCTTTTCTTTTTTATTTTCTTCATACTGCTTTATAACAGTTAACCCATAGAATGCCAGGTAAATTTTTTTTTGAGGTTGATTTTATACATTCTAGCCATACACAAATTATTTTTCTTAGGTTATTGGTACACTTCAACTCTAATATTTGATTTTTGAAAATACATGTATATGTGACCCGGCACCACAAAACCACCAAAAAGTCGCAAAAAATGATTTTTCTGATTTTATCATATTTGGATAGAACAAAGTCTAAGCTTTAAAATGATATATGACTCATTATAATTGAAACTTTCTAACCCTTTTAATTCAGCGAATGAAAGGAGCTTGTAAGAGAGGTTTGCTGGTATTAAATAGGGAGGAAATGAGCTCTAAAGTTGAGGCCTATTCAAGCGTGCGGAGTAAGAAAACAAGAGAGAAAATCAATGGAGAGTGAATCAAAAGGCCATAGCACCCACTATGAATGAATTGTCGGATTAGGTTGATATTTGGTAGGAGTGTTAAACATAGTTTATTCATTCTACTGCCAAGACTTCAAATTGTGAACTTTAGTTGTTGGAAAGTTATTATGATGCAAATGAGAGTATTCTAATGGGAGATTAAGCGCACCTCGGTGGCCTGACACCTGCACTAGACAATGCCTATTCACTCCTTTGGGATGTCTTTCTTTGTTCCCTGTTACATAATACTGGTTTGTTACCTGTGTAGTCCTTCTGTTATCATACATTGAACTTGTAATTTAGCCTATAATTAACTTGAATAGGACCTACTCTTTTTCTTGTTCACATTGATTAACCTATGCAATTTGTTTTACGTAGAACTTACATACTCTTTCCTTGCTCACATGAATAAACTTGATCGTTCATCCTTTTTCAGACTCTGTTTCGTCATCGAAATGGAACTTAAAACTGCTCTGTAATTTGCTTTCGCAACTATTGGTGAACTGTAATATCAGTATGATGAGATCGCTGAGAGTTTATTCTTTCTATCAGTATAAAACTTATTAGGGAAAAGGTAATTTAAGGCCCGTGAGATTGCAGTGATTTTACGAGGGTGAGCGGTACCGATTACAAAAAGATCATACGGGAAGGCGAAGAATTAGGAAGAAACCGAAGCTGTGCGAAAAAAAAAAAACTGGTCTAGAAAAACTGTTAAAAATTCATCTTCTACTGTGTTTTAAGCTTCCAGATTTTGATATAAGGTACAGAAAAGAACAATCTTTCAGAAAAACCAAAAATCCCAAAATCAAATTTTCCAACCCAAATTTCCATTTCAGCTGTTTACACAAAATCACGGGTTGCGACTTTTTGGTGGTTTTGTGGTGCCGGGTCACATATTTGGACAGATCAGTCCATAGGATAATAGAGAGCAAAACTGTATGGGTGGTGGCAATGGGAAGGAATTCCTATAAAAATCACTTGTCTAGTTACAATATTAACCCTTTCAGGACAGGAATTATTTAAGGGCCAAATTGATCACATTTTGATCTTCAAATTGGCAACAATAAAAATTTCCTTTCAGTGGTACAATGGAGCTTATAAGGTGTAATGTCTTAGAAATTATTCTACATGGTTACAGATTTTGGCAAAAAGTTGAAAAAAATTGCCAATTTTTATAAAAAAACAATGATTTTGAACCTCTCAATGTGTTGCCAATTTAAGGATTTTAAGGCTTAATCTCCTTTTTAAAATTCCTGGTATCAAATGCAATATGGTCATGCACCAAAAATGGACACAGTGTGTCCAGAAATTTTTGCTCTTTCTACTCATGCATCTGATATATTTTTTAGGGCTCTGAATAAAAAGTTATTGAGCCAAACCACAAAATGTGGTCAATTGTCTTGAAAGGGTTAATGACTTCAGTGTTATTTATCAAATGGTATGAATTAAATTGATGATATTCTTATTGAAAATGAACATCTCTAGTTCCCTTACTAATCACTGATCATTTTTTAAAAAGGCACGCATACTCAAGCACTCATGGGCAAATGGAATTTATGGGATTTGCGAATGGCCCATTAACTGGTACACATTGTACGCGTGTCATGAGAGCCCATCGGCTTAATGAAATGAAAGATTAGACGGTTGATTATTTATCAAATGGTATGGATTAAATTGATGATATTCTTATGGAAAATGAACATCACTATTTCCCTTACTAACTGACCGCAACCAGGCTAGGCAAACTTTGGGTTTTACCAATCCCGATAAGATTGTCCACTACGCCAAAGTAACTTTATTAATCGTTTTAATCTAGAACTTGCTTCAACTCAGAAATGTCAAATTTCTAAGACAAACTGATGGTTGCAAATAAGCCTCATAGTTAAGTAAGCCAACTCTTGGACAATAACATGTCTTTGATAGATACCTGTCCATTCCATCTTGCATCCTGACTTTTCCATAAAGGACATCCACCTTTCCAGGGTCATCATTCATGTACTCCAGTCCAGCTAAGTCTATCAGTAGGGGATTCCCCTGAAGTATTGGACTGATGGAGAAAAGGAGATATCAACTTAATAAACAGATTTTTGTAATCATTTTAATTTAATGCTACCTTTTTTCTGTCTCCCCTGGTGCCCCTTTCTCTTTCTCTCTCTTCTCTTTACCTTTCTCTTTCTATTTCTCTCTCTTCTCTTCTCTTCTCTTTCTCTACACTGTACATTTCTTTCCCCTATCTCACCCCTTTTCTCTCTCTCTCTCTCTCCACCTCCCTCTCTCTATCTCTCTCTCTCTCTCTCTTTCTCTTATTCTTTTCCTTCATTCTGTCATTTTACAAACATGGATACATTTCCAAATTTACCACAAAAAGTATTTTCATTCACCAATGTTTAAACCATTCCACTTCAGTTCAAACATATTTCTACTTAACTTGAGCAGAGATTTGTAATAATTATAAAATCAGCATTAGCAAACTTACTTGATAATATTTTCCAAGCAGTCATCAAGAATTTCTTGTGCAGCTTTCTGTTTGGAAAATGAAATTAGGAGACAATCCAAGTCATTGGTAAATAGAGATCATCAGCACATATTTTTATTCACCTCTAATAAGTCTAAATCAATGAAATAAAGTAAATATATACACCTTTAAAGATAAAGTAGAGTTCTGGCCATGCGATTACATTGTGAAAGAAATTGACCCAATCTCGCTGAAAGACACATGTACTGCACACAGAAATGGGTATATGGGACTGCACACACAAGTGGCATGAGTGTTCGGCCCGAACATTTCAGCTATTTCTCGTCATATTTTGAATATGAGGGCATTTGAAGAACTATCCTTTCAAGGCGACATTTCTAGTACAATGTTCTTCCAAACTGACATAAAAAGAATGAGAGAGCTCACAAAATCAGTTTTCACCTCTCCAAGAACTCAATCTTCTCTTTAAATAAGGCCCATGCTAGTTGGGCAAATTTCTTGCATATTTCTATTTTTTTTGCCTGTTTCTCTAAATTTGACTTGAGGGAGACTACAACAAGAAGCAATCCAAAAAGTCACAGAAACAATAAAGAGCAGAAAAACAAAGAAGAGGCATATTTCTCAAAATGAAAATAATGATTTAAATTGTAACACATATCCATCCCATGTGATGCTCAGGGTGCCTACAATATATGATTACTACATGTACCTTGGCTTTAGCCAAGCTGGCCTAAGGCACTAAAAGTATTCCTATGAATTACATGTACCTCCTACAAGATACCCAATACTACACCTGGGTTAAGAGTGGCAAATGTAGATGAATGTCTTGCCATTATGACAGTTGTTTAAAAACATAGTAGCACAGAAGGAGTTAAAGGGGGTGTTGCATGGCAAATACTGGTTAACGGCATCTATGTCTTTTTCTGGACAACTGCACGTAAATAAATGGACCTCAGCTAACAGTAGTCAGCGACTGAATCTCTGTTGCGTAACAGACCAAAGTTACCCTTACTCTTCGATTTCACGTATGTTGCACGTACATACGTGAGGAAATAGCATTGCCCATCCGAAGAGTTACGGATAAACCCGATTGGCCCTAAGTCAGGCCACAGGAAAGACACATAGTCTCGTCAGTTTACACCCCCTTTAAGGCAGAATGACTTACCACTTCTTGTTTGGTCATGAGTACCAGGGTGACAATGGTTAGATGGAGCCTCGAAGGTGTTTGGAATATTCTCTCATCGACTCCCGAGCACTAGATGCAACAAAGGACAAAATAAAGGGATGAACTAGAGTGGTTTAGATGCAACATAAACCTGAAGAAGAAAAAAATTCTGGGGGGGGGGGGGAAATAAATGCAGATTGAAAAGCATGTTTGTACAGAAATTCCTGTTGAAGGTATACTGTTTTCCAAAGTTCTGTAAGAAGGGAAACCAAGAAGTTGACATCATTTTAGCAGTATGCACCAGCCCTCCTTCTATACAACGTCTGGCTTCTTTTACATGAACACACACACACACCCACACATACACACACACTATCACCAGTACTCCAACTCATAAGTTGCTTTCACGTACATGTATCTTTCAGGTGCATTTAAACTTGCAATATCTCTTCATAAAGAGGTAACATTTGAAGCTGATACTCCCTGAGATAAGAATTCCCAATACCCTTGACAAGGACAACCTACTCGCCTTTACAAAAACTCATCCTCTTAATGAATCCAGACCTAAACCACGCTGCCATAAACTCCTTCACAACCCTTGCCCTCCACTTCATCCTGGAGATCCACACTTCTCATACACTAGTAACCCAAGCCTAATCACTTTAACACTAGTCAAAGCCAAGCTGAAAATGTACTGCATGTACCCCTGCAGGAATTAGCTGCTGATGTCCGACCCAAACGGAGGAAGAAGAAGAAGATATGTTGTATATGTACCATACAGGCATGGAACCCCAAACCTACAAAGCAACATACTTTCTGGTGACTGTCCCCTTTACTTTTTTTTTTTTGCTGCACTGAAACAGCTAGTAGATGGCCACATTGTTTGGAGTATACTTGTATATGTGCCATATAAATTATGTGTGTCACAATGACAAGTCGAATGTGGCAGTCCACTGTTAGTTCCATTAGTCGACCAAAGTTGAGAATGAGTTAAACACTCACATGTTTACATTCTTTCAGGACTTCCTCTTTGAACTTCTGGAACCTATCAATGATCTCTTGGCTATTGAGGGGGATGGCCACGAAGTGTGTAAAGGGGGTCTTCTGACGGGCTGTGGCCACCAGAACATCGATCCTGGTCTTGGCCGATGACACACCCTGTCTCGTCTTACTGCTGATGACTGGGAGAATCAAGTTTATCAAAAAATTAATTTTGTTGAGTTATGGTATCTGAATTGCATTTCAAAAGAAACACATCTTGTTTTGCTTTACTACTGATGTCTAGGAGAGAACCACGAGAATCACACAAGTAACCGTAACCCTAAACCTGACCTTAGGGCCTAACCCTGACCTTAACCCTAAACCTAACCTAATCCCTAACCCAAACCCTGACAGAAGCTACGTTCATACAGGACTTGTGGTTTCGAAACTTTAAGGTAGCGAAACTTTAAGTTAACAAAACAACAACTCATTAACCAAACGAGGGTGCACATGGGCCCGAAACAACGATGCTCATTGTTCTGAAACTACAAGCCGAGCGATCGTCTTTGTTAACACCGGAAGTAGATACTACCGATTGTGTGTACAGTACACATACAGATCCTGTGTTCATAATTCGGGCGAAGGGTACATGTATGACCCGGAATTTTATCATGAACAGCGAGGTCATCGTTAACTACGAGCTTGCAAAACTTAAAGTTTATTCTGTCCACACTGTCCGAAACTACGACGCAGGACCCCCCCCCCCCCTCCACTACTCGTGGTTTCGGCGTTAACCACGTGCTTGCTTGTGGTTCTAGAACTACAAGTAAACTTAAAGTTTAGAAACTACAAGTCCGTTCATATGGTCTGAAACTACAAGATAAATACAAGTTAATTTAAAGTTTTGAAACAACATGCGAAACTTAAAGTTTAGCTCCCTTTGTGTGAACCTGACTAATGGTCCTAAACCTAACCCCAAACCTAACCCTATCCCCAAACCTATCCCTGCTTTTGTTTAAACCTCTTCATTACTACTCAGTTTGAATTTACAAAAAGATAATCATATCTGAGTAGTCAAGATTACCATCCCAGTATACATGTAGCTTCCTGTGTGAGCTGCCAAAGGGTACTTCATCAAGTATCAAGTATTAGGTATTACAATTTTAGGATTCAAGTAAATTTTTTTTTTTTTTTGTTGATTGTCTGCATGAAGCCAATCTTGAGTTCTTCTCTTGAAATTGCATTTCAATGCATTTCAAGAGAAACTGGTTTAAAGATAAAGTTGAGTTCTGGTCATGAGATTGAATTGTGAAAGAAGCTGTCCCAAAGCAATTGGGAATGTTGATTATACAACACATAAGAATTGGTGTATGCTGTAAGGTTTTAGAATGACCAAAATGATAAGAAATTGACTCAATCCTGCTGAGAGTCACATGCACTGCACACAGAAAAGTGTATATGGGACTACACACAAATGTTTGGCCCAAACATTTCAGCTGTTTCTTGTCATATTTTGAATATGAGGGCATTTGAAGAGAAATCCCTTTCAGGGGACATATCTACTATGATAGTCTTCCAAACTAACATAATAAGAATGAGAAAGCTCACAAATTATTTTTTACTTTTCCCAGAACTCAAGATTCCTTTAAGACCAACATATGCACGCCTGTAAATGGGCGCCTGGATGGAATAAATGCTCCTCAGAGAGTGAGTGCTGCAAAGTGCAGAATTGTGACTGAATCCAGTGACAGGGGTAATGATACTACCTATATTGTCTGTGCGGAGCCAGAAGGGCATTAGCTCTGTACAAAAGATGGGACTTAACGCCTTTCTGGCTCCAAACAGACGATATAAGCGTTGGTTATTTGTAACTGGCAAGGTGCTGTATGAATAACATACATTCTTATTACCACAAAACAAGAGTTATGGTACTTACTTATTTTGTCAGTACGCTCTCTAGCTCTAGGAATGTGGATCTGGGTCCGGGTCTCGTGTTCAATCCTCTTCTTCGTTTCACCTTTGACCCCTATGATGTAACCAAAGAACGGTGAAGGAACGTCAATCACCAACCGGTAGCCGTCTCTCGTCTTCTCCATCTCCAAAGGGTCACATGACACATTCTCTGACGTCTCAGCATCGTACATTTCTTCATCATCTAAAGTATATTCACATATTGTACATTATGTAAACAAAGGTACATGTACATATTGAATAGAAAGAAAGAACATAGAAAAGACATAAAAGATATAGGCCCGTATTCTCGAAAGGCACTTAACTTAAGCCACTGCCTAAGTGTGTAAATTTAGGCCACCGAATTATGGAGAGCCAAATGTCACCCTCTTTTAATCTTACAAAATCAAAATAGTTCTGGGATTAAATGCAAATACAAAAACCGACACGATAAAATTGATTTCTGATACTAATTTCATGCAGAAAATAATTTAGTTTCTTTATTTTGTTACATAAATATAGTAATTTATACCGGACCTAGGGGTTGACGAATGGCCTTCCATAAATCAGCGGTCTAAGTTAAGACAGGCTTAACTTAAGCCACTTTCGAGAATACGGACCATAAGAAATATATATGCAGATGTTACACAAAATTTGATACAATTATTAGGAAAACAAATGAGCATATCAAGATAGAAATTAATTTCAACATTTGAAGAGAATCTCTAAAATAGAAGTTGGCATAAAGATTTGATCAAACAATGTTATAATTGGAAGATTCAGTATTGACAGGGTTTGAAGTGGAAAATGACAAACCGAAATTCACCAGCTATTATACCGTATCGAAAATCATTTTCCCAACTCTTGTTTTTTCAAATAATTTCAATAAAATTCCCCCCCCCCTCCCCACAGTAGTTCATGTGAATCCTAACCAGCACATATTATTACCTATACAGGGCATTTTCGCCGCAAAATAAAAAGCCGTGTTTTGAACGCTACTCCGAATCCGTAACAGGAGCTGGCAATATTTGCCATATTGCCCTCTTCCGGGTTTTCCTGTAGACCACTGTACTAAAAAAGAGGGCAACATTTTGCCATATTCCACCCTTTCGTGTCAGTGAGGAGGAGAAGAAGAAGGAGAAGGAGAAGGAGTAGAAGGAGAAGGAATAAGAGGAGAAGGAAAAGGAGGATGAGGAAAAAGAAGGAGAAGAAGAAAAAGAAGGAGAAGGAGAAGAAAAAGAAGAAGAAAAAGAAAAAGAAGAAGGGGAAAGAAGAAGGGGAAAGAAAAGAAGAAAAGAAGAAGAAAGGAAGAAGAAGAAGAAGATTAAGAAGAAGAAAAAGAAAAAGAAGGGGAAAGAAGGGGGAAGAAGAAGAAAGGAAGAAGAAGAAGAAGAAGACTAGAACTGCAATTGTATCAGAATGATATGCATGCAATGTCGTCCGTATCTTTTATTTTGTTGAGAAGTTGACAAGTGAAATATAAAGTTATGCATGTTAAAACATGATATAAGATAAGATGGGAGAAAATAATGCATACTGTAAAATTAGCAGATGATAGAATCATGAAAACAAGAAACAAAGAACAAAAAACAAAGAATGATGATGATAATGGTGATGACAATGATGATGATGGTGATGATGGTAATGGTGGTGGTGATGATTATGATGATGGTGGTGATGATTATGATGATATAATGATAATATAATAATGCTGGTGATGATGATAATGATAATGATAATGATAAAATGATGATGATAACGGTGATGATGACGGTGATGATATAATGATGATGATGATATAATAATGGTGATGATGATAATGATATTGATGATAAAATGATGATGATGATGGTGATGATGATATTGATGATGATATAATGATGATGATGATGATAATGGTAATGACGATGATATGATGATGATGGTGATAATGATAATGGTGATGATGATGGTGATGATGATAATGATGATGATGATGATAATGGTAATGACGATGATATGATGATGATGGTGATAATGATAATGGTGATGATGATGGTGATGATGATAATGATGATGATAATGGTGATGACGATGATGATGATGATTATGATGAAGATGTATAATGATGGTGGTGATGATTATGATGATATAATGATGATGATGATGATATAATAATGGTTATGATGATGATGATGATAATTTAAATAATAATGATAAAATGATGATTGATATAATGATGATGGTGATAATGATAATGATAATGACGATAATAATGATGAAATAATAATGGCGATGATAATGGTGATGATGATGGTGATGATGATGATGATGATGATATAATAATGATGATGATGGTGGGGCACGCCCTGACCCAAATGGCTTTCCACAGGCTCCAGTCCACATGGCCTCAACATAATGAAGCATAGTAAACTAAGGGCGCCACATTGGGGTTGTGCGGTATTTAACATAAGGAAAGGAAGAAATCAAAGATCATAGAACAATGAAAGTAGGGTAAAACATAGAAAGGCAAGATGACAGAAGGAAGGAAACAAAGAATAACGTAGGGAAAGGTAGAAGAATAAAATTGCTTTCCATAGTCTCTGGCCACGTGGCTTCCACACTATATGTGACGCATAGTATACCATGCCACATCAGCTTTGCGTAGAATTGTATTGAAGAAAATGTCATTAAATGGCATATGCTGAAATGGCTTTGTTTCCTAATAACTTGGCTCTTTTTTGTTCTTTATGTGCTGTATTTGGTATCATACAAAAGAGCATTTCTTGGCCGTCATTTTGAGACCACTCTCATATTTTTATGACAATCCTATCAAAGCATGTGATGCATGACAGATTTAGAGAACAAAATGGCGTCTAAAAAAAATTCGGCGATGAGATTCACTTTATTTTGCCTCAGAGAATGTGCCTACAAAATTTCAAGAAAAATAAAGATCGTTCAGGGGACCAAAGTCGGGAAACCGATTTGCCCCATTGACGATACGTGTAAAGCATGGGCGGAAACTGTGCAGGATCCGTATTATGACCTGACTTAAATCGCGATTTACTGAAAATTTTCTGTGAGACCTCATACCGTGTTTGGTATCGCCGAGAAGGGAATTTCATTGCGGTCATTTTGAGCCGACTGCCGTTAGCGTGCCATTTAAAATAAGCATATTATTAAATAATATGTTGTGTAGGGTAAATTGAGGTTTTTTCACAATTACTTTGTGATGACGTCATCAGATTTTATAAAATTTGGCTGACAGTTGTCAAATACATAAATACACATACCCAACAAATTTAAAAAACGTAGGTAAAAGGTTCGCAAAATTAGAGCAAGTTGAAGTTGTTTCGGCATTTCCGTAAATATTGTGATTTTGACGAGCAATTTTCGCAAAGTTGGTCAGTGATAAGGTATATATTTTTTTTATTTGCCTGAAAAGGGTATATCTTGTAGTATCTAAATCCAAAAAAGGGTATAGATTTACCCAAGCATGACGGAGAAACGGCCACAAGAAAATAGCCATTTTTGAAACTTTAGAGGGGGCTTTATATGATATGGGGGATTATTGAAGCATGAAATTTAGCAGGGATGTGTGCAATGACAAGATGAAGCCACAGTAAAAATTTGAGACAAAAATGAATTGATATGAGGAAGTTATGGCAATTTTTCATTTTCGAGAGTGAATATGTCAAGAAATTTAGCGTTTTTCAACATGGCCGATTTCGGACTTAAATTTAGAGTATGAAGATGGAATTTTTTGTATAACATTTTTATTTTATTGTAAAGAGCAACTCTTGGACTATCTAGAGGAATTTGTTAGAAGTCTGTAGGATGTAGGATAGTGGAGATAGGCAAGGAGAATGAAAGGCATGAAAATGGCATGAAAATGGCATGAAAATGGACAAAATGGCGCCTGGATGGTCATGCATGAGTGATTTCGAAAAATGAAAAGTTCAGTGATCAAGATGAAATGGCAAGTATAGTCAAGGATTGTAATTCCGAACAGATTGTATTACCGAACGTGTACAGTTAAGCGCCTAAAATGGGTTTTCATACGCGTGGGATTACGCGTATGAAAACCACACTATTGAAGCAAAGGTTGTGTCTTTTTCCCATAGGTTTCACACGTTCAGAAATACAGTACCTTTTTCAAGGGACCAAAACGCCGCGTCGTTGGGAAGGGGTTCACTCGGAAGGGAATATCGTATTAAATCTACGTTGTCTTTTTAAAATTCCATCAACTTCTTTTTCTGTAGGACTTTGAGCATTCATTATGTAAGTTTGACAGATATTCGTTTGATATTTAATTTTCTATCGTTGATTTTCTGAAAAGTGTTCGGACACTGGATCAACCACCATAACATGCATATGAAATTTGAAATGAAATAGACATCACAAAAGTACTTAAAGAGTGATAACAAACATTACGTGCAAAACAAATAGGATTTTGGTGGAAGAAGAAGAAGAAGAAGAAGAAGAAGAAGAAGAAGAAGAATGCAGAACGTGAACGAAAACAAGGCAATGTTGTAGGACGACATTGCAAAAAAGAAAAAGGGGTAGGAGGATGAGGAGGAGAGGAGGAGAAGAAGGAAAAGGAGCCGGAGAAGAAGGATTAGGAAAAATAAGAAAGAGAAGAAGAAAAAGAAGAAAAAGAAGAAAAAGAAGAAGAATTAAACAGAGTTCTTGCTATATACTTACACATCTCCTCATCTCGTTCAGTGTATCCACCTTGTTCTTCGAATGTGCTTCCTGAAAAATGTGCAGTTGTCATTTGGGTGGGGTTTCGTCTGTAACATCGCCCTCCTATGGTGACAATTGGAGGCTTCAGAATGTCCATGATGATTTCAGTTGTTGGCAATTGTCAGTTCTTGGTTGATTTCCTTTGTAATGAAATGCATCAATAAAGTTTTTAGCAGCCTGCAACAACTAGCAAACTCGGTGAAATAGTGGTGGCTCTGGTAACCATATTTTTAATCATTGATTAGATCTAGTCAAAGCCTAAGCAAGCTTAATTTTAAGCCACTGGCATTCCTCCTCCTCTCCTCTTCCTCCTCCTCCTTTATCCTCCTCCTCCTCCCCCTCCTCCCTTCTCCCCCTCCTTCTCCTCCCCCTCCTCCTGCTCCTCCTTTGTCCTTTATCCTCCTTTATCCTCCTCCTCCTCCTTCCTGCTTTATTCTCCTCCTCCTCCTTCCTCCTCCTCCTCCTCCTTCCTCCTCCTTCCTCCTCCTCCTCCTCCTCCTCCTCCTCCTTTATCCTCCTCCTCCTCCTTTATCCTCCTCCTCCTTCTTTCTCCTCCTCCTCCTTCTCCTCCTCCTCCTTTATCCTCCTCCTTCCTCCTCCTTCCTCCTTCCTCCTTTAACCTCCTCCTTCTCCTCCTCTTTTATCCTCCTCTTTTATCCTCCTCCTCTTTCTATGGATTGCGGTGAGAGCTAACCAGTTAATGTGTACATTTAGGTCAGAGCAAGCTTAACTTTAAACTGTGACCACTGGCATTGTTCTCCTCCTTCTTTTCCTCTGTTCCTCTTTCTCTTCCTCTTTCTCATCTTCTTCTCTCTCTTTCTTTCTCTCTCCCTCTTTCTCTCTCCCTCTTTTTGTAATAATAATAATAACATCATTTATAATGCGCACATATCCATCCCAAGGGATGCACAAGGCGCCTAACAAACATACATAATAATTATACAAGAAATATAAGAAAATTACATAAGACAGAGAATTTAATGAATAGGCAACACTGTGAAATATATTATAGAAATTAACTAAAATAATCTGACATGAGATGTTTTCAAGTGATTTTGAAACAATTTTCTAATTTTTCTACCTCCCAATTCTTTTTGACTTTTTTTGTGTGTGTAAAAATATATTTCAAAAAAAGTCCACTATCAACTTCAAGTTATCGAAGCACAAACCTTTTATGATCATAAATTTACAAAGCAATGTTATCAGAAAAACAACTCACCTACCGGCTGCACTTTGAAGCATCTACTCTAACTAAGCTAACTTGTTTCTGAACACTGTCCAGCCCTCTTGGCGTCTTGCACAAAAAGTTGTGATTAAACGTAACTAAAAAAAATTAGAAGCAAGTCAAAAATACACGATTCAAGGCCTGTCGTATCGTGGAAGAAGTCCCCTCTCATTCAGAGTGTACTTGCATGTTAACCCGTTGACTACTGAATTCTCTAACTCCCGTATTATCTTCAGATAAGCTTGTACATGTATAAGTGGTAATGGGTTAATAATGTCTATCGTCGGGGAATGAAATTGAAGTCCCCATAGAGGCACTCACACTTATGCGAGGTTCTACTCCATAGCATTGCCATTAACACTTATGCGAGCTTATTGGAGATAACATTGCATCATTTTTCATGCAATAATACTAGCGATAGTGTGCGGAGTGAATGAGGGGAAACCTATTTCACGATATCGCCAGATTCTGATTGGTGAAAATCAAGTTGTGTTTAATTTTTGAATTTGCATTTAAACGCAACTTTTTACGCAAGAGCCAAGAGGTCATTGGCCCTGGTCGATCGCCTTCTCATTTTCAATTTCAGTCCCACATATTCACATTCATGCTCTTCTCTCATCTCGTCTTTATTATTGACACCATGCACTAAGATCAGAATGAAATAACAAAACAAAGATAGTAAATTACACCTCTATATCGAACACACAAATCCACTAGCCACATAATACAAAAATATTCCAAACAATAGCTTATTTTGCCTTTCTTACCCAAAATTCCTCACAGTTCAACTCTAGCAGAAGACGAAGCTGAGCAGAAAAATCAAAGGGAAACAACAGCGCCAACTATACGGATAATCATTATAGTGTGTCATTCTACACCACTGAACTCTAGACTACGTAGTGTAGAGTTCAGTGCCTGCACCGATCTTCCTCACATTTCGGTAAAATTTACCTTTATCCCGAAAATTCCCCCCAAGATTTTTTTTCCGTGGAAATTCCGCCGACCCTCTCCAGGCCCTCTCAATGAGGGGGTCGAATGTTGCTCGGGAAAAGAAAGTGTGATAAAATAATTGTATGCCTATCGAGGGAGCATCGCTACCTTACAAAAAAAGATATATTTTTGAAGTATTTGTGTTAAAACTTCATATTCAAATACGTTACAAACCTTATGCAGTGTTACCAAGCATTAAACTTTTAAAGATTGATATGTAGGCCTACACTTTTTTCAAAATTTCAGGGACACGGTGTCCCCTGACTCAATTAAAAGCCAATTTGGATCCGCCCTTGCCCGGGCCTAGCTATAGGCCTACGCCGCTGATCAGATAGATGATCATTGGTTATGAAGACGGAAAACTTTTGAATATATGCTCTCAAAAATACAGTTTATGTGAGTTTTTCTCGACGATGTATAGGCTTCACACACTCTCTCACGACGTAAAGAACATTTTGGCGCTACTACCGGAATGACTGATAATTTTTTTTCTTCTTTTTCTGTTGATAGACATTGCTTGGCGGGTCCAGGGGCACCTCCCCCCCCCCCCCCCATCAAAATCCAATCTGACGTACTTTTAAGTAAACTATTTGCTTCTAATTGAGTCAAAAAGGCCAAAAAGGCATCTGAAAAATACACTCTAAAAACTAAAGTGTTAAATCACCATTTAAAAAGGGCCGAAGAGTGACAACTTTTTCAAAATTGTAGATTAACACTTTTAACATGCTGGATACAACACTGTAAAGGTTGAGTTGATCTATACCATTTTGAAAAAGTTGTCACTTCTCGACCCTTAATTTAACACTTTAGTTTTTAGAGTGTAATAACCCCTCTCCCCCCCCCCCCCCCGAACGTGCTTGTTCAAAACAACAAGAAATACAAAAGAACAGACAAACAAACCAAAAACACAGAGCAAAAGTTGCGGATAAGTTGCAACAAATATTACAAGGTGCTAAAAATGAAATGCAAGTAGATATATCAAAATAATTGTTCCAGCTTGTCATTTTAACGCAAAGTTATATACTCAGTCTTCTATTTGCTTCCGTAAAAAAATAAAATAAAGAATGAAAGGAGGACATTACATTTTGAAACTTACAACAATATAGGATTATTATTTATTAAAAAAACTTGTGCAGAGGAGAGAAAAAAATTAAGGCAAGAAAGAAATTTCTTCTCAATTTTTCTTTCATGTTGAGGAGGTATAATATCATCAGTCGATCGCAAACTCGCTGAAAAATGTCCGAATCTGACCGACGGATAGATTTTGACATGGTGATTTTACTCTTTACTCATACCACTTAAGATATGCATTAAAACAATGAACAACCTTGTGGTTTGAAAACAAATAGATACGGCGTATGACGTTTATTCGGTTAGGTAACTAGTTAACGATTGCCTTACTGACTTACTGATTCAAAACATTGGGATAAAACAAAACAAAACAAAAATCTATGACGTCAATATTGAAATAAAATTCATCTCTTTTTTCACACTTGCCTTATCTAAAATCTCAGCATACTAGTGAAATGTTCTTTCCATTCTAGTGAAAGTTTATTAAATTGTCATATTATTCTATCCTTCATAAGGCCCTAATAAATAGGCCTATATGTTGTTGTTGTTGTTGTTGATTCTTTTTTTTTTTCTTCAACCAGTAGGGCCTATGTTTACAAGCGTAGCTGTTTTTTTTTCAGGTTGTTTTCACTTGCAAACATTTTCTTTTTGTTGTATATTACAAAACATTATAGAATTTTACTTCTACACAGCCTCGTCAATATGCCTATGTATCGGCCTATAATGCATTACCGGTATGTATTATGCTTATGTATCGTGTGTAATCATTATGTCTTTTATATATATATGTGTGTTTGCTTGAAGTGGAAAATGGAAATTGAATTGAACTGAAACATGCATGAAGAGGCGGCGCCCCTGCAGTGGGCACAGTGCCCCCACTTTTTTCCAGTACCCAAAAAGTGCCCTTTTTGGGTATGAAAAAATGCCCCTTTTCTTCCTGATAAGTGCCCTTTTTACTACTAAAAGTGCCACTTAAATTTCTAATAAGTGCCCTTTCCCCTTCTGATAAGTGCATGCCCTTTTTTCTCCTGCTGATAAGTGCCCTTTTCAAATCTGATAATTGTCTCCTTACCTCTCTAATAAGCGCCCTTTTTTCCTTCTGATAAGTGAATTTTACTTCGGATAGGTGCCCTTTGTCCTTCTAATAAGTGCCCTTTCCCCTTTTGATAGATGCCCCTTTTTCAAATCTAATAATTGCCCCTTTTCTCTCTAACATGTACCCTTTTCTCCTTTGATAAGTACAATTCTACTCCTGATAGGTGCCCCTTTTCCCTTCTATTAAGTGCCCATTTCCCCCTTCTGATAAATGCCCCCTTTCACCTCTTATAAGTGCCCCTTTCCATCTCTGAAAAGCCCCCTTTGCTCTTCTGATAAGTGCCCCCATTTACCTATATTTCCGACTGTTTGTTACAAAAAAAAAAGAGCTATATTTAGCTTCAAAGAATCGGTGCGGCTTTATGTAGTAACAGGAACCCATATTACTACAACTATAATAATGTTACTCCAAGGAAGGGCAATATTTTCTGAAAATTTCCCCAAAACTCGCTCTTAAAGTATATTAAAAAATCAAGCAAATCGCATTGAGTATGTTGGTATCGATGTAATCATAAAGAAAAACGTCAGGGTTAATGTACGAATTAAGAGATCATTCGACATTCCTCCCAAATTAAGTTGTAATTTTTTTCATTATATCGCTGTTAATAATTGAACATCCCAAGGACTTCAGCAGTAGAAAAAAAATCTGAAAATTTTTGCTCGCTCACTTTGCTCGCTCGCACATGAATCATAATAGACAAAAATTACACACAACTGCTAATTGGGGAAACTGGAGCAGATTCCAGAACCACAATAAAATGAAGAAGATGATGGTTGATAATGTATTAATTAGACTGTAGGTTAATACCAATATCACAGAATGATTCCTCATTTTTCGCTTTATGTTCACTCCTTCTAGATGCCCCCTTTTTCCAAAAAAGTGCCTTTTTTTGCTGCATGGTGCCCCCCTGAAAGACGTTCCGCCGCCCCTGCATGCATGAGTTCATTATGCGACTGCCATATTATGTGCAATGGTCAGTGGGTATGTATTCTTCTTGGCCCTGATGGTCTAGTGATCAGTGCCTTCACCATTTCGAGAACCGAACGAGTCACCAGACAGAGCTGGAGGTAAGGTCACGCTAGCCCCCTAGGCGCAGAGGTCAGTGCCTAGGCGGCGTGAATTCAACCAATCGTAGCGCGCTGAGCCGCGCTCTATATCTTGGGGATTCCCCACGCACAAGCGCACTATACTACAAGAGTTTTCTCATGACGGATTGGCAATGCAATGCCAAAGTTTTCTGATTGAAATTTGTGTTCGTTCTGATGACTCATCTTACGCATGGCTTCCTGAATGTCGATCATCATTGGTAACTTTTTTTTAACCTTAGCTTTAGATTGAGCTGCTTTTCTATTATAGACCAAAATGCCCGGGGGGGGGGGGGGGGCACTCGAATTATATTTTGACGGGGGTGTGCCTCACGAATCCCCGAAAAGGGGTCTAAGGAACTGACTTCAAGGTGTAAAATACGGGGTCTTGGGAACTATGATCTATTGGGCAGAGAGAAAAACAGGGTCTAGGGAACTAAAAAACTAACCGGCAGAGTGAAAATAGGGGGTCTTGACAACTGCATATATGTAGGGGCCTAAAACTACCAAGGACCTTGGAACTGATAACTGTACCAAACTGTGATGATGGTAAACTACTTTTACTGAGAAATGAAAGGTTTGATATGAAAATGATTGACATTTTGTTTTGTTCTTTGTGTAATCCACTATACAGTACATTAATTTGAATCATGAAAAGAGTTGCATTTAATTTAAAACTGATCAAAATAATGATGAAAAATGCATTGTTTTGTTTATCAGTGTTTCAATGATCCCCGGGCAATGATCACGCTGCGGCCGTACTGTCTAGAATTCCACCCCGTGATAGAAGAACCGTATTTTTGGATCGTACACACTGTCAAGCTTATCCGTGAGTGCATGCATCAGCCCCGGGCTCCGCTTTATCGGCGGTACACCTTCGCTATCGCAGGATCTCGGGACGGGCCGCGCCGGGGGCCGCCCGCGCCGTGTAGCGCTAGTAGCTAGCTAGCTGGAGCAGTTTTCAAGGCTCGCGCGACGAAAGGGCCTAGGGCACGAGACCAGGTCGAGCGACCACTGCCTCCGCCACGCTCCCGGCCGCATGCGAACGGATATGTTTCATAACGGGGGTCTTCAGAGCGGGGCTGAGCGGCTCCTGAGCGGAACTGAGTATCTAGAGAACGGAAATCGGGGTCTGAAAAAGGGGGTCATCAAAGCGGCACGTCCCCGTACCACCAATATACGTGAGTGCCCCCCCCCCCCCCCCCCGGGCCAAAATGTAAGACTTAATTTGATTTGGAGTTTTATTACCCTGTTGGTTGTTATAGAATGACTTTTGAAGGTGTATTTGATTCATGCATACCATTTAATTCATTAATCATTATCTATTTCTGCATACTACATGCTACTGCTAGCTATAATACTAAAGTTACTAGTAGTACTAGTGTGGAGAACTATTTTGTACATATTATTAGATGCTACTGTGATCAAGTGATCAAGGTTAATGATCTTTACTCTGTTTATTTTTAAAAGCCAATGTTCACCTCTTGTAACCTTAGTTCCACCTGTACTAGCCTTTCAGAATTGCTCTTATTAACATTCCATCCTCTTGCTTTTGTTATCATCATTCCTCCTTCATTGCTTTACATTCTCAAGTTGATCCTTTTCTTTGTTATAGAATTCCTGCAAACCCTGCTTCACCTCACTTGTTTATTGGTTGATTTTGTAATGAATATTAAGTAATTTCACTTGTTGATTGGTTGGTTTTATAATGAATAATGAATAATAAATTAGGGCTGGGCCACACCCAGTGCAGAGGAGAAAAAGATTTCAAGAGAGTAACAGCTCAACATGTACTTGTCCTGTCTTGGAGTAAGAACCCATGTAGCAATATTGCGCCCCTACAACTGGTAGCAGCGGTGCTCCAACTCTATAGACAAGTTTTGCAGAATGAAGTGTTTTACAGGCAGAAATTGTGAATCTCCCTACTTCTTGTGAATCTCCCTTCTTCTTGTGAATCTCCCTTGTTCTTGACCAGCTTGGTAAGCATGAAAGTTAATTCTCCCTTCATCTTTTTGAGTGAGTAATTACTGTCATCTAGCTACAAGCACCATTCAAGTATCCTGTTTAACTTCAGTCAACACCCTTCTTCAATCTACATGATTTGGTGTGTTCATCTTGGCTGATTTTTGTTTTTCTTTTAAGCACTCGATACAACAATTTTCGATATTTACCCATTGCTTGTCTTCGAAGTTGATGTCATCCTTCTTCAGTTCGTAGTCAGTAATACATTGCTTCTTATTAGAAGGCAGCAACATCCTACTTCTTTTTCCAATAAATTGTACTATTAGCAATCTTCGAGGTTATAATGACAACTTACCTCAGTTTTCAAGAAATCTTGTCAATTCTCCCTACATCTTGAGATGTTTAAAACTGCATCAACCTACTGTTAATGTTGTGAATTCTGCAGTCAGTTTATAGCAGTCAGGAACATTTTACCTAGCTCATTCGCAATGAGTACTTTCAGAATGGACTTACCTGAGATTTTCTCCGGTGAAGAGGGTAAAGATTTTCACCAGTGGATAAAACGTTTCGAACTCGCAACAGAATTTATTCCTGCTGCCTCTGAACAACGACACATTCTCTTACCAGTACGACTATCTGGACCAGCTTTCATCATTTGGGAAGGTCTCCCTGAATCAGACAAGAAAGACTTTGCTAAAATCAAAGAAAAACTTTCCCAAGTCTTCGGTAGAACACAGTACATGCAGACCTTTAGATCCTGCATTACAGCACGAAAGCGGCTACCAAACGAGCCACTGGAGGTTTATGCATCAGCCATCATTACTATGGTTGGAGAAGCTTTCCCCAAATATGATGCGGAAGCCAAGGATGGTGAATCATTCAGAAGATTCCTCGCAGGAGTCGACCAGAAGTTACAAGTAAAGATAAACGAGATGGGTGGAACCACTCTATCTGAAGCACTGAACATCGCCCTTCGAGTGGAAAGAGCAAGTGAACAGCTTGCTCCTACAACAAGCGCCACTGTAGCGTCAACTGAAACTAAGCAAGATGTGGTTTACTTCCAGCTTCTCAAACGATTGGATGAGTTGGAAAGGAAATTTGATAAACTGAACTTTACCCAAGATCAAAGCAAGGCAGGGGACGAGCAGTCGAGACACCCAAGGAGATTCTCCAACACGAGAGACAACCGCCCTCGTTCACCCAGCCCTCACTCAAGATATTCTCGACACTATGACCACAGGCAATCTGATAGACAAAGTACGAGCAGGTATAGATCACCAAGCCCTCAACCAAGATATACCTCAAAAGATGACTACAGGCATGGCCAAAACTATCGCTCATCTAGCCCTCGAGCTGGATACCCACCTCATCACAGACAGGGTCAACCCTCTCGATCTCCAAGTCCACGACCAGAATATCGTCACAGATCTCCGAGTCCACAGCAAACCCATCTCTATCAACATCATCGCCAACCAGATGAACATTTTCAGAATAGATACTCACATGGGTATAGAGAGGCAAGTGATGGATTTGACAACCAGCCATACTCCCTGCCAAGGAGAGGCGACAGGCAGCCCCAAGAGTATACTCACCCTAGTCGTCATGTCCACTTTGCTGACAACAGGCCGGAAAACTTCCGCTAGTTGGTGACGGGGGCCAGTCATCATCTGCCTCTACAGCGGCCCACATTAACAGACAACACGATCCATCCAGTGAACAAAGACCACCCTACATCCCTGTTATCTTGGAAAATACGTATGTCTTGGCCTACGTAGACTCAGGATCTTATACATCGCTCATTAGCAGTGACTTTTGGGAATCTATCCCAAAACAACAGAGAAGTCCTCTCATCAAGACAGCCATAGCAGCCACGTCGGTTACGAGAGACTCCATAGACATTCTTGGTACAGTTGATGCAACCTTACATCTGGGGAACACCACCAGACAACATACATTCATGGTTGCCAGAAATATCACCCACCAAACCATAATCGGATGGGACTTCTTTTGGAAGAATGATGCTTCAGTCTCTACGACAACCTTCAGCATGCCAGGAGTGAATATACCTCTTGTGAGCAAGCATCAATACCAAACCCCCTTGAAGTGCAACGTAGCTCTAGTGGGAAAAGTAGTCATTCCTCCCTCATGCGAGACACATGTCCAAGGTAGATTGTTGTCTACGCAAGCTGACATCATACCCACCAATTATGATGGTATCTTCGAACCTGAACTTCAACAGCACCTCAATGTTGTTAGTGCTCGATCTCTCTCTAGACCACAGGATGGCCTCATCCTCATTCGACTCATCAACCCTTCACCAGAAGCGGTAGATATACCAGCTGAAACCAATCTTGGCCAGTTTTACTCGATGACAGGCAATGCAGAAGAAGAGTATGAGGTAATGGATAGTATTGTTGCAAGCACGCAGAAACACAACTCATCACTCAAAGTATCATCTATGCTTCCTTCTTCAGATATGACTCAGAGTCAACGAGAGAAAGCGGAACAACTACTTTCGATCTACGATGATGTCTTCAGTTCGTCATCTGATGACATTGGCCAGACAAACTCAGCCTACCATCATATTGACACAACGACGGATGTCCCTATCCGTAAACGAGCGTACCGCACCTCGCCAGCTATGCGATTGGAAATCCAGTCACAAGTTGATGATCTACTACGGAGAGGAATTATTGAAGAAAGTTATAGCCCCTGGGCGAGCCCAATCGTGATGGTTAAGAAGAAAGACAAGACGTTCCGATTCTGTGTAGATTACCGTGCCTTAAATGCTGTGACTGTCAGAGACTCACATCCAATTCCGAGGCAAGACGACTCCATTGATGCACTATCGTCCTCCACCTACTTCTCCGTTATGGACCTATCGAGCGGTTACTGGCAGATCCCACTCAATCCCGAGGACAAAGAAAAGACGGCGTTCACCACAGGAACAGGGCTATATCACTTCAATGTAATGCCCTTTGGCCTAGTAAATGCCCCAATGACGTTCCAACGCCTCATGGAAGCAGTACTACATGGCCTCCATTGGTCCACTTGCTTAATCTACTTAGACGACTGCATTGTACTAGGAAAGGACTTTGATGACCATCTACACAACCTCAAGGATGTCCTTCAACGCTTCAGAGAAGCCGGTCTCAAACTCAAGCCATCCAAATGCCAGTTCTTTCAAAAGGAAGTTACCTACCTGGGCTATGTCATCAATGCAGATGGTGTACTTCCTGATCCCAACAACATCAACAAAGTAGCATCCTGGCCGAGACCACAAAACCCAACCAATGTCAGATCCTTCCTTGGACTTGCATCCTTCTATCGTCGTTTCATCAAAGACTTCTCAAAGACTGCATCTCCATTGACCAATCTCACCCACAAGGGAATGAAGTTCAACTGGACAGAAAAGTGCGAAGCCTCCTTCAACACACTAAAAAGGGCACTTACCAATCCACCCTTACTGGCTTACCCAGATTTCTCAGTCAAGTTCAACCTATCAACAGACGCCTCTCTTACTGCCATAGGTGCCGTCCTCTCACAAGTACAGAAAGGAAAAGAGAGAGTAGTTGCCTACTTCAGTCAAATGCTCAGCACCACCCAACAGAAATGGTCAACGTACGATAGAGAGTTATGGGCTATTATTGCATCTGTTCGCCACTTCAGACACTACATACGAGGTCAAGAGTTTACCATCTTCACTGACCACCAACCAATCCTTGGTTACAACAAAGTATCAATTCAGGACGATGTTTCTGGACGACGAGCTCGATGGATCATCGAACTCAATGCTCACACGTTCCACATCAGACATCGGAAAGGCCATCAGAACAGTCATGCAGATGCTCTATCTCGCCTACCTTCAACCTCTGAACAGACTGTTAACCAGATAGATGTACGAGGAAACAGCTCTGCACCCACTGAAGCTAACACCCCAAGAGAGTGCAATATGGTGCAAACTCTTTCTGCATCCAGTCGAGCCATGAGAGAAAACTATACCATAGACCAGTCCAAGTCGGTACCTCCAAGACCTCAAGTACCAGATCCACCCGACAACTTCAGTCTTTCGGGACAAGATGTTGACTTACGCAGACTTCAACAACAAGATGAAGATATACAGACAGTAGTCAAATACTTGACTGATGCGTATCGACCAACAGTAAGAGAAATCCGCAGAGAATCTCCCCGCATGAGACGATACCTATGGGACTACCATCGTCTGACCATCTCCAATAGCATCCTCTACCGCCAGATACAAAATAACCTTGGCGAAGTCACGTTACAAGCTGTAGTACCTCAGTCCATGGTCCCAACGGTCCTGAACCAACTACATGGAGACCCAGCTGCAGGACACTTTGGCACCAGGAGAACGCTTCAAAGAGCCAAATCTACTTGTTTTTGGCCATTTATGCACAGAGACATTCTGAACTATTGCCAAACTTGTGCAGCATGTGAGGCGATTCGATTGCCAAATCCCAAGTACC
Source organism: Heliocidaris tuberculata (assembly GCA_025618425.1). Lineage (NCBI taxonomy): Eukaryota > Metazoa > Echinodermata > Echinoidea > Camarodonta > Echinometridae > Heliocidaris > Heliocidaris tuberculata. The sequence goes on from CM046850.1 coordinate 8,633,549, forward strand.
AGGCCCCACTACACAACATCACCACTGATCATCCTCTTCAAAAGGTATTTGCAGATATAGCAGAGCTACCTACTTCTAGAAAAGGCTTCCATTATATCCTAGTCGTCATTGATCATTTCAGCAAGTACACCAACATCTACGCAATGAAAGATCAAACGGCGCAGACCATAGCCAAACACCTCTTCGAGGACTACATTAAAGAACACGGAGTACCTGAAACCCTCCATACCGACCAAGGAAGACAGTTTGAATCCAGACTGGTACAAGACTTATGCAGAAAACTTGGCATTAGAAAGACAAGATCCTCTCCCTACCACCCTCAGGGAGCTGGCTTAGTGGAAAGAGCCAACAGAGTAATCAAGGACCAGCTAGCCAAATATCTTGCTGACAAAGGCGGTGAATGGGATTCCCATATATCCCAAGTTCAACTTGCATACAACACTAGCGTGCATTCAAGTACTGGACTGACACCATATTACATTCTACATGGTAGAGAAGCCAGAGTACCACTGAATGTAACCTGTCCTGTTCCTCCTCCATCATACTCATCACCACAAGAGTATGTAACTAGTCTTCAGAGCCGTTTGAAGAGAGCATTTACACATGCCCAAAACAAACGTCGCAAGCTCAAGGAATACAGAAAGATGACTACAACCAGAAAATGCGACTCACCATGTACAGTATTGGAGATCTAGTATGGCTCCATGATCCTGTTAATCTCCGAAACAAGCTAGAACCAAACTGGAGAGGACCTTTTGAAGTAATATCTTCCTCACATGATGGATTCAACTACAAGATATCAGATATCCATGATGAGAAGACTACAAAAGTTGTGCACCACAACAGATTGAAAATCTTTCGTTCAAGAAGTTCACTCCGACGAAGACAGTCTTCCACCCAACCTACATCAGATGAGACTCCATCTTCTCCACTACCAGTTGCTAAACCACAAGAGACGTTCAGTATAGAATGGTCCCTTCCCGAGGAAGAAGCAACTACACCACATGTTGTGTCTGACCAATCCCCCACATGTCAGAGACCAGATCAACTACAACCAGACCAACAGCCGAGACCAGGCCAATCCTGTCTTCATCCTGGACCTGATGAAACCATCCTACGTCAAAGGCAAGGTGAATTTGACCTACCATCAAGGTCAAACCAACCGAGCCAACTGCAGAGACCAAACCCCAACACTCTTCATCACCAGCCAGACCAATCCAGGCCACATCATGACGAATTTGACCAATCATCATGGTCAAACCAGTCTGACCCGCTGCAAAGACCAGGCCAATCTACTAGAGGTGATCCTGACCAATTGCAACAATCACACTCGTCATACCCGGTGCAGAGGCAAACTCACACTACCCATGATCAGAGGTCAGAACAGTCCTTGCCTGACAACTTTGAGCAACCCTCAAGCTCAAAGCACGATGATCCACAACGAGGCTCAGATGGAACTACTCCGCCACAGATGCCTACACCATCTGAACACCGACCAACGTCTAGGGAAGCATCACGCGCAGTGATGCCAGACCTGTCCAACACACGCCAGGTTCCTCCTCCTCCATTTCGAGCATCATCCCAGACTAGAGCAGAACAACCCAATAATCCAGACGGTTCGCAACAATCAACAGGCTACAAAACGCGTTCAGGACGTGCTATTGTCAAACCACCAAGATTTGATGGATTTCAGATGTGAATAAATGTTTATTCCAATTAATGTAAATGATTCTTGCAATATTTGAAAACTGGATGAACAAATTAGCGCGAGGATCACTAATGGATAGACTTATTAGAATTATTAGTGAAGTGCAAGAGAATCAACATGATGGACAGCTCCAGCAGTTAATTTTAATTTGACTGGGACAGCAACAGATCAGAGAAATAATGAAATTGTGTGAAACACCATATTCATGTTTGAAAAATGGAACAATATGCGACATGGACGTCGACTCGTCAGAATTGAATTATGATCACTGTTATAAGCAGGATTAGTGAAAAGGACATGGATTCGAAAGCGAAACTATAGTATATGGACACTTATCATTATGAGTGAAATGGACACTTTAATGCATTTGTGATGTATTACATGTTTGTAGTAATTTCGTGAAATAATATTATTCTGATTTATTGATACATGTATTTTTGGTATAATTGATATTTGATATTTACAGATACCACCAAATTACAACAACAAAAGAAAAAAAAAAGGAGAAATTAATTTTCACATTGGATAATTTCAAAGATTTATATTTCGATAGTGATTCGATAGTGATTATTTCTAAACTTCGATATCCTGACAGTTATGAGAAATTTATTCTAGTCTTTGAATGCAAATGTGTGCATATTGTGTTATAGAAATTTGTTACGTCATAAAATATAGTTTATTGCAAAGATGTTATAGTACCATCTACATGATAATGTTCAACTGATTAGGATTGAATTGATCTTCCAAATGCTGCTTATTTATATTGCATGGAATACAAATATTTGAAGTCAGTATTTTTTTTCTCAGGATAATCAATTTACACTTATATATATATATATATAATAGAATTTTTGACAAAAGAAAATTGAGGAATATACAGTCATGACATGTAGTTGCAAAGTAGAAAAAAAAAGAAGTCAGTTTTGATGTTATTTGAATGTGAGATAGCAGTACCAGTTTGCACACCTTGAAGTTAACTGCTTGTACATAATTAGTATATGTGTGATATTTTGAGATATTTCAATGGATATGATGATATGTTTATGAGATAATTTGAGATATTTTGATTGATATGATAACATGGTATAGACATAAACTGTATACTGACAATAAATTGTCCCAAACGTTATTTTCAAGTTACCGATGAAAATGGAAACTGCATTGTTGTAAGGTTATAAACAAAAACAAAACAAGAAACAAACAACAACAACAAAAAAAAAGTATATTTTCAGATATCTTTGGTGAATTAAGATAAATTTTCTTCATTCATGATAGTTGCTCAGTGAAAAGTATACATTGATAATTGATGCAATATTGGCATTATATTTTGAATTTGTTTTAATGTTTGATGACTTACTGTAAATGTATGCATGTATAGGATCAATATGTAATTTTACAAAATGTGAAATCCGATTCTTCTTGAAAGGCTTATTAAGTCTGTATGCACCTTAGAGATGGAATTTATTATCGTCTGAACAAAAGAAAAATGTTTTGCAAGCGTAAATCTTTCATGAAATTTGAACTTTATAGTGAAGTGCAAAAATCCGTTTTATTGTTTACATGTATTTTGTCCAATAGACCTGATAAAAAAAAATTCTTTTGTTGCCAAGTTTGTTATACTTCAAATATTACAGTGTACATGTAGTATCTCATGTTTATGCGAACAAGGAATTTATTTTGAAAAAAAAAAATTGAATGATTAGATGTGCAACAAACAGATGGTTTAAAAAAAAAAAAGGAATTTCATGTCTTATCAAATGAAAATAGTTTATTTACCAAACATTCTATTGGAATACTACTTGTTATATGAAAGTGATTTACAGATTTGAAAATGCTATGTACATGTAGTTAAGATTTTTTTTTTTTTTTTTTTCACATGTCATGAACAGTTCTTGTTAATTTTGTCTTGAGATTCTAAAATGAGGACATTTTATTTCGGGGAAAGAATATTATGTGGAGAACTATTTTGTACATATTATTAGATGCTACTGTGATCAAGTGATCAAGGTTAATGATCTTTACTCTGTTTATTTTTAAAAGCCAATGTTCACCTCTTGTAACCTTAGTTCCACCTGTACTAGCCTTTCAGAATTGCTCTTATTAACATTCCATCCTCTTGCTTTTGTTATCATCATTCCTCCTTCATTGCTTTACATTCTCAAGTTGATCCTTTTCTTTGTTATAGAATTCCTGCAAACCCTGCTTCACCTCACTTGTTTATTGGTTGATTTTGTAATGAATATTAAGTAATTTCACTTGTTGATTGGTTGATTTTATAATGAATAATGAATAATAAATCAGGGCTGGGCCACACCCAGTGCAGAGGAGAAAAAGATTTCAAGAGAGTAACAGCTCAACATGTACTTGTCCTGTCTTGGAGTAAGAACCCATGTAGCAATATTGAGCCCCTACACTAGTAATAAATAAAGCTCAACATTTGCTCAACTTAGCCAGTTGTAAGGCTGTTTTATGTCACAATATTCAGTTGTTGATATTATATTCAAGGCAGTGTAAATATCTCAATCGGCACAAATTCATGATGAAATTGCACTATTTCTTATGAACATATTGGATAATATTTTAGGAAGCTCTATGTACTTAGATGCTTATACATAAGTATTGCACACAAACATTCATTTAACTGGTATACATCTACATGTACATGTATACTGAGTTGCTTAAACAAAGGTCTTTAATGGGCTTGGTAATGAGAGAGTGTTATCATTCTTACAATCCTCTTTTGTAAAAGATATACAAAATTCAGTTTGGTTGGGTGAGTATTGGGCTATTGGCCCTAACAATATTGTAATAATTTAAGAATGGTAAAATCTAAGATCAGTGTATTGTAATTAAAGATTATAAGCAAGACAGACTGTGGTAAAGTACTGATGACGAATTTGCTGATGACACCAGTATTTCTGGAAATTGTTTTATTGATTTGAGCTATATTTGTTTTCCAGGACAAGTTTTTATATACCTAAGCATTTGGTGGAACTGACATGTTTGAGAATATATTTTCCATTTTGATCTGAAATGAATCGTGCAAATCTGCAGATGTGTGTCCGAGTAGATTTAGAATGAAGATATATAAAATTTGATTTTTCAGCATTTATAATCAATCTGTTACATTTGAAACAATTATATACCTTTTTGCAATTCAAAATTCAGGTTATAAAGGGAAATGATGTCACCAGATGTGTAGAGAATATTGATGTCATTAGCAAAGAGAATGAATTTCAATTGGAACAGTATAAATCTTTCAGAAAAGTATAAATGACAGATAGGTCTACTCTTTGTCTAATCTCAGAAATGGCTGAAGGGCTAGCTGGTCAGAACGATAATGATAATGATAACAATAAATAAATCACTCCCCTGTTGTTTCTGTTGAAAATCCATTGGAAATCGTAATTCCCAACTCAAAGATTTATGCTAATGATCGAGCCTCACACAATGAGCTCATTGGGATCACTCAACAAGCAATTTTCTTAGGACATGCCTCAGAGATAATTTTCATCAGCCAATTAATCATACCGTTCCTGTGATGTGACATCAGATTAGCTGAGACATGCAGGTAACATTTCATGTTTGATTGACATGCAGATCAGAACCCTTAACAATTTTGAAGTTCAGCTCTATGGGACCACTTTATCATTGTCATTATATTATAGTTTATCATTATAGGTCATTACCAGCTTTTAAGCCTTCGAGTAAGATATTGATCTGCTCATGATCTAAAATTTTGTTTGGAGAATTGAGTGATAATATTGAAGTGTTGGTTGAATAAAGATTGAAAGAATATATAGTTCAAAGTAGAGAGCAAGTGCAGAGGGAGAGAACTGTAATTAATGCATTTGGTATAGAAAAAGAAAACAGTCCTCCAACATCTTGATAAATCTGATGTAACCTTTGTCACTGACAACTTGTCAGTGATGGATCCAGAATTCTGTTATCTGACTGGGGGGGGGGGGGGGGTGGCACAGCATAGCTGCCTAAAAAAGTGCTGACGGGGGGGGGGGATCCAATTTTACCGGGGGAACTATGGCCCCTTTGCCGGTGCCCCCAAATTATCCTTTTCTAGCTGGAGCAAATGCATCATTCCTTCTGAATGTATTATTTGAAGAAAAAAAAAATCATCTGCAAAATTGATGTAACTTTGCTTCACTGGAAGGTTTGCAGTGTATGGTGTAAAGCACTTGTCAAGTAATAAGTTATCCAAATGAATTTGTATAATCCTCAGTGACAAATAGATTTGCCCATTAATTAGCTTTTGGTTCACAAATTTCTGAGAAGATGCACAGGAAAGTTGATAGTCAAAATAAGAAATGTTGAAATGTCGAAATGATACATTAAATATTTTCTTTATTGATATGTAGATTATGGAACAGGTAGAAAAGGTCATCTGGTATGGGGAATTTTTGTCACCCTTCCCCATGGCATACACTGAGGCAGTCATGAGCCAGGCGTATAGTCTCAGTGAAACAACCGTTGATACAAGAGCCTGGAGCATTCGGTCTAAGGAACACTATGTTAACGTGGTTCCAATTTTCTTCTGTCAGCATACATGTTGACAAAAGGCCTGTCAGTGATGGCACTAATATAGGAGTTCATGAATCTGAACTCCTTCTTTTCTCCATTGCCTTAAAGAAGCTCAGCTCCTAATTATTTCCTCCTCCTTATTTCCTCCTCCTATTCTCCAGCCACTCCTTGAAGAAGTCCAGATGCTACTGGAGTCCTGGAGGAGACTGAAGCAGAGCAAGCCACCATCCTGAAGCAGATAGCTACACTAGAGGCCAGTCATTCAGACGTCTCCAACCTCTCGTCCATCAGACACTCCTTCATCGGAGAGAGCACCCATAGCTCCAGTGTAAAGACGCCATCATGTGACTACCACTCACCAGTTAGGAAGTCGATGCAGAGAGAAAGCTTACAAAACAATGTCACAATCCCAGTACTTAGAAGAGGTTAGATGAAAATATAGGCCCAAATTCATGAAAGAGGTTTATTTTAAACCATAAGCGTAGTAACGCATGTCCTCTTGTCCAGTGGGTGGACAGTAATGTGCATGCTTACGTACGCTTATTTACACATAACTTCGTCCATGGCGGAGGTTTAAACTATGGTTTAGACCATGGTTTAAAGTATTCATCTTTCATGAATTTGTGCCATAGAATTTAGTGCAATATTATATAAATAATGCATGGTCTATCATGCACTATGCTGTATTATGTGCACGACAAATACTACGTTATCCCGAGTGCAGTTTTGTTTCACTGAGGCTGCAGACCGAGTTGAAATAGACCTGCATGAGAGATAATTTAGTATTTGGAGTTCATATAGTCCAGTAATAGTGCATATATAGAACATGCATTGATTGCTATAGTAAATAGACCCCAAGATCTATATATGTTATTGTGTATAAGACAAAGTTATAGTGCACGATCATGCACTATAATAATTTTTTTGCACGTCACGTGATGCGAATCTAACCAGCGCGTATTATACATACACTATTTACTATAAAAATATATTGCATGAGTAATACCATATTGCCCAAGCCGTAGATGAGAGTAATAGGGTTAGTTTGAGGGAAAAATACAGTCTCCTATATTGTCCAAAAAATGAATTAGTCATAAATCGTCATTGATCACCTCTATAAATACTATTCTTAACACAAGTTCCAAAGAGTGAAGTTGGTGGGGAATATACATGTTATGGATTTGTTGGTACATGTATAAGCAAGCATGATATGTGTGGATGCACAATAATTATTAAGCACAATTATTTCCACTCTTTCCATGTCCTAGCTGAGTCGTCTGGCAGCAGAGATGCGAGTCTTTGATCAATCTCACCCGCATCTCCTAGAACAGAACCATAGGCTGATGGAATCCATTGCTGAGCTTAAGAAACAAGTCCTCCAACTCACTGTAAGAATCACCATTAACTAATCCTTCTCGAGTACTGTCAAACCAGAAATTTTTGTGTGCCTGAAACTTTCGTGAGTGGTCAAGATTCGCAAAGGTTTCATGCCGCAAAAAAATCAAATCACAATTGAAACAACATAACATTATATTGCAATTCGCAAGAGTTTCTTGTTGCAAAATAGAGGTGTCGTGGTTTAGTGGATACGTCACCGGACTGTGGATCTCATGGTTCGCGGTTCGAGTCCCGCCGCGGCACTAATGTCCTTTGGCAAGACATTAATCTACATTTGCCACTCTCCACCCAGGTGTAGTAAATGGGTACCTAGTAGGAATTTATTCCTTGAATGCTTTCAGCACCTTACAGGGCAGCTGGGCTAAAGCCAGGGTAATAATACTACTTCGGCGCTTAGAAACATTATATTATGCGCAATATAAATGTTATGTATTATTATTATTATTATTATTATTATTATTAAAATTGGCTGTCATTAACAATTCGCGAAAAATTTATGTTGCGAAAGTTTCTGGTTTGACAGTATTTGAATGTGGATGCATATTTTGATAAATACTTTTCTCCTTCCTGTAACTGTGAACTTGTTTCTAATGGAAGATATATAATGCACATTTTGACATAGAAAATATTTTAATTTGACACTTGAAAGTGGCATTGAAGGAAATAGAATGTTTTTGAAATTCTATTCGGGATGCTGAGGTAAGCAAGAGTAAGAGGATAGCAAAATTTTGCTTTGATAAGCAACCTCACACATAGAATACAAACCTGTCCGCAGTGCATCCTTAGCATTTGATCCACTTCGTACTTTATCTGAATACAGAGGCGGCGGAACGTCGGGCTCGGACAATGGAAATGGGGGCACCTTATGGCAGACAAAAGGTGCCCCACCCCCACTTCCATTGTCCGAGCCCAACGTTTCGCCGCCTCTGCCTAAATACTAAGATAGCATTGATGTAGTAGATGCACTGGTGACATAATCCATTTCATCTGCATAACAAAACTTAGTTGATCCTTTGGAAACTATTGCTAATTTATACTCTTTCCTATTAAGTCATTTTGTTTTAACCCTTTCAGGACAAGAATTATTAAGGGCTAAATTGATCACATTTTGTTCTTGAAATTGACAACAATAATATTTTTCTTTTAGTGCTGCATGCTTCTAATAAGGTGTAATGTCCTTGAAAACAATATACATGGTTAGGAATTTTGGTTTTTCCTACAGTATCATATTTTCATTACCACAGAAAGATGTGCAAGAGATGAAGCTTCAACAAACCAAGACTCTCAACCCAACCCCAGCTGTACCAGCTCCTGCCATACATGTACCTGCCCCTGCTACAGCCATGCCAATTCTTGCAACCCCCACCCAGGCACCCAGCAGGGGCTTCATCAGCACCCCTGAGAGAGGCATCGAGAACGTGACTCCACCCGTGACAACACCGGGTCTGAGCCCCTTGGCAGGGACACCAACCAAACCCTTGGGCACAGCAGAACCCAGCAAAGTGAGTCCCCAGCCACAGGGGATGGTCAAGCAGGATACCAGTGATAGACAGAGGCTTGCCGTGATGGCTGCATCTGCTGCTGCAGGAGGAGGCTCCTCTGCTTCAGTTCCTACTGCTGCAGCATCACAACCAAAGACAAAGGTAAAGACCATCCTCAAAAATATGAGTCTGCTTGAAAATAAAAAGGGTGAATTGCTGAGGATTGATTGATAGCATTGCTCTAATACTAAAGATTGTGAAAATATTCAGATCATCCCAGCCCTTTCGTAACAACAGAATATCAGTATGAAAGATATCGGCTGATTGAGACCAGTGAAGTCCCTGACCATTTTTGAAAAAAACAAGATATAGAATTGAACTCTTCTCTGTTAAATGGTAACATTCTTTTGAGATTCATGATTGTCACTTCTTACCTATGAATATGATACATGTTGTCAGTCAAGCAGAAATCATAATCATCTTTTGCCAGAGGACTGGAAAATTTTCAATTTATATCTTTGTGTGATGTCTCGGGAATGACTGAAATACATGTAGCAAAGATCAGTTGTACTTCTTCTCATTGCACTGCATTGATTTGGCTTTCATGTGTGTCTGTTCTTCCTCTCAACAATAGTTCACTGGGTTTACACCAAGTCCCGCTTCTGCCACGTCAAAACCAAGTCAAACCTTCAGCACCTTCTCCTTCTCGCCAAATACCATCAAACCATCACCCTCTTTGGCCAAGCCTGCCACAACATCTTCCTCATCCCCGTCCCCATTTGCCAGCTTCTCTTTCAGCATGAGCACCACATCTGCTTCTTCAACATCCACCATATCGTCAGCTGGTGTCTTCAAGCCAGCATCATCCACCAAAGGTACCCTACAGCCTCCAGCTGGAGGATCACCAGCGGTGTTTGGCAAGACTGACCTTACCCAAGATGCAAGGTCGTCATCACCAGGGTATCCAGGGTTCTACGCCTCTCCAAAGGCACTCCCAGTGACCCCATCTCATGGAGATCAGATGGTGCCTTCGACAAGGAAACCAGGACAGAGTCCTCTGGCCAAGGATGCTGCCTCACCCAAAGTTCCAGACACACCCAAGTCTGTCTCCTTCAAGGCAGAGGTTGAAGGTACATTCTCTAAAATTGATCAATCAATATTTCTTCTGTTAGGAGCATCACTGTTTATCTCTTTCTCTTAGATTTTCTGCCCATGGGCAGATCCACACACCAGAATCATCTGGTTAGTCCTTCCTCCATCCCTCCCTATCTTCCGCCTTTCTCTTCATCAAACATAAGTCACTTTTCAAATCAGACACCATTCTGGTTCTTGATCTACTTCTTCCCCTTCTGCCATTCATTTTCCCTTCAAGTACGTTTCGTAGCATATTATTCCCCTTTAAGATGTGTCCCATCCACTGTACAGAATCAATGTAATGATGATAATATTAGATGATTTCTATTGTGTACATATCCATCCCAAGGGATGCTCAAGATACACTTGTATTTGTCATCCTCAAACTTTTATTGTGATATCTAGCCCAGTGTGCTATTATTCCTTTTCTTCATGCTTTGGAATCATTTTTTTCTCTTCACTAGATGATGATGTGATCTTCATCTCCATGACCGAGCCTAGTCCGGAGCAGCGTACGAGAGCAGAGAAACTCTTGCTCCCAGAAGGATTCTATCTCTATGAGGATGCCCCACCCTGCAAGGGATGTATTGGCTGTAGGGAAGACATTGACATTGACTCCCTTTATCAAAAAGATGGAGATGGGAAAGGATCAGCTCCAGCTGTCAGACCAAAAGGTGAGGGTTGAGTGTTTCTTATGAATATTATTTAAGACCTGCAAGGGATGCATTTGATTTATAGACGACCATGACATGACTAACTCATTGAGAGGTGGTGATGAGAAGGCATCGCCACTCGTTGTCAGACCAAAAGGTGAGGGTTTAGTTTTTCCTCTAAATATAATTTAAGATCCTGCAAGGAATGTGTAGGATTTATAGACAACTTTAATGTGACTAGCTGTTCCAGAGAGAGGGAGAGAGCAATGCATCAGGACTGGTAGTGAGACCAAAAGGTGAGGGTTTAGGGTTTCTTATAACTGACTTTAAGATCCTGCAAGGGGTGCATTGGATGTACTGAAGACTTTGATACAGGACTGGTAGTCAGACCAAAAGGTGAGGGTTTAGGGTTTCTTATGGACTGTGACTTTAAGATCCTGCAAGGGGTGCATTGGATGTACTGAAGACTTTGATATTGACTACCTTTATCAGAAAGACGGAGACATGAAGGCATCCATGTTGGTAGCCAGACCAAAATGTTAGGTCCCCAAGCATTCTTTATTCACACACCTTGAAAAGCTTGAATTGTGTATAATAACATCATATTCCTTGGAAAATTGGAATATCCTGAATTATATCCGTCATGAAAAGAATCTGTGCAATTGTTTGGTCCAATGCACGTCATGTGACAAAATACAAATCCCACTAGCCTCATGCAAATAAGCAAATTGCCATAGAGGGTAACATCTGACGCCACGATCCGTGAATAGTAGTACTATTCACGGATACTATTTACGGTGTATGACATCACACACAAAAAGTGCATACTACATTTTGACAACATTAATATGCACATATCTATTGTTTTAGGCACCAGCGCATGATAAAGTCATCAATATGGGTTTGATAACCGGGCAAATTCATCCCTTCTTCAAAACCGTTTGTGTACGTAAGTCTACCACAGGCCTAAGGTGCAGATGATCATAAGTAGATGAGTAGATTTAGGCTTTAGTTTAAAGATGACGGATATAAACCAAATATATACTGCCTACATTTGAGTCTCTGGTTAAAATATGGTACCCTCGGTGACGTGAAGACGACCATTTCCTTTGGGGCTGCGCCCCTCATGAAAATAGTCTTGGTTCACGCCATGTCAGGGACCATTTCCAACCAGACCCTCTCATGACAGTATACATGTATATTTGTACAATATGCCTGGAACTAGCAAAATCCAGTGATAGGTGTGTGAGATTGTGTTAGAATTTAATTTTGCTCACGATTTTTAAACTTCAAGGTCACTACATGGTCACCATGTCTCCTGCAAAAGTAAGGGTAAGAAATGTTAAATGTCAATGTTGATTCTGACTTCAAATTCTTCTCTCTTCTTGATTTTGTAGAACCAGCTTCCGTGTTTGGAGCAGCAGGAGCAAGCAGTGCAGCTTTTGGGTGCTTGTCTAGTAGTTCCCCAGGTGAGTCCTTACCATAGTAAACTTCATTAAAGTGTACCACTCACCTGAAAAAATAATTTGTGTACAGCTAGAAAGTATAAAATCAACCTCAAAGAACTTATCCGGCATTCTATAGGTCAACAGTTAAGAAGTATGGAGGATATTAAGGATGGAATGAAGTGCACACGCGGAACCGAACCCTGAGTTGGGTTCCGCGCGAGCCCTTACCTTCACAGGCACATACCGGTGTGTCGAGTAGAGTACTCACAAGTCGCTTTTATGCTTTATAGAGTGTAATTAAACTTGCAATATCTCTTTATAGAAGTAATATTTGAAGCCCATATTTTTAAAGGTAGTATAACGACATGGACCCTCTATCAAACAAAGCTAAATATCTATTGGTGATTGGTACCCTTTTTTGAGAAGGTTAAGTTCTGGTAAAGGTGAAAATAAATTGTGAGCTTTCTCATTCTTTTCATGTCAGTGAGGAAGAAAATCATAGAAATGTCACTTATAGAGGATTGCTCTTAAAATGCCCTCATATTCAAAATATGACGAGAAATAGCTGAAAAGTTTGAACCAAATTTGCATCATATGCCACATGTAAGCGGATTTAAATGTGCATGGAATTATACCTGTGCAGAAATAACTTTATACAGTGGAACCTCCTCATAGAGAACACTGTTAAAACAAACTCTCATTACAACAAGGTACTTTTGCAGGTCCCACTTCATTGTTAATTTTCTATACCTGATATAACAAGGTTTTAATATAGAGAGGTCATTTCACTGGTGTCAAGGAGTTTGTTGTAACAAGCTTCTACTATAGATATTTGCTATTTAGTCAATCATAAATTTCCATTGTTTGGCAACTTTAGAAATGTTTCTTTTGTAGCTTTGGAAGTTTTTAATATTCAAGGTTAACAAACGCATTTACCCTATATGAATTAATTGATTCCTTGTCAAAATTTTATCTTACCTTTTAAAGGTGGCAGTCTGTTTGGAGGCGGAGACACGGGAGGAGGCATCTCATTTGCAACTTTAGCAGCCAACCAATCAGAGAGATTTGGACAGCCATTTGGTAAAAAGGGTACGAAAGCTTGGTGTTTGAAAGGCCCTGCCCACTCAAACAAAATAAGAGAGAGAATAAGACTACCAGATATTGAATTAAAATTAAAAGAAGAGCAAAGGACATATCATTCTATTATTATATCAGTGATAGAATAAAGAGAAGCATCATTTTGGATAATTTCAAACAAAACGATTAGCAAAAGCTTGAAACCTTTAAAATCGTTATTATTTAAAAAATTATATTTTGCTTGTAGTATGGCAAAAGAGAGTTTGCCTGTGATTTTTCTTTATTTTCTTCAACCACATGTGAAAAGCATTTTGACCAAAAAATCATTATCTACAGTCTTTTTGGGGAGATAAATATTTCATATAGTGTTTATTTTTTGTAATCATCCTTTTATCCATTACACATAAGCACTCTAGCCCCCCCCCCCCCTCCTCCTCTCCATGTTGAAATTACATATGTACATTTGAAACACCAAGGCCCTGTTTCATGAAACTTGTTATCAATAACAACTGCCCAATTTCTAGAACAAATTGGCTCTCAGCCAAACAGATTGAAGGATTTCAGTAGCTTATAACAATTATTGTAACTTGTTATTGATAACAAGTTTTATGAAACAGGGCCCATGGTCTGTATCTTTACTCATAGAATTCTTATTACCTCTTTCCTGCTTCTTATCCAGCATCCCACAAACCCTTCTCCTTTGCCAACGCTGGGGCACCTGTCTTTGGAGGCAGTGAATCACGTGGCAACGATGACGGTGAATCACACAGAGGAGATGAGGAGTATGATCCTCACTATGAGCCCATTGTATCGCTCCCAGACATCGGAAGCATAAGTACTGGGGAGGAAGACGAAGAGGAGATGTTCTGTCACCGGGCCAAGCTGTTCCTGTTTGATCGCGACACCAAGGCATGGAAGGAGCGCGGTGTAGGGGACATCAAGATCTTGAGGAACCCCAAGACCGGTAGTGCTCGCATCTTAATGAGGAGGGATCAGATCTTAAAGGTTTGTTTGCAGTAGATTTGGTAGACTTTTGATGGCTTTCATCTCTCTGAAGTTAAATTGCCTATTTTTTCTTCTTTAAGGCAATTGAGTCTTCCATGAAATTCATTCATATGACTTTTGACACCTGACTAAACCATTGTTAGTGTGTGAGTGACGTCGTTGACAGTACATATTTACCCATTGATGTCAGATCTGTGTTGATCTCTCTTGTCAGGCCATCAGTCCACGAATGATTTGACCTTACCTATTTGACCATACAAGTCCATTGATTTGATAACCCTTGACCTGAGTCTGACCTTTCAGACTTTTTTCCAGCCACTGGATCACCATAGACATTGACCTAAATCTGATGATGGCTTAATTCACACTTGACCTGTTGCATTCGTACAGTTTACCATCCTCTCTACACATGAGCGATTTGGCCTTTCGCATTTTAAATTTGGTTACATTTCAAACTCTGCAAACTTTATTTGTGTGCCAACCACTGGATTAGGGACAGCATTGACCCCAAGTCTAATGATGGTTTCACACTTGACCTGTTGCATTCATACAGTGTGCCATCTTCTTCTTGCAAATAATTTGACCTTTCACATCTTAACATCTGGATATTTTTTTCGAAAAGTCAGTAAATTTCATTTAATGAACAATATGTGACGTTTGATATCTGACCATTCAGCTGTGTGCCAACCACTGGATCACAGCAGACATGGTCCTCAAGCCCATGATGGCTTCGGAGACAGCATGGATCTGGTTTGCTGTGGACTTCTCAGAGGAGGAGGCCATGAACGAGCAGCTGGCCGTCAAGTTCAGACATGCCGAGAATTCCAAGCGCTTCAAAGAAGCTTTCCTAGAGGCTCAAGAACTACTGGGGGTCAAGGACGAAGAGAAGAACGAAGAAACAGAGGAGGTTATCAGTAAGTCATATTACTCTTAAAGGGGGTACCCAATGCTAAAACAATGTTAGTTCATTTAAAAGATCATGATTTTATTAGAAGAAAATCATCTGCCTTAAATTTTTTTTTAAATTCGTGTTGCCAGAAAATCCCCGAAATATGGTAAGATTTCAGGATATTTTGGCCCCTCAGCTGTGTCCCAATTTCAGCTAGGTAACCACAATGACGTCAAAGTGGTTACCTTGTCGCGCAATTATAGCAAAATGCGCGCAAGGTGTAATGCATTTTGTACAGTCTAGCGCGCAACACATCTGCAATACGCGAACCTGGGTAACCACTTTGACGTCATTGTGGTTACCTAGCTGAAATTGGGACACAGCTGAGGGGCCAAAATATCCTGAAGTCTTACCATATTTCGGGGATTTTTCTGGCAACACAAATTTTTAAAAAACTTAAGGCAGATGATTTTCTGCTAATAAAATCATGATCTTTTAAATGAACTAACATTGTTTCAGCATTGGGTACCCCCTTTAAAAACACCTCTAGGCCAAAGATTAGTGTCAAAAACTGATAATTCATACATGTACCCAAATTTAGTGTCAAAATAGTGCTGTAAAAGGGTGTCAAAGTGGCTTAGAACCAGGAGCTTAGGGGCACTGCCCCCTTCACTCCCGCCAGGAGCCCTAAGGCGGGCCCCTGGACCTCACCCGCAAGACCTCATTCAGTACTAACAGGTATGAGAGTGGTTTAAAAATCCAGGTAATGGGTAGCATTGAAGTTTTATATGACACCTGTAATTAACAGAATTGTTCATCGAGACTGGTCCCTTTTAAGATGTGTCCGATCCACTGTATATGTGTATAGAATCCATGTAATGATAATAATATTAGCTACATTTTTGTTGTGTACATATCCAATGCTCAAGATACATTTATATTTGTCATCCTCAAACTTTTAATGTGATATCTTGCCCAGTGTGCTATAATTTGTTTTCTTCATGCTTTGTAATTATTTATCTGTTCACTAGACGATGATGTAATCTTCATCCCTATGACCGAGCCAAGTCCTGAGCAGCGTGCTAGAGCAGAGAAACTCATGCTCCCGGGAGGTTTCTACCTCTATGAGGATGCTCCTTCCTGCAAGGGATGTATTGGATGTAGTGAAGACCTTGATATTGACTCCCTTTATCAAAAAGATGGAGATGACAAAGGATCAGCTCCAGCAGTCAGATCAAAAGGTGAGGGTTAAGTGTTTCTTATTAATACGATTAGACCCTAAAAAGGCCGGGTTATTTTGGAGCTCTCTCTCAGCCGAGGGGGGGGGGGGGGTTGAATCCACCCCACACACCCCCCTTCTCCTGGGATTTTGGCCATGGAGCGACCAAAATTTCTGCAACTTGGCACACAGAATATCTTTTAAAGAATAACCCTGTAATTTATATCTCAAATTTTTTTTTGATTATCGCTAACTGATTATTTACGTATTGGCGAATTGACAATTCTGCATTGTGTACAATACACATGGAGAAACAAGCATTTTGGCAGCGCACCTTGCAGTGATTTTATAAATTTGGTATCAAAAGATGTGTAAGACCGTAGGCAATAAGGTCATGAAAGTTCGCGGCGCCCAGAAGAATATCCTCGAACATAGTGCAGCAAACGTCCATGGAGGTGGAATCAGCCCTCCCTGGCCCTTTTAGGGTTAAGATCTGCAAGGGATGCATTTGATTTGTAGACGACCATGACATGACTAATTCATTGAGAGGTGGTGACAAGAAGGCATCACACTGGTTGTCAGACCACAAGGTGAGGGTTTAGTTTTTCCTCTAAATATAATTTAAGATCCTGCAAGGAATGCGTAGGATTTATAGACAACCTTAATGTGACTAGTTGTTCCAGAGAGAGGGAGAGGGCAATGCATCAGGACTGGTAGTCAGTCCAAAAGGTGAGGGTTTAGGGTTTCTTATAACTGTGACTTTAAGATCCTGCAAGGGGTGCATTGGATGTACTGAAGACTTTGATACAGGACTGGTAGTCAGACTATTATTATATCAGTGATAGAATAAAGAGAAGCATCATTTTGGATAATTTCAAACAAAATGATTAGCAAAAGCTTGAAACCTTTAAAATCATTAATATTTAAAAATGATATTTTGGTTGTAGTATGCCAAAAGAGAGTTTGCCTGTGATTTTTCTTTGTTTTCTTCAACCACATGTGAAAAGCCTTTTGACCAAAAAATCATTATCTACAGTCTTTTTGGGGAGATAAATATTTCATTTAGTGTTTATTTTTTGTAATCATCCTTTTATCCATTACACATAAGCACTCTAGCCCCCCTCCTCCTCTCCATGTTGAAATTACATATGTACAATTGAAACACCAAGGCCCTGTTTCATGAAACTTGTTATCAATAACAACTGCCCGATTTCTAGAACAAATTGGCTCTCAGCCAAACAGATTGAAGGATTTCAGTAGCTTATAACAATTATTGTAACTTGTTATTGATAACAAGTTTTATGAAACAGGGCCCATGGTCTGTATCTTTACTCATAGAATTCTTATTACCTCTTTCCTGCTTCTTATCCAGCATCCCACAAACCCTTCTCCTTTGCCAACGCTGGGGCACCTGTCTTTGGAGGCAGTGAATCACGTGGCAACGATGACGGTGAATCACACAGAGGAGATGAGGAGTATGATCCTCACTATGAGCCCATTGTATCGCTCCCAGACATCGGAAGCATAAGTACTGGGGAGGAAGACGAAGAGGAGATGTTCTGTCACCGGGCCAAGCTGTTCCGGTTTGATCGCGACACCAAGGCATGGAAGGAGCGCGGTGTAGGGGACATCAAGATCTTGAGGAACCCCAAGACCGGTAGTGCTCGCATCTTAATGAGGAGGGATCAGATCTTAAAGGTTTGTTTGCAGTAGATTTGGTAGACTTTTGATGGCTTTCATCTCTCTGAAGTTAAATTGCCTATTTTTTCATCTTTAAGGCAATTGAGTCTTCCATGAAATTCATTCATATGACTTTTGACACCTGACTAAACCATTGTTAGTGTGTGAGTGACGTCGTTGACAGTATATATTTACCCATTGATGTCAGACCTGTGTTGATCTCTCCTGTCAGGCCATCAGTCCAGAATGATTTGACCTTACCTATTTGACCATACAAGTCCATTGATTTGATAACCCTTGACCTGAGTCTGACCTTTCAGACTTTTTTCCAGCCACTGGATCACCATAGACATTGACCTAAATCTGATGATGGCTTAATTCACACTTGACCTGTTGCATTCGTACAGTGTCCCATCCTCTCTACAGATGAGCGATTTGGCCTTTCGCATTTTAAATTTGGTTACATTTCAAACTTTGCAAACTTTATTTGTGTGCCAACCACTGGATTAGGGACAGCATTGACCCCAAGTCTAATGATGGTTTCACACTTGACCTGTTGCATTCATACAGTGTGCCATCTTCTTCTTGCAAATACTTTGATCTTTCACATCTTAACATCTGGATATTTTTTTCGAAAAGTCAGTAAATTTCATTTAATGAACAATATGTGACGTTTGATATCTGACCATTCAGCTGTGTGCCAACCACTGGATCACAGCAGACATGGTCCTGAAGCCCATGATGGCTTCGGAGACGGCATGGATCTGGTGTGCTGTGGACTTCTTAGATGAGGAGGCTAAGAACGAGCAGCTGGCTGTCAAGTTCAAACATGCCGAGGATTCCAAACGCTTCAAAGAAGCTTTCCTAGAGGCTCAAGAACTACTCGGGGTCAAGGTAGAAGAGGAGAACAACGAAGAAACAGAGGAGGTTATCAGTAAGGTGTGTATGTGTAGAATGGAGGTGTAGACTGTATGAAAATTGTTGGGTTGATATTTGATTGAAGCACTTTAAGGAAGCTTTCCTTAAGGCTCAGGAATTACTGGGACTGAAGGAAGAAAAGGAGGAAGAGAAGGAGAAGGAAAAGGGGAGTAGAGGAAGCGGTTGTCAGTAATAAGGTACGTTCATGTGTTGAGCCCTTGAAAATATACCCCCCCCTCCATTTTTTTGGTTCAATGTGCAACATGTGCAACGTACAACCCAACCCCTCCAAATGAGAGATAAGCCAGTGGTAGCTGCTGGGCTGGCATCACATTGTTTTTGTTGATGCATCATACAACAGTCTACTGACTTCACTCTCATTTCGTCTCTTTTTAGGTAAGAAATCATTCTTCTTATCATATATATTCATTTTGTAACAAAGTAAAAAGTTATAATACTTGTATTGAGATACTGATTGTAGTGATTGTTATTGTGTGAATGTCTGTTTGAGAATATATTATGAAGTTGTTTCTAATGATGCTGTGATTTCTTTGTTCATGTGATTCAAGCCCTAAGACAAAGGGTTTTGCCTGATATTGTATGTCAACTTCAGCCGCCCTTCTATGCTCAAATATAATGCTGCATAACATACTCTGACAGGGCCGCTATTCTTGTTCTTCACTTTTCTTATGTAATGCTATAGCGTAAAAAAGCGTATAAATAATGTTCTGTGTTATTGTTTACAAGCAAAAGTCAAAAGAGACCTCAGTGCTCTAATGTATATGCTATGTATGTATCATAGAAACGCCTTGACTGATGGTATTTTCACTTGGAAAGTGTTCACATAAGTGCAGTCTGCGGGATTCTCTGTTGGGTTCGCTTCAATTAATAGAAACGACCTCTTTATATTAACAATAGACAATGAAGTCTTACGTGTCTCCGGCAAGTGGAGGCTCATCCTGCGTATGGCCTTTTGACTTTTTGCTTTTTTCTCTGCTTATTTCATTTTCGCCTAGTGAAAACACTTTCTTAGTGGCCAGTTGCATTATAGTCTTTTTAAAATCATGCGTACTTTCTTTCACGGTATGTGTCTATCCTTCCCCTCCCCCTCTTTCTCACGGGCACAGGAGCTATGATACACATCTGCGTAGTCCACTCATCAGGCATATAATAACCATCTGGACAAAATTTCCCCCTCTGTTATGGCTGACTTGATAGATCTCCCGTTTAGCTCAATTAATAACGATGACTTGTTATCTCTCTTGCAAAATAATACTCTTCCAACGATAGGCAACACTGACTATGACGAATACATAATAAATTCTATTGAGAACAACACAGCTGAACTTACTTACAACTTTGACCCTAATGATGAATCCAGACAACTGATTACTTCACACTACTACACAGAAAAAAACCCCAAATCATACCTAAACTCCAATAATGACAAAGAAAAAAATTCTTTCCTTCTTCATTTAAATGTAAGAAGCGCCAACAAAAACTTTGAAAAGCTGAGATTATTCATAGAAAATAGCCATCTACCTAAATCGTCAATAATAGGATTAACAGAAACGTGGTTTTTCCAAACTCCCAGTTCCCAATATTCTCTCCCAGATTATAACTTGATCGTTAAAAACAGACTAGATAGATTAGGAGGTGGAGTAGCACTTTACATACCGCATCAATATGAATATACACTTATACACTTATACCTAATATGACAATACTAGTAAACAATGTTTTGGGATCGCTTTTTGTTGAAATTAATGTTCCAAGAGGTAAAAATATAATATTGGCAGTAATATATCGACCTCCTCAATTGAATCATAACAACTTTTTACAATCTCTCCAAGAACTCCTTCTTGACCCTGTGCTAAAAAATAGAGACTGTTTTCTGATGGGTGATTTCAACATAAACTTATTAACTTGCAATATGAATACCATTTCACAAGAGTTTCTTGAAATCTTTTTGTCTAGTTCTTTTCTTCCACTCATTACCAAACCCACAAGAGTGACATATCACTCAGCCACTATTACTGATAATAGTTTTAGTAATACCCACCCTCTTCCCAAAGCAGGTATTATCCTTTCTGATATTTCCGATCACTTTCCAGTTTTTGCTCAATTACATAGACACAAATTTACTACAAAACCCCGAACTAACACTACATATCGAAAAATTACTGACGCAGGTATTGCCAATTTAATTGAAAATCTACAATCAACAGACTGGTCAAATGTTTTTGACTCCACAGACGCTAATGAATCGTACGATTTTTTCATAAATAAACTCACATCCTGTTTAGATACTCACATTCCGCTTATCACCCAGAAAAGACCAAATCACAAAAAAACTCCAATACAACCTTGGGTGACAAAATCACTTTTAAGATCTATTAAAGCTCACAGACAGTCTCGGTAGCAAAAACAAGGCTGGCAAGAAACTTATCTAACATAGTCACATACTATTCTCCTTTTATCATAAGACACATGTACGAGATTATTTAACATTCCATTCACGATTTCGAACAAATTTTAGTGTAAATATCTGTAAGAAACGCTTGGTAACGGCTTTTCACTGCCTCACGCTAAGACCATATCCACCCGAAGGTTCCCCGCACAATAAACCCAGCGCTTTGCACTGTGTGCAGCGTATTCTATAACACACAACAATCCCTATGTGCGTAATGTGTGTGGCCGTTGTTTGAATTTACATCCCCTCTTTTTTGGGCCAGGGATTTTTATTACTTTTCACCTCTCATTCGATAAATATTTCACTTGAGGAGGAAAAAACTTCACAGCATCGTAGTTATGTTAGTACCGTGCTGTTTATTAAGTAAAATCAAAGAAATCTCACGAAAAGTTTTTGAGAGCTTCCCAAAACTATCTTCTACCTTTAACCGCAAGAATAATCTGTACTATAAATATATTACAAAACCAAGTGATACCTCACGTATGAATTATACTTCTTATAAAAATGTCCTAACCACTTTATTGCGTGTTTCCAAGAAAGAATACTACACTACACAATTAAACTTGTACAAAAATGATATGAAGAACACATTGAAAATTCTCAGTGGTGTACTACACAAATAACAAAAATCAGAAATAATAACACAATTACAGATAATGCCACTATTATTGCAGAAACATTTAACTCATATTTTTCACAAGTGGGTAACAATCTAGCGCAACAGGTGCCACCAAGCAACAAATCCTTTCATGATTTTCTTGACAATCCAAATCAGAACTCCATATTTTATTCTCCCACTAATGCGAGTGAAATATTTAATATTGTTAACAGTCTGCATGTTAGGAAAAGCGCCGGGTCTGATGGAATTCATAACTCCTTGCTAAAGAGAATAATTAGTGTGATTGTTGATCCCTTAGTGCATATTTTTAATCTTTCTCTTAACTCAGGACGAGTACCAGACAACATGAAAATCGCTTAAGTAATACCTCTTTTCAAAAAAGGAGACAAGGAATTTGTTACTAACTATGGACCCATATCTTTATTAACTTCTTTATCAAAAGTCCTTGAGAAAATAGTCTATACGAGAACATCCGCTTTCCTCAAAAAACACAATATCCTGTCAAATTCTCAATTTGGGTTTCGCATACTTCCCATGCAATTTTGTCCTTTATGAATAAAGTTGCTAATGCAATTGATCAATGTTTTTACACTGTTGGTATTTTCCTGGACTTCTCCAAGGCCTTCGATACCATTAACCATTAAATTCTTCTATATAAACTCTCATATTATGGCATTAGAGAAAAGGCCTTGGAGTGGTTCAGGAATTATCTCACAGAGTACAATTCGTATCTATAGACAACCATTGTTCTAGTACGCTTCCGGTTAATTGTGGAGTACCACAGGGCAGTATCCTAGGTCCTCTTCTGTTTATCATTTATATAAATGACATTCAGAAATCCTCGAATACTCTTTCATTTATTCTTTTTGCCGATGACTCCAACCTTTTCTTTTCTCATCCACATGCAAATGAACTTCTTAGAATACTAAACACCGAACTTATACAAGTAACAGATTGGATCAAGGCTAATAAACTATCTCTTAACCTGCAGAAAACCAATTATATGCTTTTTAGTAACAGAATTGATTATCTTCCCGGTAACATCATTTTTGATAACACTGTCCTCCAAAAAGTATCTACAACTAAATTCTTAGGAATTCTAATCGACAATAAATTAACCTGGAAACCGCATATTGACAACATATGTAAAACCATCTCCCGTAACATTGGAGTTATTAACAAACTGAAATATTTCCTTCCTTCTCCCACTCTACTAACATTGTATTACACTTTGATATTACCATATATAAATTATGGTATATTAGCATGGGGTTGTGCAGTACAAGCACAATTGAACAGAATATTTCTTCTTCAAAAAAAAGTACTTAGAATTATTTTTCATGCAAATTACAGATCTCATACTGATATTTTATTTTTTGAAAATAACATCCTCAAGGTGAAGGACATTCATCATTTCCAACTAGGCCAATTTATGTACAAATTAGGTAAAAATGAACTCCCTGCCATTTTTAACGATATGTTTCGAAAGAACAACACCATACATAAATATTCAATGAGACAAGGCAACGCTTACCACCTACCTCTAACAAAAACACTTTTTGCACAAAACACCTTTGTTTTTTCAGGTTCCATGTATTGGAACTCTTTAGATAAAGAAATTAAAGAATCCCCTAGTCTTAAAAATTTTAAACGTTAACTTAAAAAATATCTGCTCAGCCTATACCTTCTACAAACAGTCAAGCCTAATACCAAATGAAAATTGAACCTCACCCTTTTCATGTTTTCCTGTGAACACGTGCCTAACGACCTTGTTTATGCTCCTGCTCCCAACCTCTTTTCCCTTCCATTTCCCGTCTTTTCACTCTTCCTCTTTGTTTTCCTAGAACTTATGTTGGCATACCGTGAATTTTTCTATAACTTTTGCCACTATTTATCCAATTATTACAATTTTGTTTGACCAAAATTCTTTTACATATTTAAGTCTTTGGTGCATGCCAGCATTGCTTTCTTAGCATGCGCCCTCCATTTCATTGCATATGTTAGGTCAATAATGATCCGTTTGTGTAAATTATTTTTGTACTCTTCTTAGTACCCTTTATCTTTGTATGTTAGGTTGATATACAAAACTTATTACATTGTTTATGTTTAATCATTTGATCGATATGTATCATGTATAATAATTTTGAAACGGAAAATAAATCAAAATCAAATCAAATCAAAATATTTTCAATATGACCCCATGTTTAAAATTTACTGTGAAATCTTTAGTCATGATGGCTGCGTAGCTGAATGTCTCAACTCAGGTGAAGTAAGTGGGTACATGGTACATTTGTAGGAAGTGATTTCTTGAATGCTTTCAGTTCCCAATTAATTAAACCTTGGCTAAAGGCAGGGTAAAACTAGTATTTTGCATGGGCCTATAGCTATAACTATCTTTATTGTTTTTTTTTTCTTTTTTATCACAGGCATCAGCCAATCTGAAAGTCAAGATGGCCAATAAACCTGGGTCATGGGATTGCGATGCCTGCTATTCTAACAACCCATCTCAAACCACTTCTTGCCTTGCCTGTGGAGGACCCAAACCTGGTGCCAAGGCAGTGCCTTCATCCACCATGAAGGGTGCCAGTGCTGGTGCCAGTGCTCCTGTCGCCAGTTCTACGCTTGGAGCAAAGTTTGGCAAGAAACCTGGTTCATGGGACTGTGATACTTGCTACACCAACAATGCAGCTACGTCTTCAGCCTGCGTTGCTTGTACCACAACAAAGCCAGGTTCAGACCCGAAACCATCTACCGGTGCCGGTGCCAGTGCTGGTGCCATAGGTGGTGCATTTATTCTTTCATCTGGATTTACCTTTGGTGCTAAGCCAAGTGGTGCAAATGCTGGATTTGGCTTTGGTGGTGCCCAGACATCAGCTGCTGGAAGTACCACTGGTAGTGGTGCCACTTTCAAGGTACCTGCTGGGCTCAGCTTTACTGGAAAGTCTTCTGCCTCTGAGAGTTCCGCCCCTGACTCAACAACCACTGATGGCGCTACAGGTGCAGCATTCACGGTTCCTTCAGGATTCAGCTTCTCATCATCTCAGTCACCATCCTCGAAAGGATCCATCCTTGGGGCCAAGAAAGACGATACCCAGAAGCCTAAAGAGACTGACGCCAAGGCAGCTTCAACAGGCTTCTTGTTTGGTGGAGTCGATACTGCCAAGGCAGCACCATCAACATCTTCCGGTGCAACCACTACTGGTGGTACCGTGGTTACTGATAAGTTCACCTTTGGTACACACATGCCTCAGTTCTCGTTTGGTGTCAAGGACAAGCCCAAGTCTAATGCAGGGTTTTCCTTTGGCAGTACACCCACTAAACTCGATGCAGAGGAAACCAAAGAAGGCTACCCATTTTCAAGTGCCCTCAAGGTGAGTGTATGATTATCACAACTAAGTGTCCATTACATGTAGTACTGTAGTCTTTTAGTCTCCAAAAGAAACAGCTCATTGCTCACTGCAAAAATACAAACTCTGTGACCTGATAACTTGTGCTAATCGTAACCAACAGCCATTTTTACCACAAGAACCTTTCGCAAATTGCAGAAATAAGTGTCCTAATATGTGGCATGTGTCTGTGGACCACCAATGAAATTCATACAAAAGTGTCTTGTTATACAGTACTATTTTGCCTGGTTTGAGACGTACAGTGTATAACAAAAACTTTTCAAGCCAGTATAAAAGTTGGGAATTCCTGAAGATACCGTTTGAGAGATGTAATAATTTGGGACTTTATCTTCCTGCTGTAGCATGTGGAAGTTTACAGGCGGGTTTAAATGTGCATAGAATTATACCTGTGCAGATTGGCAACACAAAATCTTTTTTTCTGCTGTTATACACACGAATTGAAAGCTATGAATGTACAATACAAGCACATAAGATGCTGTATCAGTGAGGGAATATGTCATTGTGTAAATGAGTGAATGAAAAGAGGCAACACAAAAGAACAGAAGACAATAATTGTTTGCAATGTTTACTTACTTGGATGTGGCCTCTCCTTCATACTTCTCTCTCCCCCTCTCTCCTTCTCTCTCTTTCTCTTTACCCCTCTCTCTTTCTCTCTTTAACTTCTTTTCTCTCTTTTTCTCTCTCCACCATCTCACCCTTCTCAATCTTTCCTGTCTTGGCTTTTCACCACATTCCTTTTTTTGTAGTGTAATCACAATTGCAGCAACCTTGGTTTTGTTTTTGCAATATGCATGCAATTATAAATATCTGTGCTAGTAAGTTTCCAATTTTTGCTGTTACGAGTGTCATCTGCTTCTTCTTTCTGCCTTTCTTTATCCCTTTCTTTCCTTTCCTCTCATCTTTCTATTTCTTTTCTACTCCCTTTCCCCTGTACTCCCCGGCTCTCTCTCTCTCTCTCTCTCTCTAGCGAGCTCTGTGTCTCTCTTCTCACCGTTGACACTCGTTTTTACAGCTCTTTTGGCATTGTATTTAAAACACAGTTTGCATGAATGATTAATGATTATTGATCCTTGTCTCTTGAAATGTTCAAAAAATGTCCAATACACGACAAGTATGTTTATGCTTTTGCATACATGTATTTGTGGTGTTCCGGCCTAGCTTTGTGTGTGCCAGTGCAATTTTCCTGCCTTCATGATTATTGTCATTTTGCTATTTCTTTCTTATGTGTACTTGTCTCCTTTGGGTCAGTGCTTTTGCTGTGGCTCGACAGGCATGCTCTTTTTCTCCCCCATTTTTTAAGCTTGCCTAGCTCCTGCCGCGTTCGATGTGCTCCTTTGGGTTGGTTGCCCCTGTGGTGGTCCGCTTGCGCGATTGCGTGCTTTGATCGCCTGGAGGCGCTGAACTTAATCGGTTCAGTGCTTCCAGGTTGTTGAAGTTTGCGTGCTCGTCGGCGGATTGCGGTGGGGGCGCTGACTTGGCGGATCGGTGGGACGCGGCGGGGGTTAGGTCTTCAGGAGTGAGCATGCGTGCTGGGTCGCGGTAGGAGCGCTGTTTCAGATTGTAATGTATATTTTCTTTTTTTTACGAAGTTGAATAGTTTTAATATGTATAAATTACTTATCTTGTCTGTGATTTTTTTCACCTTAGTACTTATAT
Source organism: Heliocidaris tuberculata (assembly GCA_025618425.1). Taxonomy (NCBI): domain Eukaryota; kingdom Metazoa; phylum Echinodermata; class Echinoidea; order Camarodonta; family Echinometridae; genus Heliocidaris; species Heliocidaris tuberculata. The sequence continues at coordinate 8,660,850 of CM046850.1, forward strand.
TTATATTTATATGTTTTTTAAAAATTGTAAACTCACACTGTTAGTCTTCGGACTTTTTGCTGAGTCTTTTTAATAAAACCGAAATTGAATTGAAAAAAAACAAAAAAAACAGTGAGTTGTACACTAGCTTCTTTTCAAATGATTTATCTCTTTTAATTCATACAGACCACTGAGAGCAAGACGCCGAGTGTAATTGAAGCCAACCCACAGCTGACAAGCCTTCTACTCGAAAATGACAAATCCTCAATGGGAAAAGAGGTAAAGATCTCAAATAAGGTTTTTCTTTTGATATGTATGTCTGAAGGTAGCTGATGCTGAATGACCCCCATATTTTGATGATTTTTTTTTTCTCTCTGGAGATACAGGGAGACCTAGCCTCCTTGTATGGACAGTATTTTCAATATGACCCCATGTTTATACCCCCGCCAAACGAAGTTTGAAGAGGGTACATAGGAATCAGCGTACAGTTGGGCGGGCGGTCGGGCAGGCAGGCGGTCAGTCCGTTGCAAATCTTGCGCATCAAACTACTTCCTCATTTTTCGAGCAATGCTCATGAAATTCACAACACACATTGGTCTAGGGATGAAGATGTGCAAGACATATTTTTTTATTGTGTCAGAAACTGCGTTGCCATGGTAACAGCATATTATGGCAATAAATCAGGTTGAAATCTTGCGCATCAAACTACTTCCTCATTTTTTGAGCAATGCTCGTGAAATTTGGCACACACATTGGTCTTGCGGTAAAGATGTGCAAGACATATTGTTTCCAATGTGGGGCAAACTGTGTTGCCATGGTAACAACATATGGCAATAAAACGGAAAAATATCGCAGATCAAACCACTTCCTCATTTTTGGAGCAATGCTCGTGAAATTTGGCACACACATTGGTCTTGTGGTAAAGATGTGCAAGACATATTGTTTCCAATGTGTGACAAACTGTGTTGCCATGGTAACAACATATGGCAATAAACGGAAAACTATTGCGGATCAAACCACTTCCTCATTTTTGGAGCAATGCTCAGGAAATTTGGCACACACATTGGGGCGGGGGTATTAATCACCTTCAGTGATATTCTAGTTAAAATTTACTGTGAAATCTTTAGTCATGGTGGCTGTGTAGCTGAATGTCTCAACTCAGGTGAAGTAAGTGGGTACATGGTACATTTGTAGGAAGTGATTTCTTGAATGCTTTCAGAGCCCAATTAAACCTTGGCTACAGGCAGGGTAATACATGTAGTAGTATTTTGCATGGGCCTGCAGCTATTACTATCTTTATTGTTTTTTTTTCTTTCTTTTTTCACAGGCATCAGCCAATCTGAAAGCCAAGATGGCCAATAAACCTGGGTCATGGGATTGCGATGCCTGCTATTCTAACAACCCATCTAAAACCACTTCTTGCCTTGCCTGTGGAGGACCCAAACCTGGTGTCAAGGCAGTGCCTTCATCCACCACGAAGGGTGCCAGTGCTGGTGCCAGTGCTCCTGTCGCCAGTTCTACGCTTGGAGCAAAGTTTGGCAAGAAACCTGGTTCATGGGACTGTGATACTTGCTACACCAACAATGCAGCTACGTCTTCAGCCTGCGTTGCTTGTACCACAACAAAGCCAGGTTCAGACCCGAAACCATCTACCGGTGCCGGTGCCAGTGCTGGTGCCATAGGTGGTGCATTTATTCTTTCATCTGGATTTACCTTTGGTGCTAAGCCAAGTGGTGCAAATGCTGGATTTGGCTTTGGTGGTGCCCAGACATCAGCTGCTGGAAGTACCACTGGTAGTGGTGCCACTTTCAAGGTACCTGCTGGGCTCAGCTTTACTGGAAAGTCTTCTGCCTCTGAGAGTTCCGCCCCTGACTCAACAACCACTGATGGCGCTACAGGTGCAGCATTCACGGTTCCTTCAGGATTCAGCTTCTCATCATCTCAGTCACCATCCTCGACTGGATCCATCCTTGGGGCCAAGAAAGACGATACCCAGAAGCCTAAAGAGACTGACGCCAAGGCAGCTTCAACAGGCTTCTTGTTTGGTGGAGTCGATACTGCCAAGGCAGCACCATCAACATCTTCCGGTGCAACCACTACTGGTGGTACCGTGGTTACTGATAAGTTCACCTTTGGTACACACATGCCTCAGTTCTCGTTTGGTGTCAAGGACAAGCCCAAGTCTAATGCAGGGTTTTCCTTTGGCAGTACACCCACTAAACTCGATGCAGAGGAAACCAAAGAAGGCTACCCATTTTCAAGTGCCCTCAAGGTGAGTGTATGATTATCACAACTAAGTGTCCATTACATGTAGTACTGTAGTCTTTTAGTCTCCAAAAGAAACAGCTCATTGCTCACTGCAAAAATACAAACTCTGTGACCTGATAACTTGTGCTAATCGTAACCAACAGCCATTTTTACCACAAGAACCTTTCGCAAATTGCAGAAATAAGTGTCCTAATATGTGGCATGTGTCTGTGGACCACCAATGAAATTCATACAAAAGTGTCTTGTTATACAGTACTATTTTGCCTGGTTTGAGACGTACAGTGTATAACAAAAACTTTTCAAGCCAGTATAAAAGTTGGGAATTCCTGAAGATACCGTTTGAGAGATGTAATAATTTGGGACTTTATCTTCCTGCTGTAGCATGTGGAAGTTTACAGGCGGGTTTAAATGTGCATAGAATTATACCTGTGCAGATTGGCAACACAAAATCTTTTTTTCTGCTGTTATACACACGAATTGAAAGCTATGAATGTACAATACAAGCACATAAGATGCTGTATCAGTGAGGGAATATGTCATTGTGTAAATGAGTGAATGAAAAGAGGCAACACAAAAGAACAGAAGACAATAATTGTTTGCAATGTTTACTTACTTGGATGTGGCCTCTCCTTCATACTTCTCTCTCCCCCTCTCTCCTTCTCTCTCTTTCTCTTTACCCCTCTCTCTTTCTCTCTTTAACTTCTTTTCTCTCTTTTTCTCTCTCCACCATCTCACCCTTCTCAATCTTTCCTGTCTTGGCTTTTCACCACATTCCTTTTTTTGTAGTGTAATCACAATTGCAGCAACCTTGGTTTTGTTTTTGCAATATGCATGCAATTATAAATATCTGTGCTAGTAAGTTTCCAATTTTTGCTGTTACGAGTGTCATCTGCTTCTTCTTTCTGCCTTTCTTTATCCCTTTCTTTCCTTTCCTCTCATCTTTCTATTTCTTTTCTACTCCCTTTCCCCTGTACTCCCCGGCTCTCTCTCTCTCTCTCTCTCTCTAGCGAGCTCTGTGTCTCTCTTCTCACCGTTGACACTCGTTTTTACAGCTCTTTTGGCATTGTATTTAAAACACAGTTTGCATGAATGATTAATGATTATTGATCCTTGTCTCTTGAAATGTTCAAAAAATGTCCAATACACGACAAGTATGTTTATGCTTTTGCATACATGTATTTGTGGTGTTCCGGCCTAGCTTTGTGTGTGCCAGTGCAATTTTCCTGCCTTCATGATTATTGTCATTTTGCTATTTCTTTCTTATGTGTACTTGTCTCCTTTGGGTCAGTGCTTTTGCTGTGGCTCGACAGGCATGCTCTTTTTCTCCCCCATTTTTTAAGCTTGCCTAGCTCCTGCCGCGTTCGATGTGCTCCTTTGGGTTGGTTGCCCCTGTGGTGGTCCGCTTGCGCGATTGCGTGCTTTGATCGCCTGGAGGCGCTGAACTTAATCGGTTCAGTGCTTCCAGGTTGTTGAAGTTTGCGTGCTCGTCGGCGGATTGCGGTGGGGGCGCTGACTTGGCGGATCGGTGGGACGCGGCGGGGGTTAGGTCTTCAGGAGTGAGCATGCGTGCTGGGTCGCGGTAGGAGCGCTGTTTCAGATTGTAATGTATATTTTCTTTTTTTTACGAAGTTGAATAGTTTTAATATGTATAAATTACTTATCTTGTCTGTGATTTTTTTCACCTTAGTACTTATATTTATATTTATATGTTTTTTAAAAATTGTAAACTCACACTGTTAGTCTTCGGACTTTTTGCTGAGTCTTTTTAATAAAACCGAAATTGAATTGAAAAAAAACAAAAAAAACAGTGAGTTGTACACTAGCTTCTTTTCAAATGATTTATCTCTTTTAATTCATACAGACCACTGAGAGCAAGACGCCGAGTGTAACTGAAGCCAACCCACAGCTGACAAGCCTTCTACTCGAAAATGACAAATCCTCAATGGGAAAAGAGGTAAAGATCTCAAATAAGGTTTTTCTTTTGATATGTATGTCTGAAGGTAGCTGATGCTGAATGACCCCCATATTTTGATGATTTTTTTTTTCTCTCTGGAGATACAGGGAGACCTAGCCTCCTTGTATGGACAGTATTTTCAATATGACCCCATGTTTATACCCCCGCCAAACGAAGTTTGAAGAGGGTACATAGGAATCAGCGTACAGTTGGGCGGGCGGTCGGGCAGGCAGGCGGTCAGTCCGTTGCAAATCTTGCGCATCAAACTACTTCCTCATTTTTCGAGCAATGCTCATGAAATTCACAACACACATTGGTCTAGGGATGAAGATGTGCAAGACATATTTTTTTATTGTGTCAGAAACTGCGTTGCCATGGTAACAGCATATTATGGCAATAAATCAGGTTGAAATCTTGCGCATCAAACTACTTCCTCATTTTTTGAGCAATGCTCGTGAAATTTGGCACACACATTGGTCTTGCGGTAAAGATGTGCAAGACATATTGTTTCCAATGTGGGGCAAACTGTGTTGCCATGGTAACAACATATGGCAATAAAACGGAAAAATATCGCAGATCAAACCACTTCCTCATTTTTGGAGCAATGCTCGTGAAATTTGGCACACACATTGGTCTTGTGGTAAAGATGTGCAAGACATATTGTTTCCAATGTGTGACAAACTGTGTTGCCATGGTAACAACATATGGCAATAAACGGAAAACTATTGCGGATCAAACCACTTCCTCATTTTTGGAGCAATGCTCAGGAAATTTGGCACACACATTGGGGCGGGGGTATTAATCACCTTCAGTGATATTCTAGTTAAAATTTACTGTGAAATCTTTAGTCATGGTGGCTGTGTAGCTGAATGTCTCAACTCAGGTGAAGTAAGTGGGTACATGGTACATTTGTAGGAAGTGATTTCTTGAATGCTTTCAGAGCCCAATTAAACCTTGGCTACAGGCAGGGTAATACATGTAGTAGTATTTTGCATGGGCCTGCAGCTATTACTATCTTTATTGTTTTTTTTTCTTTCTTTTTTCACAGGCATCAGCCAATCTGAAAGCCAAGATGGCCAATAAACCTGGGTCATGGGATTGCGATGCCTGCTATTCTAACAACCCATCTAAAACCACTTCTTGCCTTGCCTGTGGAGGACCCAAACCTGGTGTCAAGGCAGTGCCTTCATCCACCACGAAGGGTGCCAGTGCTGGTGCCAGTGCTCCTGTCGCCAGTTCTACGCTTGGAGCAAAGTTTGGCAAGAAACCTGGTTCATGGGACTGTGATACTTGCTACACCAACAATGCAGCTACGTCTTCAGCCTGCGTTGCTTGTACCACAACAAAGCCAGGTTCAGATCCGAAACCATCTAGCGGTGCCACTGGTACAGAGAAAGCAAGTAGGACTGAAGCCAACCCACAGCTTACAAGACTTCTACTTGGAAATGACCAGTTCTCAGTAGGAAAAGAGGTGAAGATCTTATATAGAAAGCTCAAAAAAGCTTCTTTTTTTTAATTATTCATGTTAATCTGTGGGGTAGCATGGCTACTGGATGAATTGCAAATTAGCAAGGCCAGGCCACAATACTGGTAGGATGTGAGATGGGGTCCTGTTGTCTTATTTTCATGTTTCTTTCCACCTCTCCTTTTATTTCTTTCTCTCCCTGTCTCTTTTTTATTTTCCATTCAAGAGTGGGGGGTCGGGGTCATGTAGTGTCCTCTGTGTGTTAATCATTGATTCTTTTGATTTTCCCTCATTTTACTTGTTACGAGACAAACTGTCCACAATTGTCCACAAAGTATATAGCTGTCAATATTGAGGGTGTTTTTCCTGTTTTTAACACAGGCATCAGCCAATCTGAGAGCAAAGTTTGCCAATAAACCCAGGTCATGGGATTATGATGCCTGCTATTCTAACAACTCTGCAGAAACTAGTTCTCGCCTTGCCTGTGGAGGACCCAATACCAGTTTCACCAATTCTGCACAAGGAGCAAAGTTTGGTAGGAAACCTGGTTCGTGGGACTGTGATACTTGCTACACCAACAATGCAGCGGAATTTTCAGTCTGCGCTGCTTGTACCACAAGAAAGCCTGGTTCAGATCCAAAACCATTTACTGGTGCAAGTGCTGGTGCTGTAGGTGGTGCTTTTGCAGTTCCATCAGGACTTACCTTTGATGCCAATCCAAGAGGAGCAAGGGGATTTGTCCTTGGTGGTGCCCAGACATCAACTGCCAGAAGTACCACAGGTAGTGATGCTGGGTTCAACTTTTCTGGAAAGTCTTCTGCCTCTAATGGTTCCACTCCTGAGTCAATGACAACTGATGATGCAGCATTTAAACTTCCTTCAGGATTCAGCTTCTCATCTCAGTTGCCAGCTTCAACCGTATTCACCTTTTGTGCCAAGAAAGAAGACATGCACTGTTACGATGGTGGACATCGAAGAAGCAATACCAAACCATCCACCAAGGCAGCTTCGACCAGATTTGCTCCTTGCGTCATGAAAAACAACATTTTGAAGATTAAAAAAAGGGTTGGTGCCACCAAGGCACCTTCAGGAGGCTTTCCGTTTGGTGGAAGCAACAAGCCATCAGGAAAGGCAACTTCGACCAGATTCGTCCGTGATGCCATGAAAGACAACACCCAGAAGCTTAAAGAAAACATAAAGTTCAGCCACAGATCAAAGTTGTACCGTTATGATGGTGAATCAAAGCACTGGAAGGAGGGGGGTGTCGGAGACATCAAGGTTCTCTATAACTCTGAAGACCACAGTTATAGGATTGTTATGAGAGAATTGGTAACAAAAAATTTGATCTCATCAAAATAGAAGCAAACTAGTTAGCCCGTTCAACTAGATGCATTATTGTTGGCACACTTTCCAATGTTTAATATGACGAAAAATGACTGAAAAGTTCGGACCAAACATTCATGCCTCATGTGTGTATAGTCCTGTATTACTGTGTGTGCCGTGCAAGTAACTTTTAGCAAGATGTAGTCCTACATGTATACACCAATTCTTATGTAATACATAAGGAACAGAACTCAACTGTAGCTTTAATGTGCTCTACACGAGTTTTATCTAATTAGTTTGGTAGATATCATTCATTTGTTGTCTTGTCAACATCTAGTAACATGTTTTACTGGACTGGCTACAAATTTAATTTACTCTCTAAAACTCAAAGTCTAATTTTATTCATGATCTCCAGGTGTGTGCCAACCACTACATTGCATTGTCCATGGCCTTGCACCCAATGTCTGGTTCAGACTGCACCTGGGTGTGGCATGCCATATAGATGCTCCTGGGTTTGGAGTGGCAAATGTAGATTAATTTCTTTCCAAAGAACATGATTGTCATTCTAAGGGCTTGCACCCACAACCTTCATTTAACCAACTGTCTTCAACCATTCACAGGTGTATACCAACCACTACATCACCTCCTCCATGGCCCTGCATCCAATGTCCGGTTCAGACTGTGCCTGGGTGTGGCATGCCATGGATTCAGCTGATGGAGAACCCACCTCAGAGCAGCTAGCCATCAAGTTCAAAGACCCTTCCATCGCTGCATCCTTCAAAGAGAAGTTTGAGGAAGCCCAGGCCAAGATCAGACTCCAAGAGTGTTCTGGCAATGAAATATCTTGAAATACTGTACATGGAAGTTTTACCAGTAAATCATCAAAAAGATCATTTTGGTCATAAGCATATCTGGCATGAATTGTTCCATTAACTGTGCTTTATACTTTGCAATATCTGCCTCTGTCCAAAATTTGTCTTTCATGATTGATGTGTATGAATATATTAAATATGGCTTTTGAATATACATGTAACTGAATATAGGTGAAAGTTTTTTTGATTGGCTTCTTGAACTAAATGTGGAATATAACACATACCCCAGTAGATAAATAAAGCTCAAGTCAGTTGAGAAAATTATTCAACTGAATGTCATTGTTCATGAACAGCAAGATTAAGTATACAATCTTCAGATACATGGATCTACAGCTAATCTAGACCAATAATACAGGTGCCATTAATTGCATTTCTTTTGAATTTACAGTGAAGGCTGAAGAATCATCAGATAGACAAAATCATCAATGATTGTTGATCTTGGAGTTATCATTACCAAGTCGGATTTTGACCAAATATGTTGACTACATCAGAACAGTGTATTTCTTGAATCTGTAGGTACCCAGGTAATCTGTACAGCCGTTACCCTTTCCCTCACTTTTCATGCATACATCTTGTTACTGAACAGTCTTCCTGTACTTAATGTGTGCTTCTGATCAGGAATAATTATTACAGTTACTTCTGATCATTTTTGTGGCTATTGTATTGCTGATATTTGTTAATTTGAAGTACAGAAACAAGAAGACTGTATAGAGAAATAAACAAGGAAAATATGTTACATTATGTGCATTTGATTCAATCGATGCAGTGGTCACTTGACAAATATAATGTTGATAATAGTTCTTATGACTTCGCACATATAATTGTAAATGCATATATTTTTTTCCCATGGAATATACTTGCAAGAAATATGAACAGAGAGATAAAACATGGTTTGTGAATGGAATATGTAACTGAGTACTAAAATATGCTGTATAATTATATAAAAAGTATATTGGATATTCTATGCAATACAGAAGGATGTTTATAGAGGTATTTTGTGATAAAGTTACAAATGTGATTATCATTGCTAAAAAGCAATACTATGGGGATAGACTGAATGATTCTAAAGGTAGTATTAAGAAAAAAAAATGGAGGCTATAAATCAGTGTTTATATGTAGACTGTAAAAAATGTTTGCAATGAGGAATTATTCATTGACATTAAAACCATTTGATCATTGCAGTATGTATTAAGGACAAAGTAAACTAAATGCATTTTTCAAACATCTAACTTGAAAATTGATAATTGATAAATGATTGTAAAAGTAATACCAATGCTTTATTTGATGAGATAATAAAGTAGGTAGACGTGTGATACATTATCAGTATTAATTTAGATGTGAAAATATTTACATGCAGTACATGCATTTTAATCAGTGTCTTCTATAGTGAAATTTGCAGATCAACTGAATAAACAAGATTCATCCTAATTTACAAAAGTGGAACTCCGGAAATTGTGTCATATCATTGCGCCATATCTTTATTGAATTTTTTTTTTAATAGAGAAGTATGTGTATATGCATCATAACAAGTTTATCTGTAGGTGAAATATTATCAGAAAATGTTCAGTATTCAGGGCAGGACATTCTTCTTTGTTTATTTCAATAGATTTTATTAATAAAGTAACATGTGCAATTGGGAATGAAGAAATAATTTGTTTTTTTTTAAGTAAAGTTCTTGCTTTTTTTACACTTTATAGACCATCATATATTACTACAAAAATCATTTTTTATGGCATAACTTGAAAGCAGCAGGTGATAATTATTTCAAAATCTTTAAAACCTAAAAATCAAATGTGTGCCGCCCTCAAGGATGAATTCTTGGACCTCTTTTATTTCTTTTCATGAATGACATTTTGTAATGTATTACATTTGCAGATGACACCAGTATCTTTTTTGATAAAATCTTGCAGACCATGTGGATGTTATTTGTAACTTAGGCATTATCAAAGAATAATGATGTAATGTGTAAACTAAAATCTATTATTAGGACCCTACTGAAGAGGATATATATGCTGCCATTCCATATTTGTATTATAGCATCATTGTACAGATAAAGTTATCTGTAGCCTCTCATGATACAGTAGTCAAATTATAAAAATGTGTAATGATGATTTTTAATCATGCATTATTTCTTGCCTCATTACCTGCAATAATTCATACACAATCTTGCATTTTGGTAATTTGTATTTATACAAAGTTTTAATTTTTATGTACATTTACTTAAAATATGTCATATGCAACTTCTCTACAAGTCTTTCCTAGATTATTTTAATCTTCATTGCAATATTCATAACCATAAAACATAAAGTGCTGTAAATTTTCAATTGCCCCAAATGTGTTTATTTTTTAAAATAAAAATTAAGGACCAAACAGTTTTACTTCGCCTCCTCCCATGATTAAAGAATCACAATTTGTTAAATTTTAAAGCAGTTTAAAAGAGGATGTTTTTGCAAAGTATTAACAATATTTAACTTTTTATTCTCTTTTATCTATACAATAAGCTATACACTGTGTTGTGTTGTGTTGTGTTGTGTTATGTTTTAGTGTAAATATTTGTTTTTGTTAGTTGCATGTAAACTGGTATACATATATCAAAATTTTAGAAACATAGCTGTACCATACTTAAAAGGATCACGTACATTCCTAGCTTATACCTGCCACACAAATTCTATTTCATGACTATATACTGTATGGCATGTTCTTTATATATTGTTATTGTTATTTTATTTTTATTATTATTACTAGAATAATTGGATGATTTGCAAAAATGCTTTATTTTGTGTAAAATGTATCTTGTCGAGTCTTTCTAATGATGTACCTCGTGTCATCTTTAATTCCAACTTTGATTGAATAACAGTTGTGTGAATTTTGTCTTTGGAAGGTACTTATCAATACAGTATCTAAAGAGGAACTGAACATTTATAAAATAGACCATTGTTTTCTTTTCAGTTTGTAGAGTAATTCTTGCACATGTTATGAAAATTTAAAGTGAATTGAATAAAACAGTTATGAATAAACATAGTCAGAAGGTAAGAAAATGGTTTTTCTTTCCATACATAGCATTTTGGGGGGCAAAGTGTTGTCAAAGGGCCGCTTGGGGTTTTCATTTCAGGGGATCTGACACCTCCTTCCCGATGGACAATTTTGTCAGTTTTTATATTTTTGGAATGCACATCCATAGCTTTTCCTTCTGACAAAATTTGGTCTGTGGGCTTTAAGGGGAAAAATTTACCCAATTTTTAGGGGCCGTCTGACACCCCATCCCGACAGAAATTTTTGTCAGTTTTTTGTGTTTTGTAATGTCCAGTCATACTACTTCCTACTGACAAAGTTTAGTGCATGGGGGAGATGGGGTGAAATCGACCCGACTTTGGGATCTCTTTTGGGGGCTCTGGGGGCTAAACCCGGCGGCTACGGTCAGGCTGACAACCTTTTTGTCAGTGACTTAGATGGTCTAAACTTTACAGGGTCAAATCTTATGGGTAAAATGGGGGGACTATTTCGGGACAGGCTCCTGGCCTATAAGTGGACCTCTATGGAAACCAACTTTTGCTGTAGGTACGTGTTCCAATGAATGAATAAATGTCCATATTATAAGCAGACGGAATAAGACCTGTGCTTCAAAATACCAGTCCTGCACACATACTTGTAATCTTGTCACACACGTTTTATAACAGAAGCATTTCTCTGAAATTTATTTTCTTTGAAAAAAAAAAATTTCTGCCTCCTTGTGTGCCCTTACAGTTAACCTGAATGAAGAGTTACTGGTGATGCAGAACAGCAAATAAACGTAGATTGCACTCATCAATGGCCGCCATTTACATTATACGAGAAGGCCCATATATCAACAATGATTTGAAGAAGAAAACTAAGAAGAAAGATAGTAGGAAATATGATAGCATATGTACTAAGATATCCACTGTTCGCTGATTATCTCTGTCTATAACACAATTTGGAATAATTACATTATGCAATTTATACGTAATATTTTCATATTTTTTAAAATAAAAGATGAGAAGTCTAGTGAATGAAGTGACACCGACTAGAAGGTGTCAGGAGGAGTTTTAACTTTTTCATATTAGGCCTGTCTTGGTTTGTAACTTCTCTCGTGACTACTTATGAGTTTGCAGGTTGTGATAAAATTTCAAGGTTTACATCTGCATTTTAATGATGATGTTTCCATGCTGAATTGTTTTGCAACGCAGGTACAATGTACATGCATGTACCTTTGGGGACAAATATGAATGAATAAATCAGAAGACGAAAAACTTAATGTCACATCTTCGGGGGGGGGGGGGGGGGGGGGGGGGGGTAACAAGCTCAGAGACGTACTTGAAGTGAAGATGGATGGCAAACAAGGAAAAGATAGACCAAGAACTGGGATAGCGTCTGACTTGATAGGTGACAAATATATAAAATAATGAAGAAGGAGGCTCAGGAGCCTGGAAAAAGAGAGATGGACAAAGATTACCCTGGGCAGAACATAAAAGACTTAGTCGGTAAGAGAGACGAATATATCAATTCAATTGAATTCAAGTGAAAGTAAACTGATTTGGGATTTTCAAATGAGGATAAACATATGTACGGACGGGGGGGGGGGGGGGGGGGGGGGGGTAGGCCTACTCGTTTCTCCGAATGTTCATAGTTCCGAAGGCTGGTAATTCCGGAACAAATTGCGAAAAACATGTGATATGCTTTACTCCAAAGATTCATTATTCCGAAGGTTCATAATTCCCAATCATATAAAATAGAAACCTATATCAATTTCGGAATTACAAACCTTGGGGAAAATGGGCCTTTGGAAAAACGAATCCCCCCCCCCCCCCCGAAACTAAAAAAAAAAATAGGAATTTTAACGTTGAGTGCATAATAAGACAGAGAAGCTCTAATTGGCAATGGTGTCGTGATAATTATATACTAGTAAGTAAGCATAGGTCAGATGCCAAGATTATTCACTGACATATCTTAAGTACACAAAATATTTGCCCCTAAACTTGTCCCCAGCTTCAAATTTAAACCCCCAAAGGAACCTAAAAAAATAATAACCATAAATTTCTTCCGGAATTTGATTGTTCTCTTCCCCATCCCAACACCCCCCCCCCCCCCCCCTCCCCTCACCCGCGAGAGCATCCAGGACACCGGCGCTAATAAAACTGTTTGAATCAGAATTATATGATATACAGACAGAAGACTTTTTAGGTGGGGGGTACTTTTTTCAGATGTTTTAGTGAAAAAACAACAAGAAATACACAAGAACAATAAAACAACAAGAAGCAAAAATTGCGGATAAGTTGCAACAAATGGTGCGCCGCCGCAGGGGCTAAACCTGAAATACAAACTTATTAAAATAATTTCCAAGCTTGTCATTTTTTTAAAGCAATAGGCCTGTTATACTGTATAAATATGTTTCATCGGTAAAAAATGAAAGTAAAGAATGAAAAGAGGGCATAATTACCTTTTAAAACTTACATCGGTATAAATTTTTTAAAAACCTTGTGCAGGGGGAAAAAAGTGACTAGCAATGCAAGAAATAATTTTTTTTCTTTATATGATGGTTGCTGACTCGCTGTAAAGCGGACTTCTAGTCGCTAGAGGGGGGGTGCGCAAGCACCCCTCGCCTCCCCCCCCCCCCCTCCCCTAATTCCGCGAAGCCAGACGTAGTCTCAGCGGAGCATATCCCCGAACGAAATAGACTGATTTTTCGGTCTAGACCAGACACTAATTGACAGAGGCGTCGGAACGTCGGGCTCGGACAAGGCATGGGGGCATCCCCCTCCCCCCCCCCCCCCCATGCCTTGTCCGAGCCCGACGTTCCGACGCTTCTGCTAATTGAATAAGAACATAATTAACACTGCACAGAAGATAATTGTTGTTGATTCGTTCATTCACGGTCCAGTGAGCTAGCCGCCTAGCCCCCTCAGGCGGGCATGTATGTGATATAACGAAATTAAACCAATCGTGGCACTGTCATTGGGGATTCCCCATGCTTCTCGTAATAGAACAGAACAAACGCAGTTATTGCGCAATACAGATAGCTACAAGACTTTTTCCGTGAGGACATTTGCAATGTTATCCATTGAAGTCTTCTGCTTGAAATTTGTGTCTGTTCTGATGACTCATGTCTCATCATACCACGGACACTGTACATTTCTTCGTCACAGTCGATCATTGGTAACTTTTTTTTAATGACTTGTTGGCATTCTCGTGAAATAAGCCACCCCGCATTCACTTTATACATGCAGTTTATTGCGTGTAAATGTCTATGAGGGTTCACATCCTCCATTGACTTTACACGGCAGTGTGTGTGTACACACTCGATGACCGGTGGCTTATTTCACGAGATGGCCGACTTGTTTAATCCTTCGATGACTTGTTTCTCGAGTTCCCTTGACTTGTTTAACTTTAAGAATGACGGTTGAATGTGTATATTGGTGCTGCTGCATGCATACATACTAGTGCAGCGGTAACTTGTAACTTTAACTTTGTACATGTTGTAAGGTTATTGTGTTTCACTGTCACGTACAATTCACTTGTACTTGTGAGGTCGAGTTTATCAAAGCAGTGCAAATATTTTTTCACTGGAATACAAAATCATGTGTGTAACAGGGTGTGGTAATGGCTAATGCTATCTCGATCAACATGATCAAAGTAAAAGTAATTACCAGATGCTTTTTGTCTAAAAATATTTTTTTCTTTTTTCCTCTTCTTTCTTTTTTTTTTTTGTTGTTGCTTAATTCAGTGGCATATATCTAGGGGACAGGGGGGGGGGGCACTAGACTCAAAATTCTGTCTCTCGTTGGTTAGCCTCTTATTTGGGTAGGGTCAGCTCCTCTAAGTGAGGAGCCGACTCTACCCATATTTTTTATTTTTTCCTCTTCTTTCTTTTTCTTTCTTCTTTCGCTTAATTATAAGGGAAAAGATGTGGACATCTAGGTTGTTGGAATTTGGAAATCTGACCACCCACTTTTTCCGTTGTCAGCAAATTTAAAAACCTTATTTACCTTGTCTGCAAATTTGGTCCGACATCCTCCAATATAAAATGGTCTAGCAACACCCCTGGAGTTCGAGAATGAATGAAAATATTGAAGTGTTAGTGGAATAATGATTGAAAAAATATAGAGATGTAGTTCAATGTAGAGAAGAGAATTCTTTTTCTTCACTGAGATTCCAGAACAGGTTATGTGTACCCATTTCTGACAAGAAGTACAGAGAAGTGCTTTCTGGTTTGTCTTAACACATTTACTGCAATGAACAGAAGGAAATTGTACCATTTCTTGAAAAAGACCCTATAAAAAACAATCTAAATTACCCAAGATTAAGATGACAATATTAAATATAAAATTTAGAACGATTGCAAAAAAAAAAAAATTATCACAGGCTATAATTTGAGAAACAAAATAATGCAATCTTATGGATCGTGTTGTAAAAACAGTTATGTTAACCATATAATTAGAATTTACATTGTACTCATCATTCTATATTAATGTTGAAATCCAGCCTGTATTAATGTTGATGTCCAGCCTATCATTATACAAAAATGTTATGAACATTACTACATATAGATATGCAGTGAAGTAAAACCTGAGAAGAAGACCCAAGCATAAACATATGTTTACCTGTGTAGTAAAATCTATAGACTAAATTAAACCTTCCAGATCTTGCCCCTTTCCCACCCTCCCTTCCTAACCCCCACCTGTCACATTGTCCTTCTTGTTCCGTTTTTTGTAAAGTTTACCCCTTTAAATCATTACTGTCCCTAGCTTTCTGTTTTTACAATATTTTTCAATATCTCTCTTCGACAGAAAGTGTGTTATGTTAATGATTTGTTTGCTTTCCATGGCCATGCATGTATCTGTCCTCTTCTTTTTTCCCTTTTTTGGGCATGTTATGCATGATTGCCCAGTCTAGTTTTTTATGTATTGTATTTATGATTTACCTTTTGCCAGGGACCAGCACTTCTACAAGCCTTGTTTCTATGCTGGTCTCGGGTTTTCATTCTCATTTTCATATAATTAATCTAATGTAGTCTTCATTGTTGTTATTTTTTCTTACAACTCAAACGTTAATGCTATCTATTTTGCTTGTAGTAATAAAAAATGTTTCTCCACTTAGTTTTGTTGTCAATTATCTTGTGTATTGTTAATTGCACAATAGTTATTGTTATGAACTTTGAAAAATACAAATGCAATGAAATCAAATCTAAATGTGAATCTGAAATCTGATCTGACTTACAATCGGTCCAATTAAGGTTGAAATCGGGTTTGAAACATTCCTCAGTTCTGTTTATTCATTGAGGAGTCAACGTTCACATTTTAGGGTTTGATATTAGATGAGCTTAAAGGGACCAATTTGCGATCACATCCCTTGCCATTGTCAACGGCACAGAATGTTGATTGCTTTACTCACATGTAATCCACGGTGAATGATCCATTTTAGTCCGTTGACTAGTTTGACAATGAGAGACTTCTTCGTCAGCGTAAGGCGATAATTCCCTCCATTGGTTCCAGATACTTTTACATTTATTTTTTGTAGTTTGATTTCATTTCCCAAAACAGATTCAATCTTGACCTAGTGCAGGCTCTCCTGGCCAGCAAGCGAAGAGGGAGAGAACTGTAATTAATAGGCCTTACAAAGTTCATGTTAAAAACCCACAGGAACCTGAAGGAAATAACAATAATCCTCCAACATCTTGATGAATTTGATGTGACATTAATTGTGACTGACAAATTTCTGAGAAGATGCACAGGAAAAAAATGTTGAAATGATACAGGAGACAGACATTAGTCTCAGTGAAATAGCCAATGATACAAAAGACTGGAGCTTTCAGTCAAAGGAATACTTTGTCAACATGGCTCCAATTTTCTTCTGTCATCATACATGTTGACAAAAGGCCTGTCAGTAATGGCACTAGTCTCAACTCCTTCTTTTCTCCTATGCCTTAAAGAAGCTCAGCTCCCTATTTACTCCTCCTATTCTCCAGCCACTCCATAAAGCAGTCCAGATGCTCCTAGAGTCCTGGAGGAGATTGAAGCGGAGCGATTAAGCCACCATCCTGGAGCAATTAGAGGCCAATCAGACGTCCCCAACCTCTCCATCATCCATCAGATACTCCTTCACCGAAGAGAGAGCACAGCATTCTAGTTCCAACATCAGAACGCCCTCGCATGATTACGACTCACCATTCAGGGAATCCATGCCGAGAGGAAGAAAAGGACCATGTCACAATCCCAGAACTCAGAAGAGGTAAGATCAAAAATACAGAATTCAGTGCAATGAAAGAAATCATCACATTATAGGAATTTGTTCTGTGACACGTCCAATAGGTATTTACCTGTGACAGTTTCGATGCCTATGGTTCCCTAAGGGCCCCATTTCATAAAATGTGTTATCAATAACAAGTTACAATAATTGTTATAAGCTACTGAAATCCTTGAATCTGATTGGCTGAGAGCAAATTTTCAGAGAAATGGGGCAGTTATTATTGATAACAAGTTTTATGAAACGGGCCCCAGAACAACTGTTAGTACTTCAAATTATCTGTAAGTTGTGTGGTTTGAAATGCCCATAATTGTATATGATATTTATTGGCTTTTTGAGGGGGGGAGGGGTATAAGAATATATTGCATGAGTATACCATATTGCCCAATCCGTTGCCGGATGGGGTAATATGGTTCTTTCAAGGACAATACAGTCTCCTATCGTCCAAAAAACGAGCCAGTCATAAATCATCATTGATCAACTCTACAGTGGGTCCCCCCAAAACAGTTAACAGTTGGAATAGGTCTCCCAAAATAAATATTTCAAAATATTTGTAGGAAATTTTCATACCTGTGGGTAGCTTAAGGTCTCTTCTATAAGATGACACCATGAAATCTGGAAATATTTCAAGCTCAAGTGAGCAAAAGGGTGCAAAATCCAGACTTGACAAAAATTAGTACTTTGTTCTGGCTGGTATTAACAAATTTGAGAACCGTTAAAAGTTGACAGTTGGAAAAAGTCTCCCCAAATGAACATTTCAAAATATGTTCATGAAATTTTCATACCTATAGATAGCTTAGGGTCTCTCCTATCAAATGACACCAAAACATCTAACGATGTGTTATGCTTGAGTGAGCAAACGCCATTGTTTGGAAATGGTGCAAAATCCATGTTTGACAAAAAAAAAATGAATTCGTTTTGGCTGGTATCAGCAAAGTTGAGTCTTGAAAAGGCTTAGAAATTTTCATTTTCTGATCATTAAAAGGCAGTTTATGATAGAATGAGCTTTGTTTTCTGTATGTCCTGACATATCCCATCAAAATTTTAATATTGACTGAGAAAGCCAACTTGAATTAAAACTTTGCCAAACCTAGTATTTCAAAACACTCAATAAAGTAGTTAATTGCTCACTTAAGCTTGAAAATATTGATGAGATACGTAAGGACATAGAGAGAACACAACCTCTTCTGTCATAAATTGTTAGTCCAGCAGATTGGTGCAGAAAATCGATGGAATTGTGCACTTTTTCATAAAAGCATAAAATTTGGCATGTAGGTAGAGTTTTTTATGTCAAATAGTTCTGGGTATGGGGCCACCAAAAATTAGGGCCCTGGGGGCCCGTTGTGCCCATTAAAAAAAAAATGGTCCTCAGGGTCTTTCCCCTTCAAAGTTGATGTAATCAAATCTAGTTTGATATAATGAAATATCATGTAATATTTCCCAGCCTCTAAAATCAGAAAAATGCTTTAGGTGCCCATTTTTCAAATAAAGGGCCATCCTATGTATCAAAATATCATAAAGTCACTATTTGTTGAATATAAGTAAAATACTTCTAATTGTGATCAGTCAACATTACGTCTTTGAAATCAACAGCATAGGTGTGACAGGTGCCCATCATAATGTATAAAGGCCCATAAAGGTAAAAAAATATATATATATCTGCAAAATAAGATTTTTAAAAATATACATTATATTATATTATATCATATCATATTATATTATATTTTTTGTAAAAAATATTTGGTTTTTATTTTAAATGGTAGACATTAATCTGGAAATCAAGGTCATATGAAAATCCCACTTTAAGAATCACATGGGCCTATTGATGGCCCATCAAAGACAATTCTTTCCCTCAGAAGAGGGTTGCCTAATTCAACATGGCCCCCAAAGTGTTTGAATATGCATACTTTAAAGTATAACTATTGACAAGGTAGTATGTTCTATAAGCACTTCATTTCATTAAGATGGCCATCATATTCAAAATGACCACTGGTCTGTTTCAGGATGTGGTTATTTGCATTAAGTTTATGCTGTGTCTTGCAGCTTATATCTTATAGGGAGAAAGTTATGGATGTTGCAACTTTTTTGCAAAAAAATAGACATATAAGCATGTTCCAATGGTGTATTTGGTTGAGACACAGTAAAACCAAGGTGAAGGTATATCTTATAATGCTGAATAATTTAAATAGTGGGGAAATTCATTTCCAAGATTGCCATCAAAGTGAAAAATACTGCATAAGTGTTGAAATGTAATTTGCATCTGATAATTTTGCATTGAGGCATAAAGCACCAAGATGCAAAATGGTTAATATGCTAAAGAATTATGTATTCAGGCCCTCTTTCTTCAAAGGGACATCCAATCGTAATGGCAAGTTGCTCTGAAAGAAAACAGAAAAATCAGAGAAGCAGATTGTTAAAAATTTGAACGTAATTGGACAGGCAATATGAAAGTTGTAATCCTTATGAGAAAAAGGAAAATTAATGACGGTGTACTACAAAATCTAGAATTGACCAGGAATACCTCACAATCAACTGACCCAACTGCCAATTAGAGATTTGCATATAGATTTAGTGATCTCATTTCTCAAACATTGATAACTTTTGGTCCAATTTCTTTCAAATTTTCATCATTATGTTTATCTTTTTTTCTGATTTTACACAAATCAACATATTACAAAGTATGGATTGCCCTTTAATAGGTGTTGCCGATGTTTAAGAATACAGCTATTACTTGACATCTTTATAAATCTTACGATGTCTATCATAGGTTGTTTCTTAAGGACATATCAGATTTCTCTTTTTTCAATATGGCCACGAAGATGAAAAAAAGATGAAAATGCAGTTTTATCACTTAGTTGTTTTACATCTGATTATAGTTGCTTCATCGGGATATTAATGTATATTGTTCATGAATTACTCTTCAATAAGGAGAGAAACATTATAAATGTTAGACTGATATTTTGTGTTTATAGAAATTTCCAGCGTATCAGTACTAAATTCCACACTTTTATACCAAGTTACAAGCTTCCAGATATAACATAAACTTTAATATGCCAATAGTCACATCTTAAAAATCACAACGGAGGCCATTTTGAATGTGACGGCCATCTTGATGAAATGGAGTGACCCAACGATTCTGCCTATAATAACCAGCCTGCAAACAGATTTGCTTTAAAGCCCAAACTTTGAGTTACATGCAATTAGGCATTTTAACACTTTGGCAGCTATTTTGAATTTGGCCAACCTCTGTGAGGGAATTTTTAGAATTTAATTGTCTCGAATGGGCCATCGATGGGCCTATGTGGCTGCTAAAAATTAGAAACAAAGATTTTTTAAAAATATGTTGCAGATAGATTATTTGGGCCTTTTGGGGCCTTTTTTTGGTCATAATGGGCACCAGTGCCACATATCTCATTGATTTCAAAATGTAATGTCAACTGATCATAATTAGAAGCATTGTACTTATATTCACCAAAAGTGACTTTATGATAGGCTATTTTGATACATAGGATGGCCCTTCATTTGAAAAATGGGCACCTAAAGCATTTGTCTCATTTTAGAGGACAGAAAATATTGCATATTTAATATATATCAAAACTAGATTTGATTACATCAACTTTGGAGGGAACAGACCCTGAGAGGGCCATTTAAAGAAAAAAATGGGCACAACAGGCCCCAGGGCCCAAATTTTTGGTGGCCCCATATCCAGAATTATTTGGCATCAAAAACTCTACATACATGCTAAATTTCATGCTTTTATGAAAAAGTGCACAATTATTTCACCAATCTGCCGGACTATTGTCTATTATTGATCAAAATATGAAAATATATAACCTTTTTATCACTCTCAACTTTGCTGATACCAGCCAGAAGAAATACCAATTCTTGTCAAGTCTGGATTTTGCACCTTTTCACAAAAGTAGCCTTTGCTCACTCGAGCATTAAAAAAATCACCAGATCTGACTGTAGGTGTCATGTAATAGAAGAGACCCTAAGCTATCCACAGGTATGAAATTTTGTGTCAAATATTTTTGAAATATTTATTTGGGGAGACTTTTTCTGACTGTTAACTTTTTACTCGGATGCACTGTATACTACTCTTAATGCAAGTTCCAAAGAGTGAAGTTGGTGGGGAATATGCATGTTATGGATTGGTTGGTATAAGCAAGCGTGATATGTGCAATGGATACACGATAACTATTAAGCACAATTATTTCCACTCTTTCCATGTCCTAGCTGAGTCGTCTGGCAGCGGAGATGAGAGTCTTTAATCAATCTCACTCGCATCTCCTAGAACAGAACCAGAGGCTGATGGAATCCAATGCAGAGCTTCAGAAACAAGTCCTCCAACTCACCGTAAGAATCACCATGAACTAATTCTTCTCAAGTACTTGAATGTGGATGCATGTTTTGATTAAAATGTTTCTTCTTCCTGTAACTGTGAACTTGTTTCTAATGGAAGATGTTTAATGCACAGTTTGACATAGAAAATTTTTTTAATTTGACACTTGAAAGTGACAAAGGAGGCAATAGAATATTCTTGAAATTCTAATTGGGATGCTGAGGTAAGCAAAAGTTTGCATAGATAAGCAACCTCACACATACAATAAAAACCTGCCCGCAGTGCATCCTTAGCATTTGATCCACTTTGTACTTTACCTAAATACTGAGGCGGCAGAACGTCAGGCTTGGACAATGGAAGTGGGGGGCACCTTATGTTTGGCGGACAAAAGGTGCCTCCCCCCCCCCCCCCCACTTCCATTGTCCGAGCCCGACGTTCCGCCGCCTCTGGCTAAATACTGAGATAGCATTGATGTAGTAGATGCACTGGTGACATAATCCATTTCATCTGCATAATAAAACTTGTTTGATCCATTGGAAACTATTGCTGATGTACTCTTTCCTATTAAGTCATTTTGATTTAACATGATGAATAAGGTAATTTTGCTTCCCTGAAACTGATGTTGTATAGGTACATGTGTGGAGATTTATTATCAGTTTTTAGATTCAAGTAAATGGTTTTTCCTACAGTATCATCTTTTCATTACCACAGAAAGATGTGCAAGAGATGAAGCTTCAACAAACCAGGACTCTCAACCATATGCCAGCCGCACCAGCTTCTGCCTTTTCTGCCCCTGCTATAGTCATGCCGACTCTTGCAACCCCCACCCGAGCAGCCAACAGGGGCTTTGTCAGCACCACTGAGAGGGGCATCAAAAACGTGACTCTGCCCATGACAACACCAGGCCTGAGCCCCTTCACAGGGACACCTACCAAACCCCTTGGCACAGCGAAACCCAGCAAAGTGAGTTCCCAGCCACAGGGCATGGTCAAGCAGGACACCTCTGACCGGCAGAAGCTTGCCATGATGGCTGCAGCTCCACCCGTGATGGCATCTGGCCTGAGCCCCTTCATAGGCACACCAACCAAACCCCTGGGCACAGCAGAACCCAGCAAAGTGAGTCCCAAGCCACAGGGCATGGTCAAGCAGGATACCTCTGTCAGGCAGAGGCTTGCCATGATGCCTGCATCTGCTGCTACAGGAGGGGGTTCCTCAGTTTCAGTTCCTACTAATGCAGCATCAAAACCAAAGACACAGGTAAGGTCTTCCTCAAAATTATGGATCTGTTAATAATTGAAAAGTTTGACTTGCTGAGAATTGATTTGTAGATGTAAACATTCATTTAATATACTAAAGAATTTGAAGAAAGATCACCTAACTTCCTTCTTAAAAGCAGCAAAACATTTCCCGTAAGACATACATGTATCTGTGTCAGGCAACTGGTAATGGCTTTTACTATTTGTAAAAATATGGGAATTTTCTCTCAAGTGTTCAAATATATATTACTTCACTCAATTCTCTTGTGCTTCATGTTGTCAAATATTGATAAATCTTCATGTGTAGAGCTGACATTTTATTTTATTTTCCCCATTCTTGAGGACTGGATGCTTCAGTTCTTTATCTTTGTATGATGTCTCTATAATGACAGAAATAGCTAAAATGAATGGAGCTTTCCCCCATTCCTTTGCAATCGAACAATGTTTCATTGCCTCTGAAGTACATAATCCATTTCACCACCATAATAAAACTTGTTTGATCCTTTGAGAACTGTTGCTGATGTACTCTTTCCTATTAAGTCTTTTTGATTTAACATAATGAATAAGGTAATTTTACTTTCCTGCAACTGATTTTGCATGGGTACATGTATGTGTTGAGATTTGTTATCAATTTTTAGATTCAAGTAAATGGTTTTTTCTACAGTATAATCTTTTCATGACCACAGAAAGATGTGCAAGAGATGAAGCTTCAACAAACCAGGACTCTCAACCAAACCCCAGCTGCACCAGCTGCTACCTTTCCTGCCCCTGCTATAGTCATGCCAACTCTTGCAACCCCCGCCCACGCAGACAGCAGGGGCTTCGTCAGCACCACTGAGAGGGGCATCAAAAACGTGACTCTGCCCATGACAACACCAGGCCTGAGCCCCTTCACAGGGACACCTACCATGCTCCTGGGAACAGCGAAACCCAACAAAGTGAGTCCTAAGCCACAAGGGATGGTCAAGCAGGACACCTCTGACCGGCAGAAGCTTGCCATGATGGCTGCAGCTCCGCCCATGATGGCATCGGGCCTGAGCCCCTTCGCAGGCACACCAACCAAACCCCTGGGCACAGCAGAACCCAGCAAAGTGAGTCCCAAGCCACAGGGCATGGTCAAGCAGGATACCTCCGTCAGGCAGAGGCTTGGCATGATGCCTGCATCTGCTGCTACAGGAGGGGGTTCCTCAGTTTCAGTTCCTACTACTGCAGCATCAAAACCAAAGACACAGGTAAGGTCTTCCTCAAAATTATGAATCTGTTAATAATTGAAAAGTTTGACTTGCTGAGAATTGATTTGTAGATGTAAACATTCATTTAATATACTAAAGAATTTGAAGAAAGATCACCTAACCTCCTTAAAAGCAGCAAAACATTTCCTGTAAGATATACATGTATCTGTGTCAGGCAACTGGTAATGGCTTTTATTATTTGTAAAAATATGGGAATTTTCTCTCAAGTGTTCAAATATATATTACTTCACTCAATTCTCTTGTGCTTCATGTTGTCAAATATTGATAAGTCTTCATGTGTAGAGCTGACATTTTATTTTATTTTCCCCATTCTTGAGGACTGGATGCTTCAGTTCTTTATCTTTGTATGATGTCTCTATAATGACAGAAATAGCTAAAATGAATGGAGCTTTCCCCCATTCCTTTGCAATCGAACAATGTTTCATTGCCTCTGAAGTACATAATCCATTTCACCACCATAATAAAACTTGTTTGATCCTTTGAAAACTGTTGCTGATGTACTCTTTCCTATTAAGTCTTTTTGATTTAACATAATGAATAAGGTAATTTTACTTTCCTGCAACTGATTTTGCATAGGTACATGTATGTGTTGAGATTTGTTATCAATTTTTAAATTCAAGTAAATAGTTTTTCCTACAGTATAATCTTTTCATGACCACAGAAAGATGTGCAAGAGATGAAGCTTCAACAAACCAGGACTCTCAACCAAACCCCAGCTGCACCAGCTGCTACCTTTCCTGCCCCTGCTATAGTCATGCCAACTCTTGCAACCCCCACCCACGCAGACAACAGGGGCTTCGTCAGCACCACTGAGAGGGGCATCAAAAACGTGACTCCGCCCATGACAACACCAGGCCTGAGCCCCTTCACAGGGACACCTACCATGCTCCTGGGCACAGCGAAACCCAGCAAAGTGAGTTCCAAGCCACAGGGCATGGTCAAGCAGGACACCTGTAACAGGCAGAGGCTTGCCATGATGGCTGCAGCTCAACCTCTGTCAGCACTGGGTCTGAGCCCCTTCGCAGAGACACCAAGCAAACCCCTGGGCACAGCGAAACCCAGCAACGTGAGTTCCCAGCCCCAGAGGATGATCAAGCAGGACACCTCTGAGCGGCAGAGGTTTGCCATGATGGCTGCAGCTGCTGCTACGGAAGGGAGTTTCCCTGCTTTTCTTCCTGTTACTACAGCATCACAGCCAAAGACACAAGTAAGACCCTCCTCAAATTTTGACACTTTTGATCATTTGAAAATGTCTCTTTCCACCCAAGGTGTTGCCAGAAGCATTATTTTTTGCCTTCCTGCTACAAGGGGACCTACATTTTTAAATCCTATGTGGGATCTGGTAATGAGGATAAATGTCTTGCCAATGGGCATGTGGACTTGGTTTCAGTCTCAGGAAATCCGGATTACGAGACCACTGCATTACCACTGATGAGCCATGATGCCTTCTCGAATCTGTGCAGAATGGAAAAGGTTGAAGTAATAAAGATTGATTTGTAGCTTTTAACATGTACATGTAGGTCATCCCACTCCTTTCTTACAAACATGCATATCCGGCAGCAATTGCTCCCTACACTAGCCAAATTCATAACTTCATTCCTGGACTAAACGTGTACCTATCTCTGACCTTAAACCATACCTAAAACTCAGTCGCAACCCTAACGCCATATCTTTGACAAAATTAAGCCCAGAGAAATGTCACAGGAGCATACGGATTACAGAACCAGGGAATTCCCTGACTAAATTTTGAAAAAAAGAAAAGAAAAGTAGATTTGAGCTCTTTTATCACATGATTCACGTTGTCAATTCTTATTTGTTACTGTGATACATGTTGCCAGTGGACTAGAATTCATTTTTTTTCTTTTGCCAGGGGACTGGAAAATTTCAATTTTACATTTCTGAGTGATGTCTCTGTAATGACTGAAATCAGAAAAATGAGTTGAACTTCGTCTGATTGCATCATATTGATTTGGCTTCCATATGTTCATTCTTCACCTCTCATGCAACAGTTGACAGGATTTACTCCCAGTCCCGCTACTGCCACAACAAAACCAAGTCAAACCTTCAGCAACATTTCCTTCTTGCCAAGCAGTGTCAACCCACCGCCTTCTTTTGCAAAGCCAGTCACCTCCTCTTCGGCAAATCTTTGTCGACCTGCTCCATCGATGTCAATCATACCGACAGCGGGTTTCTTTAAGCTGGCACCACCCACCAAAGCCACCCTGCAGCCTCCAGCTGGAGAATCACCAGCAGTGTTCAGCAAACCTAACTTGACCCAAGATGCAAGGTCCTCATCACCAATGTATCCAGGGTTCTACACCTCTCAAAAGGGACTCCCTGGGACGTTACTTGAGGTTGATCAGACTGTACCATCCTCAAGGAGACTGGGTCAGAGTCCACTGGCCAAGGGTGCTGTCTTACCCAAAACAGCAAACACTACCAAGTCTGTATCCTTCAAGGCAGAGGTGGAAGGTATCTAAACTCAGTCAGACACAACTTATTTCTGTTAGGAGCATTTTGATGTGTGTGTGGCTGTACGTACAGCACATGCTCTGGCGACAATTGCTCCACTGTCAACATCCTATGCCAACTGAACTTTTACTTCAACCCTGAACCAAACACTACACCCTGACCCTAAACCTAACCTAAATCCCAGTTGCAATCCTAACCCTATATCTTTGACAAAATAAAGCCTGTGTGTGTGTGTGTGTGCTCATTGATAAAATAGCCAAAATCATCCCCATTAGGGGGAGAAAAATATTTCATTTAGTGTTTGTTTTTCTAAATCACCCTACTGTCCATTACACTTAAGGGCACACATAAATAATTCATCCCCTCACTCTGCATTCTTGGGAGGTAGAGCAAAGTTAATAGGATAAACATTGATTTAAGAAATTCATATAAAGCTGTCCTCTGCAAATTTAAAGAGAGTAAATGATTTTAAATAGTCACAGGGTTCTCGATTTTACCTCTAGGTTAATCGAGGTAAGCTTGTCTTTGTGTACTTTTAAAGGGTTTATATTATCTCAGTGTATTTCCACTGTTTCAGCCTGCGAGTTGGCGAAAATTATGTTTAGCCACGTTTCAGCCTTCACAAATTTTGTTATAGCCGGGAAAATGTCTAAATAAGACATGTCATTCAGGAGATCTTTATATTATGTCTCTACTCTGAGAATTATAACATATTCCACCTGAACGTTTTCAAAATATGATTTTTTGATTACTTTTGTTTTAACACATGAGTGGACGGGGGCCTGAATTACTTATGAGAGCCCTTAAAGGGCAATCCAACCTTGGTAATAAGATGATTTGTGTGAAAGCAGAAAAATGAGATAAACAGGATACTGAAAGTTTGAATGAAATCGGAAAATGGAATAAGAAAGTTATGGATGTTTGAAAAATGAGATCACTAAATCTATACATATCTCAAATTGGCAATTAGGTGAGTCGATTGTGACATCTTGGTGGTCAACTCTCCTGTTTGCTGTACACTAAAATATCATTCATTTGCAGTTTTCCCATAAGTTCCTTTTCCCTCAGGGCAGTACTCAAAATATGTTGTAGATAGCATATTGTTATAGGTCATCATATTAAGAAAAAGATCCTTCTGAGTAATACATTTTGAAAAATATTAAATTTGTTTAAAAAATATATCTACAGCATGTAAAAATTTATAAAGTAATATTAACAGTCTTGCACCTTTCTTGAATATTACATTTCAGTTAAATAGTCATTCATTCATCTTTTTGTATATACTGAAATGAGACAGGGTATATTTTGTTTGTCAGAAATGTACTCACATAACAATAAATACCGATAAATGATTTTGAATAATAATTATAAATAGATATTAAACATTATATAAATATAGATATTAAACAGTAATTCATTATTAACTAGATCTTATCATGTATGGCACTGGGCTCTTTCTAAATCTGTTAATTTTGCACTTGTATTGGGTGTTCATTTTCGTGTTTCTCAAACTAAGCGGCTTCCTTGCTTTTTCACCCGCCATTTTGAAGCAAGTGAGCTTTTCTCCAGAGTGTATGTGAAGCCAAGACATATTTTTTCTCTTCTTTGCTCAAGGGTCTTTAGACTACATCCATACCTGCCAACCAGTCTGATTTTGTCGTATTCGTTCCAATTTTTCTGTCAAAAAAGGGTGAAAAATCGGAACAGTACGATTTTTACATTCGGAGGGGGGGGGGGGGAAATGTGTACATATTATCATATATGCATTCACATGTGTGTGTTATACTACATAGGGACTGTTCAAGTGCATTATCTTGTCAATGTACCCTCTTTGCACTGGCACAGTGCACGGTGCAATGCAGGGGGGTGTTTCATAAAGCTGTTCGTAAGTTACAAACAACTTTACGCACGACTGGTGATATGCTCTTGTGCTAAATGAGATATCCCAGATTTTCCCAGGTGTTTTAACATGTCGGACTGAATTTCCAATAACCCTAAGCAATTTTGACAAATAATAAACTTTGCATTCGGATGCTTGTTTAACAGCAAGAATTTTAATCCACAAAGATCGGATTTCAACTTTAGCTGATGGGAATCAAAATGATTGAGAATCTGATTAGCACCCAAGAACAGGTACCAGTCGTGCGTAAAGTCGTTCGTAACTTTACGAACAGCTTTATGAAACACCTCCCTGTATGCATATCATGCATACATAAGCTGTCTGCTACATGTTGTTAGATCGATCGCGAGATCAGAAATCACAAACCCAAGTACTGGTTTTCGGCCTTTAAGAAGTAGTTGTAGCTTCTAGAAATGAGTCTAAATTGAGGTTAATCATCATTTTCCATGATCCAGGTAATGTAGAATTAGTACTTCATTGTCTAATTGATGCAAAATAGTGAGCAAGAAAACCTGCTGGAAAGTAAATTCCAGCGGGAGCAAGCGGACTTCTTCCCCAGCCCTAGCGGCCTAGCTTTTCTTGATTACTGGTAATGTGGCACGTTCACTCAATGCAAACTTAGAAAAGTTCTTCATGACCAAGCATTTTTTATTATTTTTTTTTTAGCTTCATCGTAGGGTTTTTTCCATTTATCTGTGATTGACTGCATATGGTCAGGATATTTCTTAAATGTCATGGAATTACAAAAAGAAGCATTTTTCCATATCAGTTCCAGGGAAGTTTGACTTTGTGACTATACACACACACACACCGGTCTTTATAAATGTTAGATGCAATGTATATGAAAAGAAGCTCATCAAGCCAAAATATTCATGATCTTTATCATTAAATTATGACTCATTCAGTGTGGTCATATGTCAAAAAATAAGGCTAAAATAGCACCAGAAAGCATCTACAGCATTCTAGAGCTGGACCCTGGCTGCCAGGGACTTCGCGCTCCACGCTCATGATATACGCTTTGCGCACATGACAGTAAGATTTTTTATTTTCAAATGTTGGCAGGTATGCTACATGTTGCTAACGCAAATGGGTACATTATGTAGTTTCTACCCATAATGATTCTGCTCGCTCCCGTTTTTAAATTGATTCAAGTGCATTGATCTGCTGTTTTGTGAGAGCCCCATTAAACACAGTGGCGCCGTATTCTACAACCGGTCTTCCCTTTAAATATAGTAAGGTCTTTTAAAGGTAGGTTGAATGTCCTCAGTCTTCACAGTATGTACATGCAGTTTTTTATTGCATCTTTTCAAGAGATCATTAATGTGTTTGTCCCATTTTAAATCATTCTGTATTATCAATCCTAGTATTTTAACAGATTCTACAGTTCTTAGTCGAACGTCAGCATTAGACAGTGGTTCCAATTGTACTGGTTCCTTGCTAAATGAGACTTGCATTAATGAACATTTTTAGGCATTTAGTTTCATATCGTTCCTATTGGACCATTCGTGCAAATTACAAAGTTCCTCTTGCAACTTAGAAGGTTAACATACTTTCCTGGTTTCTACTATAGATAGATCGTCAACATATTTAAAATAAGGTATTGCACAGTTTTGACATGCATCATTCATGAGTACTAAGAACAATATTGGGCTGAGTTTGGTTCCTTGCGGAAGCCCACTATTTATGACATTCCAATTTGATTTTTTACCACTATATCTTACACACTGCAGTCGATTGTCTAAGAAACTCATAATCTAATAAACAAGGCATGGTCTCACTCCAAAGTTTAAAAGTTTTTGCACCAGAACATTGTGATTAATCCTATCGAAAGCTTTAGAAAAATCTGTCATTAATATTGCTGATGTAGATTTTGCCCTTTCTGCATTCTCCATTATTTGGTGAATCAAGCCAATGGGGTAATGCGTCGTCGATAATCCTTTACAATTTTCGAACTGATGGCAACCAAGATTCCTAGTAATGTCCTCTAACAACCACTTGGCTATAAAGGACTGCTATTTTCGCGAAATAACTTGTCAGGGCTATTGGTCTGAGATCCAAGAGGGTTGGTGGGTACACCTTAGTGACAGGAACAATTTCTGCTTGTTTCCATTGGGATGGGACTTCTGAGGGTCTGTAACTTTACTTGTAAATTCTTGTTACCTCTCTCCTACTTTATTTTGTATCCAGCATCAGACAAACCCTTCTCCTTTCCCAATGCTGGCGCTCCTGTCTTCGGAGGGAGTGCGTCACGTGGCAATGATAAAAATGACGACTCACATGGAAGGGATGAGGCGTACGATCCCCACTATGAGCCCATTGTGACGCTTCCTGAAATTGGAAGCATTAGTACAGGGGAGGAAGATGAAGAGGAGATGTTCCGCCTCCGGGCCAAGCTTTTCCGGTTTGATCGAGAAGTCAAGGCATGGAAGGAGCGTGGTGTAGGGGACATCAAGATCTTGAGGAACCCGAAGACAGGTAGTGCCCGCATCTTAATGAGAAGGGATCAGATATTAAAGGTTTGTTCATAGTAGATTTAGTAGACTTTTAGTGGCTTTCATCTTTTGCAAGTTTAATTGTGTATTTTACGAAAAGAAATCATTGAATATTTAACGAAATTCATAACCATTGTGACCAAACCATTTTAGTGAGGGGTTGAGTGACGACTATGATAGTATGTTTGACCATTGATGTCGGACCTCTATATTTGTCTTCATTATGTCTGTGAATGATTTGACCTTATACATTTGGCTGACGTATTTCTGTGCATATACGAATCCATTGATTTGATAACCTTTGACCTCTGACCTTCCAGTGTGTGCTAGCTCACTACTAAATCACACCTAACATGTATATATAGGTAAAGCCAGTGATGGCTTCCCACTGTACTTGTTGCATTCATACAGTTTACTACTCTCTTTGTAGATAACAATTTGACCTTTCTCATGTGAAAATCCTGTTACTTTTCAAATAATCAAAAATTTTCATTTAATGAATAATGTGACCTTAATCACTGACCTTTCAGCTGTGTGCCAACCACTGGATCACAGCTGACATGGTCCTGAAGCCCATGATGGCATCTGAGACAGCGTGGATCTGGTTTGCTGTGGACTTCTCAGAGGAGGAGGCCAGGAACGAGCAGCTCGCCGTCAAGTTCAAACATGCTGAGGATTCCAAGCGCTTCAAGGAAGCTTTCCTTGAGGCTCAGAAACTACTAGGGGTCGAGGAAAAAGAGAAGGAGGAGGAGAAGAAGGAAGAAAAAGAGTTTGTCAGCAAGGTATGTACATGTAAGAAGGAGGTGTAGACTCATTTAGACTGTAGGATATTGTTTGTTTGATATTTGATTAAAGCATTTCAAGGAATTTTTAATCAAATGTAGATCATGTGTATGATTGCAGTAATTAGCCGAGCGTGGAGGGATGTAGGAGCCTACAAACCGAAAAATAGACATGGTTTACATAAGTCCAAGTGTAAGGAAAGGGTTAGTGGCAGTTTCACAGAAATGAATCAGTATCAGTGGAATTACATTAGAAATGAATTGAACATAGGGTGCATGTGCGTACATGCGCATCAGTTAAGTTGCGTGTTAAAATGCTCAAAATGGTCTAGAACCAATGTTTCAGGCCATTTCAAACATTTCAAAATTTTCCATGCATGCGCGTGCGTCAGTGAGCTTAAGTTCCTTATACAGCATGAAAATGACTAATCTTTGACTGTTTTAACATTTCAATTATTCCTATATGATTTCTAGAATATATTCTTAAACATGCGTGTACATGCACGTACGCGCATGCACCCACAAATAGTAAGAATGCCTCAATTGGACTGGAATAGACTCTGCATGTGTTATGGGGCATTGTTGAACATTTGCAATTAGTGTGTGCATTAATACCCTCTGGTATGCGCATGCACTCAAAAATGCACACACGTACATGTACGCACATGCACGCACAAGTGTAATAAGGCTTGAAATGCTATAGGTTTGACTTTTCATGTGTTTTCATTAGGTGATTAATTGAATTTTTTCAGTACCTTAGGGCAGTTTGGCCAAAGCCAGGGTAATAGTTGTACTTTGTAGGTGCCTTGAGCATCCTCTGGGATGGATGTGTCCGTAATATAAATTATGCAGCCTTAACTATTTTTTTTTTTGCCTATTTTTATCACAGGCATTGACCAATCTGAAAACAAAGTTTGCCAGTAAACCTGGATCATGGGATTGCATTGCTTGCTATTCTAACAGCCCTGCTGAAAGCACTTCCTGCCTTGCCTGTGAGGGACCCAGATCTGGTGCCAAGGCAGTTACTTCATCCACCGTGAAGGGTGCCACTGCTCCCGACTCCTGTTCTGCACTAAGAGCAAAGTTTGGCAAGAAACCTGGTTCATGGGACTGCAATACTTGCTACTCCAACAATGCAGCTGAGTCTTCAGCCTGTGCTGCATGTACCGCACCAAAGCCTGGTTCACCCCCGAAACCATTTACCGGTGCTGGTGCCAGTGTAGGTGCTGTAGGTGGTGCTTCTGCTGTTTCATCAAGATTTAACTTTGGAACCTATCCTAGCCGTGCATGTACTGGTTTTGGCTTTGGTAATGACCGGACATCGGGCACTCAGAGTATCACTCGTAGTGGTGCTGCCTTTAAGGGAGCTGCTGGGTTCAACTTGTCTGGTGAGTCTTCTGCATCCAAAGGTTCCATTCCTAACTCAAATACCACAGGATTCAACTTCTCATCACCTGCCTCAACCCGATTTTCCTTTGGCTCCAAGAAAGACAACACCTCAAAGCTGAAAGAGAACATTGTTTCCACCAAGTCATCTGCAACAGGCTTCATGTTTGGTGGAAGCAATGCCAGACTATCTACCAGTTTCAGTTCCAGTGCAGGTGCTATTGGTGATGCTGTTCCCTTAGGATTTCAGTTCAGGCAAAAACAGCCTGGTGCCTCTGGGTTTACCTTTGGAGCCAGGCCAAGCAATGCAAGTGCAGGATTTTTCTTTGGCTCCAAGAAAAACAACACCCCAAAACCTAGAGAGAACAGTGTCTCCACCAAGGCACCTCCAATAGGCTTCATGTTTGGTGGAAGCAATGCCAGACCATCTACCAGTTCCAGTTCCAGTGCAGGTGCTATAGGTGATGCTGTTCCTTTAGGACTTCACTTTAGGCAAAAACAGCCTGGTGCCTCTGGGTTTACCTTTGGAGCCAGGCCAAGCAATGCCAGTGCAGGATTTTTCTTTGGCTCCAAGAAAGACAACACCCGAAAACTTAGAGAGAACAGTGTCTCTACCAAGGCACCTCCAACAGGCTTCTTTCATGAAGCTGATGCCATCAAGGCAGCACCATCAACCTCCTCTTGTGCAACTATCATTGATGGTACTTTGGTCACAGATAAGGTCACCTTTGGTACACACATGCCTCAGTTCTCACCTGGTGGTGCTGGCAAGGAAAAGCCCCCATCTGATGCAAGGTTCTCATTTAGTTTGACACCTTCTATACCAACTGCAGTTGAAGGCAAAGAAGAGTACCCATTTTCAAGTGCCCTTAAGGTTAGTGTGTGTGAAAATCCCAAATAGGTGCCTCCTGTACCTTTCACAATCAGCAATTTGAAACATTGGTTGGATGAAAGTCAAAAGCTGTGGGTTAAATTCTGTATATAAGAAGCAACATGCAGAGCACATTATCGAAATACATTTCCATGCTTCCACAGAAGATCAAGTTTGAAAGAAAATTTTAGAGAGATTTGGAAAATGTCAGTATGCTTTCATGCAGGTTGTTTTTTTAAGCACCCCATTTATCTCATGCTATAAAACATGATTAATTGAGATACTTATTTCTTCAGATCTTATATACCAATTTTGTTTTCTTTGGTTCTTGACAACATATACCTGGTTCACTCTGAAGGCTGTGAGCTCTGATACCCAATCCTCTACGCCAGGCAAGCCTGCCCTCTCCTTCAACAACCTGGTCATGTCTCAGAGTGCTTCCTTCACCTTTAGCTTCCGCATGGACCTCCACAAAGTGA
This sequence comes from Heliocidaris tuberculata, assembly GCA_025618425.1. Classification (NCBI taxonomy): domain Eukaryota; kingdom Metazoa; phylum Echinodermata; class Echinoidea; order Camarodonta; family Echinometridae; genus Heliocidaris; species Heliocidaris tuberculata. The sequence goes on from CM046850.1 coordinate 8,695,202, forward strand.
CCGCCAAGAGTCCAGTGAAGTCTCCAGGTGTAGGAAGATCTCCAAAGACATCCTTTTCCAGGGGAGGTAGGATGCTGTCTGGAGGATCCATCGATGAGGACATGGAGCAGGGGGATGATATGTACTTTAAACCTACCTTTCTGATGCCAGATGACTATGAAGTCACGTCAGGTAAATGCGCCATGTGTTTTCCTTCAAAATGTGTTGATACCTATCGGCAAAGTGAGTTAACTCTGAAGCGCAGCAGGGGGGAGGGTTGAGGTCCAAAGTTACTATGAAGGTCAAGATTATACATGGGAAATGTGGAATACCGATGACTGGGAGAATTTAGCTCTGTATTTCTCTTGCTCAAGTTCCCCACACTGAATGTAATCACAGGGCTTGAAATAGACTGGCAAGAAGTTAGAGTACACCCTTTTATTTGCTGTGAAGAAGAGAAATAGACAGGGATCCAAGAAGGCAGGAGTGAAGAAAGAATCAAAGTGTTGTAGTTAAATTTTGACGAATCTTACCTGCCTAGACAGTGCCTGAATTGTTCTGAATTGCCTGAGTTGATTACCACACCGCTGTAAATTCTATACAAATCATAGCAACTTCAAGCACTTTCTTTACATCAACACTTGAAATGCAACAGCAATGATGCCACCATGACTATGCACTATATAATTGTATGTACAGAATTATATGACGTGGTCTAGTGCAGCGTTTCTCAACCTTTTTTAAATCAAGGCCCACTTTGGCTCTTAGAATTTTTTTGAGGCCCACCTTACAAAAACTTTAAATGCAGACCGACCGGGCATGATAGTCCATACTTGAATCCCCAGCTAGCTGCTAACACTACTGAAGTTCACATGATTAGGTTTGAGTGCGACTACACCAGCTGGACTACTAAACTACTTACCCCCAATTTCGTAAAGACATAAATCTTTGAGAAAATTTTAAACAAGTAACATTATATAGTTGAATTCTAGGTGTGTCATGTACGATCAAACACACTTTTTATATTGTCCTCTTTTTAAAAATATTTTTTGGCCAGCCTCGCAGCCCACTGTTTCAGATGCGCTGGTCTAGTGGATAAGTCCGCAGACTGTGAATCACATGGTATGGAGTTCGAATCCCTGTCATGGCATTTATGTCTTTTGGCAAGACATTGATTTATATTTCCCACTATCTACCTAGATGAGGTAATTGGGTACCCAGTAGGAAGAAATTCCTTTAATGCTTTTGTGTCTTACCATGGTTGCTCAGCTAAAGCCAGGTTAATGTGAAGTTTTTTATGAAGTGTTGTAGGGTATATACGTAAATCAGCTGTACTATAGTAATGCATCTGTTATCATTATTTTGTGTGTGATTTTTTAATGTCTTTTGTAGGAGAGGAAGGAGAAGAAGTGAAGTTCAGTCACAGAGCCAAGTTGTACCGTTATGATGGTGAATCAAAACAATGGAAGGAGAGGGGTGTAGGAGACATCAAGGTTCTCTACAGCTCTGAAGACCATGCCTACAGGATTGTTATGAGGAGAGAACGGGTAACAAAAGCTTTCACCTCATCAAAATAGAAGTAACATTGGACCATTCAGCATGAAGCATTATTGTTTGAACACTTTTCTATGCGGTCTGAGTGTCTTAAAAATCTCACACATTATTCTTTGGATTAAACCTATACAGACAGGAAGGAGAAGTGAGTCAATTTGACATCCCCCCTCGTTCTCACCTGTGGAATGTTTTCACCTTCATGGACAGGCAGCTAGAAAGTACTGCTGCATATTTTTGTTTTGATGAAAGATCAGCTGTCATACTTCATGCAAATATGCCAAGTGGAGATTTATTAAAACACAAAACAGTGAATTATTTATGAATTTGCCCCTGTTATTTGGCCCAGGTGTTATTGTAGATTTGAGAGTTGGGGGCAAGAATTGTAGTAATGCATATAAATAATTTTTCTCAAAAGTGAGAAAAATGTAACGGTTCATTTATATTCATATGGTCATTTATATTTATATGGTTGTATTCCATTCAAAAAGTATTGAAAACCTAGATACAATCCTCCCGAATTGTCATGTGCACATATAAATATATGGTTGTATTCTGTCTACCAGGGCATGTATTCAATAAACTTCTAAGACATTTTTCTTAGGTCTAAGAATAATTTCTAAGAATTTGTTGATTTTAAATTGCCTTAGCCGTATTCTAAAAATGTTAAACACTTATTCTTAGCTAAAATGATAGTTACGAAAGGATGGAATCTTAGATTCGGTGAAATTGTTATGCCAAGTCAGACCAGCTGAGGGGAGCATCACATTTGCCTCAATGCATTCTGCGTGTTAAAATTAATATCGCACTGCAAGAAAATTACGCACAAACGTATGGGAGAATCAAACAGAATTGTACAATTTTGGGCTTGATCGACTGACACTAAATTTAGTTGGCCTTGGCTAAGGATTAGTCAAGACCTCCTCATTTTCGACCTACATCCACCATCTAGAGTCTAGGCTACTGTACTTCTCATTACATTAACCAGTTAAATCTAACGTTAGATGTATACTCGGGTCTTAGTCATATAAACACATTTTATCTCACCTAATAATACTGGGGACACACCATTCTCTGTCTCCATATTGATCCAAGACTAAGTTTGTTATTAATCCACAAATTCCAAGTTGTGTCATGACACTGTTTTTAACATCGGTGGATCTTTTATTTTGTGTACAATTAAACATAAACATAAACAATAAAATTCCATTCAACCGAATGGGAGTCGTGCTGGATGTGGTGTGTATGGCCTTGGCAGATATGTAAATCAACTTAAAACCTGCGGTACATTTGTATGTTTTCATTCCATCTCTGCAGCATTGCACTGCAGCAGCCCAGCATCCCATTTAAGCATCCTCCCTAGTATTAAATATAAGGTAGATTCTTTCTTATCTTTAATATCCTAATTTTATTTAATATGAATCTGTATTTAGAAACTTTTTCTTTTAACAAAATCTAAGAATATTTATGTTCACTTAGGCCAAAATTCTTAGCCCACTACTTTTTTATAGAATACACATTTTTGCTAAGAATTTTCTCTTAGTAAAGAGATAAGAAAAGGTTCTTAATTGTCATGCTAAAGTACTTTACAGAATACGGGTCCAAGTGTTCAAAGTCTAGACAATCCATTGCAGGTATTTATGTATATAGTTGTATTTTATCCACTTGAAAAGCTATACAATCCTCCAACATTATCCAATGCACATGTACATCTTTTAAAAAAAATTCTGTCCACCAGGTGTTCAAAGTTTGTGCAAACCACTACCTAAATCCCAGTATTGAGCTCCGTCCGAACGCTGGTTCTGACCGTTCATGGGTTTGGTCAGCGATGGATGCTTCTGAAGGAAAGGTTCAGAATGAGCAGCTGGCTGTAAAATTCCGAGTGGTAGACACAGCAAAAAAATTTGAAGAGGTTGTTAACAAGGCAAAAGAAGATTTAGCGAAGGATGGTGGAATGGAGAACAAGAACAATTCTACAGGTACCTGCTATGCTTCATATCCTAATGAAAATGATACTTGTAAAAATTAACTTTCTAGGGCCCATTGGCATAAGGAAAGTTCCTTTAAATCATCTAGTCCCTCACCCTCTCCCTCACCCACTTCTACTACCTCTAACTCTACCCTCTCCCTCTCCCTCACCCACTCCCACTACCTCTACCCTCACCCTCTCCCTCACCCACTCCCACTCTCTCTACTTCGACTCTCTCCCTCCCTCACCTACTCCCACTACCTCTACCCTCACCCTCTCCCTCACCCATTCCCACTACCTCTACCCTCTCCCTTTCCCTCGCCAACTCCCACTTTCTCTACCTTGAATCCCTCCCTCATCCACTCCCACTCTCACTAACTTTACCTCACCCTCTCTCTCCCCCACTCCCACTCTACCTCGACCCTCTCTCTTCCTCACCCACTCCCTCACCCTCTCCCTCCCTCACTCTCTCCCTTTCCCATACCCTAACCCTCACCCTCCAGCTTATCCTCCCCCTCTCCTTTCCCTCACCCCAACCTCTCTATCTCACTCTTTGACTCTCTTGCTCACCATTTCCCTATATCTCATAATAATTTGCAGACATGGCTACTGCTGTCTACTCCTTGGATTCTACAGTGCGAGCCAGAAAACACTACACACTTTTGTAATTGCCTATTGTTTTATGAGTGAGTTATGAATATGGAGGTATTTGTTATGTACTTGTAGAGTATTGCCCCCCCCCCCCCCCCCGTTTCTTTTGGTACCATATTCATGGGATGATATTTCATGGTTAGCTGCACAAGGGTCAATTTAGGTAACTGACCGGACTATAAAACTGAAGAGCCAGTGATCAGGTCATGTGATCCAAACCTCTCATCTGCTCTAGCTAAAGTCATCAATGCAACATCTGAATCCAGTGCTGCATCCTCGATGGTTCAAGCAAGTATGTCATCTTGAGTATGGGCAGGGTTTGGAAAAAAAGTACATTTATATATCCCTTTTGAAAGTATTTGTTTCCTTTAGTAATACTGCAGTAGTCAATAACTATGTATCACAGAAGTTGACATTGGGGGATATATGTATGTTCAGGCAAGTTGGTTTTACTTGAATAAGTCACATGACCAGTAATCAGGTCATGTGATCCCAATCTCACCCGCTCTAGTCGAAGGCATCATTTGAATCCAATTACATGTCCTCAGTGATAGGTAATTTTCCAGGAATGCCTTGATCACTGTAGGGGGTTTGTAGCCCTTTTTAGCATATTGATTTCATTGAGGGCTACTGCAATAGTCAGTGGCTGTTTATCACAGAAGTTGAAATTACAATGTAAATAAAATGCTCAATCAAGTTGGCTTATATATGATTGAATGCATTGATTTTTTTAAATTATAATTCCACAGGTTTAACTTTAAAAAAAAACAACAAAAATACTATTATACTGGATGTCTATGTATACTTTCTATTTTATAATAACTTTAAACCATGTAAAATGTATTTTTGTCCCCGCCGAACGAAGTTTGCGAGGGGACTATGAAACGGGCTCCGTTCGTGTGTGCGTGTGTGTGTCCGTCCGTCCGTCCGTCCGTCTGTCCGTGTGTGCTCAAATGTTAGAAAATGCTACTTCTCCGTCATTTCTTGGCCGATTTTGATTCCGATTGTTTTATCTGATAGGGCTGGGTGGGGGCTTCCAAACTTCTACACAGAATTTTGAAATTCATTAATTATGCAAATTTATGCAAATTTATTCAAAATCGACGAAAAATGCTACTTCTCTATTTCACATCGGATTTTGATTCCGATTGTTTTATCTGATAGGGCTGGGTGGGGGCTTCCATACTTCTACACAGAATTTTGAAATTCATTAATTATGCAAATTTATGCAAATTTATTCAAAATTGACGAAAAATGCTACTTCTCCTCTATTTCACATCGGATTTTGATTCCGATTGTTTTATCTGATAGGGCTGGGTGGGGGCTTCCAAACTTCTACACAGAATTTTGAAATTCATTAATTATGCAAATTTATGCAAATTTATTCAAAATCGACAAAAAATGCTACTTCTCCTCTATTTCACATCGGATTTTGATTCCGATTGTTTTATCTGATAGGGCTGGGTGGGGGCTTCCATACTTCTACACAGAATTTTGAAATTCATTAATTATGCAAATTTATGCAAATTTATTCAAAATTGACGAAAAATGCTACTTCTCTATTTCACATCGGATTTTGATTCTGATTGTTTTATCTGATAGGGCTGGGTGGGAGCTTCCAAACTTCTACACAGAATTTTGAAATTCATTATTCATGCAAATTTATGCAAATTTATTCAAAATGGCTGAAGGTTCATAATGTTTTCATGTTTTATATTTCAGTTGTATACATGCATTGTTGGTATTCTCTTCTTTTGCATGCAGTAACATTATTATTTTATTCACTAAAGTTTTTCACTGAAGTTTTAAGGTTCAGGCTAGTTAATTTCCACAGATCTGCACTTCCGGCGGGGACATTTATTACGCATTGCGTAATTTACTCATTCACTTGTGTTATTGAATATTGAATTGTATATTTGATTTCTTGTTAAAATCACTGTTCTGTTGGAAATGAAAATAAAACTGAAACTGAAACTGAATAATGATTCCCATGAAAGTCAGTGGCTGTGTATCACATCAGTTGACATATGATGAATCTATTCAGGGAAATACAGTTAATAAATTGTGAAAATCTTGTTAAATTTTGCTAGTTGGAGGTGAAGTAAATCCTGAGGAAGAAAGAGATATCCACTTCCAGCCAATCGTGAAACTCCCAGACAACGTGGACCTCGTCACAGGGGAGGAGCAAGAAGTTGCTGTGTTTGTCGGGCTTGGCAAGCTCTACCGGTTTGATGGAGGGGCAAGGCAGTGGAAGGAGAGGGGCGTCGGTGATATCAAGATCATGAAGGAAGAGGAGACCGATGTGTATCGTATCGTCATGAGGAGAGACCAGATACACAAGGTGAACATAATGATAGTCCTGATTGAAGGCCTGGCCAGACCCGAACAATAACGATA